>OZ020616.1:20421712-21021712 GCA_963971575.1 Liopterus haemorrhoidalis | reverse complement strand
TAAGGGATGAAAAGGGGTGAAATGTGATTTCACGAATTCCTTAATATCTCTTAGGGCCGATGGGATATCGACTTAGTTTTTGCTTACAAGTATTACCCATATAAATGCCGAAAAACCAATTTCGGTTTTTTGCCCTAATCAACCCCTAAAGGGGTGAATCTACAATCGGGGTGAATTTTACAACCCGTCTTATTTCCTGTGTTTGTTGAGTTATATGGTTTCTTTTTGGCAAATAAGTGTCTCTTTATAATATCTCGAAATAGTTTTGACAGTTTTTTAAAATTTCACCCCTAAAGGGTGAAAAGGGGTGATATGTGATTTCACGAATTCCTTAATATCTCTTAGGGCCGATGGGATATCGACTTAGTTTTTGCTTACAAGTATTACCCATATAAATGCCGAAAAACCAATTTCGGTTTTTTGCCCTAATCAACCCCTAAAGGGGTGAATCTACAATCGGGGTGAATTTTACAACCCGTCTTATTTCCTGTGTTTGTTGAGTTATAAGGTTTCTTTTTGGCACATAAGTGTCTTTTTATAATATCTCGAAATGGTTTTGACAGTTTTTTAAAATTTCACCCCTAAAGGGTGAAAAGGGGTGATATGTGATTTCAAGGTTTCTTTAATATCTCTTAGGACCAATAAGATATCGACTTGCTTTTTGCTTACAAAAATTACCCATATAAATACCGAAAAACTAATTTCAAGATTTTGTTCTTATCAACCCTTACAGGGGTGAATCTACAATTGGAGTGAATTATACATCCCGTCGTATTTCCTGTGATTGTTGAGATGTGACATTACTTTTTGGCACATAGGTGTATTTTTAAAATATTTCGAAAAAGTTTTGACAGTTTTTTTTTAATTTCAGCCCCAAAGGGTGAAAAGGGGTGACATGTGATTTCAAGGATTCCTTAATATTTCTTAGGATCAATAAGATATCGACTTGGTTTTTTCTTACAATAATAATCTTTATATATAAAAGACAATATTTGTGGCTATGTCCGGAAATTCTAACCCACTTCCAGATATGCTACCGAGTTGAAATCTTTATATATAAAAATGGATATTTGTGGCTATGTCCGGAAATTCTAACCCACTTCCAGATACGCTACCGAGTTGAAATTTTGCATACAGGTAGCAAATGGCTTCATCATAACTAGAAAAATCGAAAATCTCAAAAAAGTCCCATCAGAAACGAGAAATTAATAATTTTGTTTTTAATTACATTCGACCATTGGTATATCTATCACATATGCAGTGACCGGATAGGAATTTTCATTCAATAGTTGACTGTCTAACTGTATGAACATCGTGAGTGTTCGCTAAATATCGGAAGTGTTCGGCCCGAGAATAACCTTTATCAGCAGGTAAACATTGTAGAAAATAAAACCGGTGTTTGGTTACAGCTGATAATAAATTGTTATTGTTATTTAGCAAAACTTATGGTTCGTGTATGTAGAGCGAGACATAAGCTGAATATCTGTTTTCTGGATAATTATTTTTAACGGAGTTTTCTTAACTTATTTTTAGTATAATTATTTTTTTTTTCTATCTTTTTTTTACGAATATTGATTTAAATGCGATTGATAGCCATATTTTTTCAGTGTGGGCTACTTGCTCATTCTTCTATTTTTGTTTAAAAACATCTATTTTCTGTATCTATAAAATAGAAAATATTCGGAAATTGTAACCCACATATGGTACTGAGTTTTTATGCAAATTTGATGAGTGTGGAAATTTGGTTTACAGGTAGAAAATGCCGTCTGTATAACGATAAAAAAAATCGCATTAGAAACGATATTCATGAATTTTGTTTTTATTTATATTTGGGCATTAACATAGTTTTGAGAAATATTTAGTTGGATGGCTTTAGTGCAGCTTCGGACATCGTGCATTTTCGTGCGTAATTGTTATAACCCGAAGCCTGAGGTTGCATTTAGTTTACAGTCAGTCTAACCTAAACAACTGTTGCGAACGGATGTATGTTTATTATCTATCTATCTATCTATATATATATAAAAGGCAGTGTCCTGACTGACTGACTGACTGACTGACTCACTCATCACCGCCCAGCCCGAACCCCTGGGCCTAGAAACTTGAAATTCGGAGAGTATATTCCCTTCATGACGTAAGCACCCACTAAGAAGGGATTTTTCGAAATTCCACTCCTAAGGGGTAAAATGTTATTTCACGAATTCCGTAATATCTCTTAGGGCCGATGGGATATCGACTTAGTTTTTGCCTACAAGTATTACCCATACAAATGCAGAAAAACAAATTTCGGGATTTTGCCCTAATCAACCCCTAAAGGGGTGAACCTACAATCGGGGTGGATTATATATCCCGTTGTATTTCCTGTGTTCGTTTAGTTGCAAGATTACTTTTTAGCACATAGGTGTCTTTTTAAAATATCTCGAAATGGTATTGACTGTTCTTTGAAATTTCACCCCTAAAGGGTGAAAAGGGGTGAATTGTGATATTAAGGATTCTTTAATATCTCTTAGGACCAATAAGATACCAACTTGCTTTTTGCTTACAAAGATTACCCATACAAATATCGAATCACCAATTTCAGGATTTTGTCCTAATCAACCCCTAAAGGGGTGGATCTACAATCGGGGGGAATTATACATCCCGTCGTAATTCCTGTGTTCGTTTCGTTGCAACATTACTTTTTGGCACATAGGTGCCTTTTTAAAATATCTCGAAATGGGTTTGACAGTTTTTTAAAATTACACCCCTAAGGGTTGAAAAGGGGTGAATTGTGATTTCAAGGATGCTTTAATATCTTTTAGGATCAATAAGATATTGACTTACTATTTGCTTGCAAAGATTATCCATACAATTACCGAAAAACTTATTTCAGGAATTTGTCCTAATCAACCCCTAAAGGGGTGGATCTACAATCGGGGTGAGTTATACATTCCGTCGTATTTCCTGTGTTCGTTTAGTTGCAACATTACTTTTTGGCACATAGGTGTCTTTTTAAAATAACTCGAAATGGGTTTGACAGTTTTTTAAAATTTCACCCCTATAGGGTGAAAAGGGGTGAATTATGATTTCAAGTATTCCTTAATATCTCTTAGAACCAATAAGATATCGACTTGCTTTTTGCTTACAACGATTACCCATACAAATACCGAAAAACATATTTCAGGTTTTTGTCCTAATCAACTCCTAAAGGGGTGCATCTACAATCGGGGTGAATTATACATCCCGTCGTATTTCCTGTGTTCATTAGTTGCAGCATTACTTTTTGGCACATAGGTGTCTTTTTAAAATATCTCGAAATGTGTTTGACAGTTTTTTAAAATTTCACCCCTAAGGGTTGAAAAGGGGTGAATTGTGATTTTAAGGATTCCTTAATATCTCTTAGAACCAATAAGATATGGACTTACTGTTTGCTTGCAAAGATTATCCATACAATTACCGAAAAACGTATTTCAGGAATTTGTCCTAATCAACCCCTAAAGGGGTGGATCTACAATCAGGGTGAGTTATACATTTCGTTGTATTTCCTGTGTACGTTTAGTTGCAACATTACTTTTTAGCACATAGCTGTCTTTTTAAAATATCTCGAAAAGGTTTTGATAGTTTTTAAAATTTCATCCCTAAAGGGTGAAAAGGGGTGAATTGTGATTTCAAGGATTCCTTAATATATCTTAGGGCCAATAAGATATTGCCTTACTTTTTGCTGACAAAGATTACCCATACAAATACCGAAAAATATATTTCAGGATTTTGTCCTAATCAACCCCTAAAGGATGGATCTACAATTGGGGTGAATTATACATCTCGTCGTATTCCCTGTTTGAGATATAAGGTTTCTTTTTGGCACATAGGCGTCTTTTTAAAATATCTCGAAATAGTTTTGACAACATTTTTAAATTTAACCCCTCAAGGGTGAAAAGGGGTGAAATGTGATTTCAAGGATTGTTTAATATTTTTTAACACCAATAAGATATCGACTTGGATTTTGCGTACAAAAACTACCCTTACAAATTCCGAAAAAACAATTTTTTGATTTTGTTCTAATCAACCCCTTAAGGGGTGGATCTACAATCGGGGTGAATTATACATCCCGCCATATTTCCTGTGTTCGTTTAGTTGCAACATTACTTTTTTGCACATAGGTATCTTTTTAAAATATCTCGAAATAGTTTTGACATTTTTTTTTTTTAATTACCCCCTAAAGGGTGAAAAGGGATGAATTGTGATTTCAAGGATTCCTTAATATCTCTTAGGATCAATAAGATATCGACTTGCTTTTTGCTTACGAAGATTACCCATACAAATACCGAAAAACTTATTTCAGGATTTGGTCCTAATCAACCCTTAAAGGGATGGATCTACAATCAAGGTGAATTATACATCCCGTCGTATTTCCTCTGTTCGTTTAGTTACAAAATTAATTTTTGGTCTTTTTAAAATATCTCGAAATGGTATTGACAGTTTTTTTAAATTTCACCCCTAAAGGGTGAAAAGGGGTGAATTGTGATTTTAAAGATTCCTTAATATCTCTTAGGACCAATAAGATATCGACTTGCTTTTTGCTTACAAATATTACCCATACAAATACGGAAAAATATGTTTCAGGATTTTGTCCTAATCAACCCCTAAACGGTGGATCTACAATTGGGGTGAATTTTGCATCCCGTCGTATTCCCTGTGTTTGTTGGGTTATAAGGTTTCATTTTGGCACATAGGCGTATTTTTAAAATATCTCGAAATGGTTTTGACAATTTTTTTTAATTTTAACCCCTAAAGGGTAAAAAGGGGTAAAATGTGATTTCAAGGATTGTTTAACATTTTTTAGGACCAATAAGATATTGATGCAAATACCGAAAAACCAATTTTTGGATTTTGTTCTAATCAAGCCCTTAAAGGGTGGATCAACAATCGGGATGAATTATACATCCCGTCGTATTTCCTGTGTTCGTTTAGTTGCAACATTACTTTTTGGCACATAGGTTTTTTTTTTAATATCTCGAAATGATTTTGACATTTTTTTTAAAATTCACCCCTTAAGTGTGAAAAGGGGTGAAATGTGATTTCAGTAATTCCTTAATTCTTTTAGGACCAACAAGATATCGACTTGGTGTTTACTTTTAAAAATTATCCATACAAATGCCGAAAAACTTATTTCAGGATTTCGTCCTAATCAACCCCTAAAGGGGTGATTCTACAAACGGGGTAGATTATACATCACGTCGTATTTCCTGTGTTTGTTGAGTTATAACGTTTCTTTTTGGCACATAAGTGTTTTTTTAAAATGTCTCGAAATTGTTTTAACAGTTTTTTACCTTTAACAAATATCACCCCTAAAGGGTGAAAAGAGGGAATTGTGATTTCAAGGACGCCTTAATATCTTCTAGGATCAATAAGATATAAACTTGGTTTTTGCTTATAAAGATTACCCATACAAATGCCGAAAAATGTATTTCAGGATTTTATCTTAATCAATCCTAAAGGGGTGAATCTACATTCGGGGTGAATTATAGAACCCTTTGTATTTCCAGCGGTTGTTTAGTTATAACATTCCATTTTGGCATATATGTTTTCACAGTTTGACAGTTTCCTTTCACTCTTAAAGGGTAAATTAGTATTTTTTTGTTAAAAATAAAATATTCGGAGAATACATATTTCAGTATGAAGTAAGAACCCACTAATAAAGGATTTTTTCAAGTTCGACCCCTATCTGGTGAAAAGGAGTAAAATGTTTTTTCACGGGTTCCTCAATATCTCTTAGGATAGATGAGATATCGACTAGATTTTTTGTTACAAAGGTTATCCATACACAAGTTTAAAAACAAACTGCGGATTTTATGCCAATGAGACCATCAATATACCGTAGCGAAGCACGGGTTTTCAGCTAGTTAATAATAATAAAACCCCTTATACCACCACTCATGTGTCTGTCCGTTCGGTAAAAATGTGGCCAAACGGCTGAAACTAGAAACTTGAAATTTAGCGTGCTTGTACAACTCTTTGACCCACATATAGGGAAAACTAGAGTTAAAAAAACACATCGCGGGAATAATATAAACAAATATACAAGGTGAGGCAACAGTTATGTTCATCTTGATTATTTCCTTAATAATAAAAATTATAAAAATATTATTCAAATAAAATTTATCCGGGTAATGGTGGTCAGACTTTAGTGATATCAAACATTTTTTTTTTTTCATATATTTTGCAAGAGGCACTGCAGTTAGTAACTATTTTTCACATTACACTGCACATATTATTTTAAACAATATTATAGAAATGAGCGGCCCACTAATGCAGTGGAACTGTAACGGTGTATTTCAGCGCTACGAAGAACTGCGACTTTTCTTATCAGATTATGCGCCTTCGTGTATTTGTCTACAGGAAACAAACTTCAAGGAAACCGACACATTCACTCCTCGAGGATACTCCGTGTTTCGCACGGATTTCTTTACGGGGGCAAGAGCATGTGTTGGCGTGACAATTCTCGTTAGAGACACATGGTACCACAACCCTGTAGATATAGACACTGAGTTGCAGGTCGTAGCAGTTCTTGTTGCACTTCCCCTTCAAGTGACGATTTGTTCTATCTACCTTCCCCCTGGTGTTCGAACTGACATCAGAGATGTCGTGAACATCATCGATCAACTCCCACCACCCTTCATACTACTAGTCGATTTTAACGCCTACAATGTGTGTTGGGGGTTGGTGCGGAACGATCAACAGGGACGTCATGTTACGGCCTATTCTAGCTGACAACACTGCTTATAAAACTAACTTACACTGACCTACCTTAACGTACAAAAACTTATGCTATTCTCACTAAAGGATACAGTATTGTGTATTTGTGCGAAACAACTGACTAGCCTCCTGACAATCTACTTAAAAGTAGCCGTTCTTGCTACAGAAATATAAATTAACATCTGAATTCTCGTATTCTGTCAAAACTTTTAGGTTATGTCATTTTGACACATGGGAATAATCACATTCTTTTGCATTTTGGAGTATGAATACTTCATTAGAACCTGGAAATTACAGACTATTAGCGTGTATTACGTATATAAGGAACATACTTACAACTTGTAATAAAATACAATGTTGACATTCGTGATTTTTAACGCCGATCAAACAGAATGTTGTCATTTTTGATAACAGTCTGAGTCACGTGGTTTTGCCCACGTGAGTCTAGTGTCTATTAGACAGTTATAGTGGTGAAGGGGGGACATATATAATGGAATGTTAAATGCCATTTTGTCTCTTCAATGTCGTAATTCAAGAAGTATAGAGGTTCCCTAAGGGGTGGAGACTCAGTAACACGTGCCAAATTTTAATCCACAAGTTTTTGTGAAAATTATTTGAGAAGATAATGCTGGTTCACCTGTGGATTCGCTAAGCGGAAAAGGCACGTGATACATCATGTTTTGGGAATGCAAAACGCGACTTACGTCGGAATTAGGAGTTTTCTACCCCTAGATGGCAATTGAGTTACGACGTTTCGCCACTAAAACACCGAGGTATGTTTCTTTTATACAGTATTACCCGCTAATCAGTTTTGAATAATTCAGTGTTCTAATGTAAAGTATTTCTCTGTATTTTGTAAATTTAGTGGCAACATGTAAGGGCTGTAAACTGAGTATTCTTTCTCGAGCGAGGATCCTGCTTTCGAGATTATACTGTCCCCCACGTGTAAGGGTTGAAGAGCCGATTTTGGAGCGATCCGTGGAAGATGTAGCGTGAAAATTATTGTATCAATTGAGACCTGTTGCTACAGGGTGTTGCGAGAATTACTGTGTTTCAGCTGAGTATACTTTGGAAATGTTTGAAATTTTGTAACAGAAGCGACTCTGCCCTATTAACGTATTGGAATTCCCGTTTGGGGATGTTTTTGTGATTCTTAACGTTAATAGTGTAGGGCTGCGTCTGGTACACCCTTATGAGTTATGGCCATGATTATTAAGTGTGTGTTATTATTTGTACTGTATTATTAGCTGAAATGCATTGAGGTTTCTCAAGTTTTGTTGTATCTTGAGATATTTTTGAGTTATTGAGATATGTTTTTGGATTTATTGAGTACGCTGTTGCGTGTACGGGTGGACTGTGTCGTCACCGTATTATTTTTGGAGGTACAATAATTTTTGGTTCACGAATCGCTCATTTTAATTGTTGCCGCGTAATGTAAATTCAGTCTGTCTGTATAGTATTTTTCCTTGATAACTGGAGGTTGTGAATTAGCTTTCAAACACGCAGGTTACTCCTTACTTTGAATACTTACTGGTCAAGTATTCGTGTTACTTGCTGTTCACGTTATCGAGGATCGGGTTTGTATTATTTTGGGAGGAATTAACGTTAACTTCAATCGGGCAGAACCTCAGCCACAAGCATCGTTTTTTTTTATTTATTTTTTTTTTTTTGACCAGTCTTCCTTAATTTTTTTTTTGTCTCGATAATTTTTTTAAATTTTGATCATTTCCGTCGAGTCAGTGGGTAGGGTGGTCGTCAATTTTTTTGGGCATCTCGCGGAGATTTTTTTGTTGACGTATCACGGGTTTTTAAGAGTAAAAGGGGATATGTGGAGTCAGTCTCTTGACAACGATGGATTCTTGAATCAACGCGACTTCGTTGCCAATAGACGGATTGGGATTTCAATAGTATTAAGGCGAGAGAATTGTAGTAAAAATTTAAATCGGGTTTTGAACAAGCGCTGGCTTTCCGATTCTAAAACTCTTCCGGATTTTTCCTAACGGTATTGCCAACCGGAATACCGTTACCATTTTTCAACGTAATTAGTCACTGTTATGTAATTTATGTGCAAAAGTTCACGCAGCCCTAGGGCAGTTGTAGCATAAGTAATCCAATCACATGTTACTGGGTATTTATACCGCATTACAAGTAATTCAGTTGTTAGTTTAAATTGTAATTAATTACCGGTTAAAGATTCAGTTATTTCATTTCCTTTGGCCGTTCGTGAGTACTTAGTTTCTAAAATTTTGGATTTAACTTAGATATTTTGCTCGTAGATTAAATAATTTATTTTTTTGTATTAACTTTGTCGTACTCCGAACTAAAAAGGGAATATTTAACTAGTCAGTGATCTTGTAATTCTTA
The DNA here is from genome assembly GCA_963971575.1 of Liopterus haemorrhoidalis. NCBI lineage: Eukaryota > Metazoa > Arthropoda > Insecta > Coleoptera > Dytiscidae > Liopterus > Liopterus haemorrhoidalis. The sequence continues at coordinate 21,012,616 of OZ020616.1, read as the reverse complement.
TATTTTGGTTATAAATTTTGCGTATTGAGTATTCATTTAGTGAATAATTTATTTTGTTTGTAGATTTTGCGTATTGAGTGTTCATTTAGTGAATAATTTATTTTGTTTATAGATTTTGCGTATTCAATATTCGTTTACGAATATTATTTATTTTGTTTTTAATATTGTTAGTTACTGATTTTTTTTGTTAATAAATCTAGTTATTGAGAATGTTGGTGTTTCTATTACGAGAGCTCTATTCCTTCCCCTGGGGTTTTATTTTTCTTCCAGAATTTAGGGCAATAGAAGCGAAGTGACTGGCGCCGTATAAATTTTAGGCCGCACATCGACATTGATAATTACAGGACCACCCTGCATAGTCACATTTACCTCTAGACTGGGCTGGCGGCCTTCTACCTTGCCCTGGACAGCTGATAGCCACTGGAGTCACTTCACAGTGGTTACGGAATTCATATTTTTCCCCATTTAGGTTTTTAGCGGCCGATCAGAGAGCTGAGCGGACGCTGGCGTATGCCAACTATATAACGCTGGAGTCTGGCCGTAATATACGTTATATATTTCTGGCGCCCAACGTGGGGCCAAACTAACGTGGAGCTCACATTTGTTAAGCAATGTGGGGCTCGATTTGTTAAGGAACGTTATGTATTTCGGGCCTTTGCCGAAAAGGACGTTACATATTCTGACTTGAGGTTTGTGGATTTAGGCGTTTGCTGAGAAGGAATCACATATTTTGGATGTCCGAGATGAGAGGGGCCGTTTTTGAGAAGACCATATTTTTATTTCAGTTTGGAGCTGTTTGGATTTTTTTGTGTAATAGGAAAATATGGGTCTTATATTGATTGGTTGTATTCCTTTTGTTCCTAAACCCAACCCTAAAGAGTTCTCGTAATATGAAATTTTATTTATTTGTTTGAAAAGTTGATTGGATTACTTTCGCTATGTTATTCGTCGTTTATATTGCTATGATCTGTTAGGTATTTGGACGACATATTGTACACATTGTTTAGATTTTGAGTTAGTCTCAGTTGATGAGCTAAATAGTTTTTGTTGTTGTAAGAGTGAGTAAGTTACTGTGTCTGAGTTGTTAGTAACATTGAGTGAGAGGACTCTAATGTATATCCCTGTGAAAATTTTGTGTTGCATTGTATGGCAACAATTGTTGATAGAATTGTAATTGCAACATGGGTTATGTTGAATTATATTGGTGACAAGCCGAGTGACTCGGTTGTCAAATTGGTTCAGTGTCTGGTAGAGACATTTGTATTGGTGAGCCAGTTTAGGGCGAACCATTGAGATTCACACGGGATTCGCTTAGCGGAAAATTAGTTTACTCATATTTACGGTATTAAGTACCGAGCTGGTTTATCCAGGAGAATCACTCAACGGTTAGAGTATTGGAGAAGAACAGTAGACTTGCTCCGAGATTTTTGTTGTACAATATTTGATTCCTGGTTAGGAAATATTTTGGACGTGACCTAGAGTACACGGGTCAGGACCGAATCAGATCTAGTAAGTTGAATATAGAGAAATTCATTGTTGTTAATGCGTTTGTCAGACCGTTTTGAGTTAAGTAGGAATTGTCGTAGCGGACATGTCAGTTGGTTGTCGTTTTGAGAAATCCCGTATTTTTGGGTGAGATATTTGAGATAGCAACTTAGAATTGCAGTTTTTAGTGCGTTTGTGAATAACGCTTTGTATTTTTGAGTTGAAGTTAAGTACGTAGTAGTGAGTGTAGGCAGTTAGGACGTGTGCTACGTTGTCAGTGGATTTTCAGGCGTAGGCTTTCTTCGTGATGAATGTGTATATAGGCATGAAAGAATTAGCAGTTTACATATTAGGAACTAGTTAGGAATTAGCAGTGTATATAGGTAGCAGATTAGGTTAGGAAATAGTGGAACCAAACCTATCTTTTTGTAGGGCGCCGGCTGCCTGTAGCTTCCTGTAGCTTGTCCGCAGTTTGGGCGAGGTCCAACCTACCCCCTCCTTGCCGTGTTGGCAATATTATCACCTCCATGGCCGGTTGGCGATAATACCCGTCCCTTCCCTGTCGACATCATCAATCCTTAATCGTTCCGCGGGTTCCACTATATAAGTTGTATATATAGTTAGAATGTAAATAGTTAAGGTTAGCAATTTGAGTGAATGAGTCGTGTACATGAATACGGATTGTGAAAGATACGGGGTCTTTAGAGACCCGCGTCTCTTTTTTAAGCAAAGGGGGAGTTGTTACGGCCTATTCTAGCTGACAACACTGCTTATAAAACTAACTTACACTGACCTACCTTAACGTACAAAAACTTATGCTATTCTCACTAAAGGATACAGTATTGTGTATTTGTGCGAAACAACTGACTAGCCTCCTGACAATCTACTTAAAAGTAGCCGTTCTTGCTACAGAAATATAAATTAACATCTGAATTCTCGTATTCTGTCAAAACTTTTAGGTTATGTCATTTTGACACATGGGAATAATCACATTCTTTTGCATTTTGGAGTATGAATACTTCATTAGAACCTGGAAATTACAGACTATTAGCGTGTATTACGTATATAAGGAACATACTTACAACTTGTAATAAAATACAATGTTGACATTCGTGATTTTTAACGCCGATCAAACAGAATGTTGTCATTTTTGATAACAGTCTGAGTCACGTGGTTTTGCCCACGTGAGTCTAGTGTCTATTAGACAGTTATAGTGGTGAAGGGGGGACATATATAATGGAATGTTAAATGCCATTTTGTCTCTTCAATGTCGTAATTCAAGAAGTATAGAGGTTCCCTAAGGGGTGGAGACTCAGTAACACGTGCCAAATTTTAATCCACAAGTTTTTGTGAAAATTATTTGAGAAGATAATGCTGGTTCACCTGTGGATTCGCTAAGCGGAAAAGGCACGTGATACATCATGTTTTGGGAATGCAAAACGCGACTTACGTCGGAATTAGGAGTTTTCTACCCCTAGATGGCAATTGAGTTACGACGTTTCGCCACTAAAACACCGAGGTATGTTTCTTTTATACAGTATTACCCGCTAATCAGTTTTGAATAATTCAGTGTTCTAATGTAAAGTATTTCTCTGTATTTTGTAAATTTAGTGGCAACATGTAAGGGCTGTAAACTGAGTATTCTTTCTCGAGCGAGGATCCTGCTTTCGAGATTATACTGTCCCCCACGTGTAAGGGTTGAAGAGCCGATTTTGGAGCGATCCGTGGAAGATGTAGCGTGAAAATTATTGTATCAATTGAGACCTGTTGCTACAGGGTGTTGCGAGAATTACTGTGTTTCAGCTGAGTATACTTTGGAAATGTTTGAAATTTTGTAACAGAAGCGACTCTGCCCTATTAACGTATTGGAATTCCCGTTTGGGGATGTTTTTGTGATTCTTAACGTTAATAGTGTAGGGCTGCGTCTGGTACACCCTTATGAGTTATGGCCATGATTATTAAGTGTGTGTTATTATTTGTACTGTATTATTAGCTGAAATGCATTGAGGTTTCTCAAGTTTTGTTGTATCTTGAGATATTTTTGAGTTATTGAGATATGTTTTTGGATTTATTGAGTACGCTGTTGCGTGTACGGGTGGACTGTGTCGTCACCGTATTATTTTTGGAGGTACAATAATTTTTGGTTCACGAATCGCTCATTTTAATTGTTGCCGCGTAATGTAAATTCAGTCTGTCTGTATAGTATTTTTCCTTGATAACTGGAGGTTGTGAATTAGCTTTCAAACACGCAGGTTACTCCTTACTTTGAATACTTACTGGTCAAGTATTCGTGTTACTTGCTGTTCACGTTATCGAGGATCGGGTTTGTATTATTTTGGGAGGAATTAACGTTAACTTCAATCGGGCAGAACCTCAGCCACAAGCATCGTTTTTTTTTATTTATTTTTTTTTTTTTGACCAGTCTTCCTTAATTTTTTTTTTGTCTCGATAATTTTTTTAAATTTTGATCATTTCCGTCGAGTCAGTGGGTAGGGTGGTCGTCAATTTTTTTGGGCATCTCGCGGAGATTTTTTTGTTGACGTATCACGGGTTTTTAAGAGTAAAAGGGGATATGTGGAGTCAGTCTCTTGACAACGATGGATTCTTGAATCAACGCGACTTCGTTGCCAATAGACGGATTGGGATTTCAATAGTATTAAGGCGAGAGAATTGTAGTAAAAATTTAAATCGGGTTTTGAACAAGCGCTGGCTTTCCGATTCTAAAACTCTTCCGGATTTTTCCTAACGGTATTGCCAACCGGAATACCGTTACCATTTTTCAACGTAATTAGTCACTGTTATGTAATTTATGTGCAAAAGTTCACGCAGCCCTAGGGCAGTTGTAGCATAAGTAATCCAATCACATGTTACTGGGTATTTATACCGCATTACAAGTAATTCAGTTGTTAGTTTAAATTGTAATTAATTACCGGTTAAAGATTCAGTTATTTCATTTCCTTTGGCCGTTCGTGAGTACTTAGTTTCTAAAATTTTGGATTTAACTTAGATATTTTGCTCGTAGATTAAATAATTTATTTTTTTGTATTAACTTTGTCGTACTCCGAACTAAAAAGGGAATATTTAACTAGTCAGTGATCTTGTAATTCTTATATTTTGGTTATAAATTTTGCGTATTGAGTATTCATTTAGTGAATAATTTATTTTGTTTGTAGATTTTGCGTATTGAGTGTTCATTTAGTGAATAATTTATTTTGTTTATAGATTTTGCGTATTCAATATTCGTTTACGAATATTATTTATTTTGTTTTTAATATTGTTAGTTACTGATTTTTTTTGTTAATAAATCTAGTTATTGAGAATGTTGGTGTTTCTATTACGAGAGCTCTATTCCTTCCCCTGGGGTTTTATTTTTCTTCCAGAATTTAGGGCAATAGAAGCGAAGTGACTGGCGCCGTATAAATTTTAGGCCGCACATCGACATTGATAATTACAGGACCACCCTGCATAGTCACATTTACCTCTAGACTGGGCTGGCGGCCTTCTACCTTGCCCTGGACAGCTGATAGCCACTGGAGTCACTTCACAGTGGTTACGGAATTCATATTTTTCCCCATTTAGGTTTTTAGCGGCCGATCAGAGAGCTGAGCGGACGCTGGCGTATGCCAACTATATAACGCTGGAGTCTGGCCGTAATATACGTTATAGTCACTTGGAGAAAATGTTCAACGATTTGAATTTGAGCTATTTGAACGAAGGCAGACCCACGCACTTCTGTGCAGCAACGGGTACATTTAGTGTTATAGATCTTAGCGTCGTTTCAGGAGCCATCGCTCCAATGTTCAATTGGGGTGTGCATCACGACCTGTGTGGTAGTAATCATTTTCCAATTCTCTTAAGGCCTCTGTTTAATACTGTTACCAAATCCTGCTGGCCACAGTGGGTTCTTCGGAAAGCAGATTGAACCAAGTTTGCGGAATCATTCTATCATGAAGATATTCCGAGCTTGACCGTAGACGAGGAGGTGAATCATTTCATGGATTCCATTACGAGCGCGGCGAAAAGTAGCATACCGCTGTCATCCACTCAGCCCCGTCGAGTTCCCGTTCCCTGGTGAAACGACGATTGCGACTTTGCTTTACGTGAAAGGAGACACCTCTTCAACTTTCCGTCGTTGTCCAACAGAGGAAAACATGATAGCCTTTCAGCGAGCGAAAGCACGTGCTGAGAGGATTGTGAAAGAAAGCAAGCGCGAATCATGGTGCAAATACGTGTGCACCGTTACAGTTGCCACTCCAGTGACCAAAGTTTGGGAGAAGGTCCGGAAAATCTCCGGTCGAAATACAGCTACAGCCATTGCTGGCCTATCGGTAAATGGTAACGTAGTCACATCAGCAGTCGAAATTGCTAACACTTTGGCATCTAATTTTGCGTTCAATTCTAGCTCTGAACATTACCCACCTGAGTTTCTAACTCGTAAAGCAGGTCTAGAATCTATACCTCCTAATTTCTTATCCAGAAATGACGAAGTATACAACTTGCTTTTCTCTCGTGAAGAGCTAGATAGCGCGATGTCAAAGTGTAAGGATAGCTCTCCTGGTCCAGATGCGATACATTATCGTATGATCCGAAATCTTTCGGAATCATCTAAGTTTAGGCTTTTGAATGTCTATAATAGGATATGGACTGAGGACAAGGTGCCCGACCAAGTGCCCGAATCTCATATAATTCCTATCCCTAAAGTCGGGAAAGATAAACGATTGCCTTCTATCTATAGACCTATATCGCTGACCAGTTACCTCTGCAAACTCATTGAGCGAATGATCAGCAAGCGTCTGATTTGGTTTTTAGAATCAACGGCTAGCTGGCCAACACATAGTGCGGTTTTCGCCGTCACCGCTCTACAGCAGATCATCTGTACAGACTAGAGACAGCTATCAAGAATGCTTTCGTTGAAAACAAACACCTGGTAGCTCTGTTTTTCGATATTGAGAAAGCCTATGACACTGCATGGATATATGGTATTCTTCGTACTCTGCATTCTTGGGGTATCCGGGGACGCTTGATGTTCTTTTTAAAAGACTTCATGTCGAACCGGCGCTTCAGGGCGCGGATTGCAAATAACTTGTCAGAAATGTTCGCACTAGACAATGGGGTTCCACAAGGCTCCATACTGAGCGTTACGCTATTTTTGATTGCCATTAACCGTGCAGCTCCATGTATTCGATTACCTGTACAGAGTTCGATATTTGTTAACGACATTGGTATCTTTGTCGCCGGACAAAAGACTAGTACAATCGAACGTCAGCTCCAGCTGACCATCAATCGTCTCGATACATGGGCAACCGAAAATGGCTTCAAATTCTCGACCAGCAAAACTGTGTATGTCCATTTTTGTAGGAAAAGGGGTGTCCATCCCAGCCCTACTCACGCTAAATGGAGCACAGTTACCATTTACCGGTACTGCCAGATTTCTTGGTCTCGTTTTTGACAGTCGTCTAACTTGGCGGGCACATTTTTTGTCCGTTAAAAAAAAATGCCAAAGGTCGCTCAATTTGTTGCGGGTCACAAGACATGGGGTGCAGACCGCACTGTCATGTTGCGTTTATATTGTTCTTTAGTGCGCTCTAAGTTGGACTATGGATGTCTAGCTTATGGGTCAGCTAAACACCAAGAGATACGAATTCTTGACACTGTACATCACACTGGGGTTAGATTGGTCACAGGTGCATTTCGCACCAGCCCAATACCAAGCCTGCTGTGTGAAGCAGGCGAACCATCACTGTACATTCGTCGTAAAATTCTATCTTTGCGATAAATGGCTGCACTCAGTGCCAAGCCAAATCACCCTGCGTATGATCCCATTTTACAAAATAGGCATAAAGAGACATATGACAGAAAACCAAGAGCCAATAGGCATTTTGGTCTGAGGACTTTCGACATTTTGGGCGATATTGATTTTAATATGCCCGAAATGGCAAGTTTCGTTTTGTGTGCTGTTCCACCATGGAAGCTACCGCGTCCGCTTGTGAATCTCATATTAACTAGGTTTGATAAAGATACTACGTTGCCTATCGAATACCAACATGAGTTACAAAGAACACTGGTCCCTAGGTTCGAGGATACTGTCATTTTTACTGACGGATCAAAATCTAGAACCAGGGTTGGGTGTGCGTTCGTTGTCCTGAACCCACGTCAACAGTTTCAGTACCGTCTGCACTCCATAACGAGTGTGTACACTGCTGAGTTGTATGCTATTTTCTAGGCCCTGTGTTTTGTTTCGTCAGAGCAAAGTCGGTCAAGTGTCATCTTGACGGACTCGCTGAGCGCTCTGAACAACATCCAAGATCCAGATCCAGTGCATCCTCTTGTACTAAAGATCCGGTTGCTACTTCACAATCTGAATGCTCAGAATGTGAGGGTAGAGCTGTTTTGGATACCGGGACATGTTGGTATTAAAGGCAACGAAGCGGCAGATGCAGCTGCAAAAGCCGCCTCCCACAGACATATGATTGATGTGAGTTTCATTTTTCCAGATGACGCAAAGAGTCATCTGAAACACCTGGTTTTAGACATGTGTCAACATGAGTGGAGCCGCACACAGAACTTTAAGTTGCAACAAATTAAGGGATACGTTAAACCATAGGGTTCTTCCTGCAGGATTAAACGCAGGGAGGAAACCGCCATCACACGCCTTCGTATAGGTCACGGTTGGTGGACCCATGGACACCTTCTTCCAGGTGAAGAGTCCCCTATCTGTGAGACATGTAACAGAGATTTGTCTGTGTTACACTTTCTAACCGAGTGTGTGCAGTTCGAGGAGGTCAGGGAGAGGCTAGTACTATGACCTGTCAGTTGCTTTAGGTGACGACAGAGTATTCATAGACAGGCTGATACTCTTTCTGAGAGAATCGAACTTACTGTTTTATGTGTGAAGTCTTGCACCTTATTTTAATGTGTTCTAGTTATTGACTGTGATATTCGATGGTAATTGGCCCCTTTACAGCCTCTTACCATCACCTTGAGTCTGTTCATTTTTTCGAAAAGACTTTTTATTTTATTTATTTGTATTTGTCCGTGTAAGCATTTTTTTACTGATTATGCGTTATTTTTATGATTTAATTTATTTATTTATTGTCTAATTTATTGTTTTTAATATCTAGTCTAGTCATTTAGGTTAGGCGCAGTTAGCAGGCAGCCGCGTTAGGCGCAAATAGCCTTTGTTGTTGTGCGCAATTTTTTTTTAAGTAACTAACTAACAAAAAGAAAGTTAACCCGACTTACACTGCCCGAGAGAGAAAGCAGAGTATAATCCTTTCACTCAGATAATGGAACCAAGATTTTTTTTTTAATCTAAACTGAAATTTCGAACAAAACAGATAATTTTCTCACCAATTATCTCCAATAAATTATAACTTGTTGCTATCTCGTGTAATAAATTAATTAATAATTGCATTATTGTAATTAAACTTTATTAGAGGTCGTTATTAAACTTTATATGAATTAGTTTTAATTAATAAACTCGTGAACGGACCAAAGTTTCAGTAAACAATTAGTCAGACTAACGGTCAGAAGAGTCCGGTAATGAGTCTACCATTTATCAGACACGAGAGGTCATCATCATCGACCAGGGGTGAATTGGGAATTATTTACACGATCGTTAGTAGAATTACTGCTATTAGTCAAAAGAATTACGTTGCAATTATTTGTGGTCCAGGTAAAGCAGTGGTTGGTTTATAATTTATATTGATCTATGTCAGTGGTTCCCAACCTTTTTTACTTGCCGAACCCTTTTTAGAGTAAATTTCTATGGCAGAGCTCCTAGGCCTACACTATGTCTTACAAATTAATGGTGTTTAGAAGTAATGTTACGGGGGAGGGGATAGATTTTTTATTTAATATAAATTCACTATTCTCTTTCACAGCTCACATATTGATAGATAGAGAGATTTTTATAAAATGAAGCAAATAATCAAAATACACGCAGATTATTCAAACAAAAATGCATCTCGCCGATCACATTCCAGCTAGTCATAGAGTCTTAAACGGGCTAGAGTCAGAAATCACTCGGACATACATACAACTTGGCCAATTTTTTTTTTTTTTCAGAATGTAATTTCCAGTTTTATTACTTTAATTCTGTTTTTTATTTCTAATTCTTTTGTTTTTATTCAATTTTTATTTATTTTATTTCCTGGAACGGCTGCGGAGCCCCTGAAAAGTACACGCGGATCACTTAGGGCTCCGCGCAGCACAGGTTGGGAACCGCTGATCTATATATCTGTTTTTAGGGTTTTGTAGGTATGACCACAAAACCGTTATACCGTCATTTTGTCGTCTGTCTGTCTGTCTGTTCGGTAAAAATTGCGAAACAGCTAAACCTAGAGAGTTGAAAGTTGGCATGCTTATACAACTCTTTGACCCGCACATAGGAAAAATACTAAAATATATCCCCATAAAAATACAAACAAATATATGCTCATAGAAAAAAAAAAAATCTGAGTAAGGTACCAAATGAAAGCCCTTAGTACGGGGATTAACGATCAAAACTTTATTTTTGCAAAATAAATTATTTTGATGCCAAAATTGTGCAAAATAAATTTTCCCACACCCTGCAGCTCAGATGGTTTAAACTAAAAATCTGAACAAATTCTAAATAATGTACTGTATATAATGTAATGTAATGTATTAGTGTGAACCGGAATAGTACGACAGGAACTTATGCTTATAAAATATATATATAGTAATAGTTAACATATTTTATATATATATATATATATATATATATATATATATATATTGGAAGCAGCTTCTCTTGTATGCAACACTGATTGAAGATTGATTTCTGACCTTGAAGATGTATAGCATCTATAGCATATATATATATGCAACACTGATTGAACACTACACTATATTCCGCGTCTATTAACTTTTTTGACACTTTTTCCAATTTTCGTATCGTCCTTTTTTGGGGATCACTAAGGTGATTAATAAAAAAGCCTATATTTTGAGACATATTTATTTATTATTGCAACGTTTCGATTGTTCTTACAATCATTATCAAGCTAAACTAAATAAAAACAATTGACAATGTTATTTATATACAATTTGTAACAGTAAATGAGTAAATGAGGTAATTGGGGAAAATCATGAATGGTTGCCATGCAGGTAGAGGGTCCGGGCTAATCCTGTGGTTGAAGGTTTATTTCGGGCTGGTTTTTCATAATGATGAGTGCCTCTAGGATTTGTAGCCGATGGTAATCTGGGGATTTCTTCAGTATGGTTGTTTGATTAACTAATTCTTGTCGGGTTAAATGCATGTCATGTTCGAGTAAGAAATGTTTTTTGATGGCTCCGGTTTGTAGATGCATCGTGAGTCGTCTTGACAGGGTTGTTGTGGTTAATCCAACGTAGGCTACATTACGTGGCTCACAGTCCTCGTGTTTGCATGAAAATTTGTAGATTCCGTTGGTCTCCTTCAGGGCAGTCTTCTTGGGGTTTAAATTATTTTTCAAAATTAATTGTGCGGTTTTTAGGCTCTTATAATATATACGCAGCTGGAGTTTTTCTTCGCTGTTTTTACATTTCACATTACTGCGTACAATTTCTTGTAACGTCCTCTCATCGGTTCTGTATGCGCTGGAAAACTGGTTTTTATAATATAGTATGTGCGTGGTGGACTGCGTATTTCCGTTCTGTGTTTCCATTCGCCTATCTAGGTACCTTTTCAGTAAACAGTCGAAGGTTGTGTTGCTGTAACCGTTGTTAATTAGAGTTTGCTTAAGCTGCTCTGTAGCTGACTGAAAGTTTTCCCAATTCGATGATATCTTATATGTACGGTGAATGAGGGCTGTGATGGTGCCATTTTTGTACCGTTCTGGACATTCACTAAGCGCGTTTATGTAACATCCACTGTTTGTGGGTTTAGTGAACACAGATGTTTCCTAGCTGCCTGAATTGTAGTCCACGTGAACGTCCAAGAAGTTGATAGCTCTATTGTTGTTTTCTTCTATTGTAAACTTAAGCACAGAACACTCTTCGAAACGTCGGCGTAGAGCTTCAGTTTCTTCTCTGTTGTTTACTACCAAAGAAACTGAAGCTCTACGCCGACGTTAATCAAACAACCATACTGAAGAAATCCCCAGACCATCGGCTACAAATCCTAGAGGCACTCATCATTAAGAAAAACCAGCCCGAAATAAACCTTCAATCCACAGGATTAGCCCGGACCCTCTACCTGCATGGCAACCATTCATGATTTTCCCCAATTACCTCATTTACTGTTACAAATTGTATATAAATAACATTGTCAATTGTTTTTATTTAGTTAAGCTTGATAATGATTGTAAGAACAATCGAAACGTTGCAATAATAAATAAATATGTCTCAAAATATAGGCTTTTTTTATTAATCACCTTAGTGATCCTCAAAAAAGGACGATACGAAAATTGGAAAAAGTGTCAAAAAAGTTAATAGACGTGGAATATAGTGTAGTGTTCAATCAGTGTTGCATATTTATATATGCTATAGATGCTATACATCTTCAAGGTCAGAATATCTTTTAACATTTAACAAGAACATCTGTACGGATTAGTAACAACAGTTCTGTTAATATGCACATTTATATATATATATATATATATATATATATATGCTATAGATGCTATACATCTTCAAGGTCAGAATATCTTTTAACATTTAACAAGAACATCTGTACGGATTAGTAACAACAGTTCTGTTAATATGCACATTTATGTTCAAAATATCCCCGCAAATCGTAACCAAATGTTGAGCAAAGTAATACCTCTGTAGTTAATAATAACAAACAAATATTGTTGCTAAAATACATGTACATAATTTCAAATAAACACTAAATGTTGTTATTTAGAATAGAACCTTATTTATTTACTTACACAATGTTTATTTGTAATGAATAATGTTGTAATCCTCTTAAAAATGTTTACAAAGTTTCATAAAACAATGAAACAATTGTTTTGTTTTTCGTCTAAGTAAATAACAAGAGATATCTAACATATTAAATTAAAATACTACAAATTTAACAAATTTTAATATGTAATAACAAAAACAAATAAAATAATAACAAATTGTTAACTATAGTCTATCTCAGAAAGAGCGATAGTAATAAAATTTATTATTTGTAAAAAGTTATTGTTTTTTCACACAGAAGCGGCACACAAAATATGAATAGTTCGAAACGAAATATTGTTAAGAAACAACCGAGTGTGCCGCACATCTTATATGGGAATATGAACTAGGGTTAAACACAATAGATCATAAAAATTTTACCCTAAAATTTTGAAGAAAAATATGGTCACATGTATGCGTTTAATGATATGATAAATATGGTCACAGGCGTGCGTTTAATAAAATGATAAATAGTAATATAGAAATACACAAAACCAATTTAAACGTGTTTAAAATGTGCACGCCACTGGTAACTGCCTGACAAAAGTATTTATTACTATCGCTCTTTCTGAGATAGACTATATGTAGTGTTTTTCAACCCAAAGATTGTGACGAATCCATGATAGGGGAGGTAATGGGGTAATTACCATCCCCATATTTGTTTTGAAAAATAAAATTTATACCATGATTTCAAGAAGAAATTATATAAGTGTTGGCTATGGAAAAATAAAATAATGTCTATTGCAAGCTTTATATAGCTTATAAACTTATGACAAAAACAACAGTGATGACAGATAATTACTTCTAAATTTGTTAGTAGTAAACGCTAAATACGAGTCAACGAGTACAAAGTAAAATAAAATAGCGTTATAGATACCCTTTATGTCTATTGTTTATTTAATTGGAACCTAACCCTATACCCTCACTATAAGTTAAGTTCATTTTACGCCAGTTCGGTTTACGCCCGTTCTCCTAGGAACTGCGGCGTATATCAAGTTCTACCTGTATAGTCTGCTTTTCACAGTAACGCATAACGTCTGATTTTTATAGTAAAATTTATCTAAAAATAGGTTGAAATATATTGTTTTCTTTAATAATCTTTCTTGTAATATTTGTCTCTCTGCATGCGTTAATATGTAGTAGAGGTCAGCACGGGCTCGGGCTTTGCCCGTGGGCTCAGGCCCGGCCCGGCACGAGGGCCGGGTTCGGGCCGACTGACATGTATTATATTCGGACTCGGGCCGGATAAGAATAATAATACCTTTAAATAATATATTTTTTTTTAATTTCTAGTATTATAATTATTACAAATTGTAAGCAATTTTTGTATCATAATATTTTTTAACGAGGTTTATTCGGGCTGAATTTAAAATTTTGTCGAGTTCGGGCCGAGTAGATGCAATAATAGTATTAATATTTTCGGGCTCAGGCCAGGCCGGATTGGAAACATAACGGGCCGGGCCGGGTAAAAGTGGTCTAAAATAGGCCCGTGCAGACCTCTAATATGTAGTCTACAAGTTATGATATACAATGACACAATGTTCTGTATGTATTCGCAGCTCCGTTTGGTATTGAGAAGTGACATTACCGTTGGCGGAGCTGTAATTCATGGCAAAATGGCTGAATTGTCTAGTATTCAGCTGTCAATATGCTAACAGGGAACAGGTTAATTTAAGCACAGTACATTTTTATTTTATAAAAATGTATCTATCGACGTTCTAACAAAAAATCAACACCAGAACATATGTAATAATTTCAAACAGTACTACAGTCGCGTAGTACAATATTTGACAACCAGACTGCGTATCCGAGCGTATCAGTTCTCAATTGTACTGCGGCGATAACAAGTAAGGGTAACGCCAGAAAACCTACTTTCGGAGCTGCAGTCGTTTGCAGTTAAAAACTTGCGAAGTGGACGTTTGCTTTGGGTTGCCATCCGCTCCCTTATATATCGGGACTGTCCCCGTTAATGAGCCTCATATTCCGACGTTCCGACTTCGCTGTCAAAAGTCCCGACTATACCCATTTATATTTTTTTAATTAAACAATACAATTTAATTAAACAATACAATATAATTAATCAGTACGCGTCTAGACCACACGGCCTTCGTCAAAGGATTCACGCTGCGTGGTCTAAACGCGACGTAAACTATAACTCATGTGTTTTTTGAACTCTCAGTATCTTTCCAATATGTGGATCAAAGAGTTGCTCAAGCATGCCAAATTTCAACTTTCTATGTTCAATCGTTTGGCTACAATTTCTACCGTACATACAGACAGAGACAGATACATGTGTGACGTTATAACGTTTTTTTTTTTTGTGGTTCATCCCTACAAAACCTTAAAAAGATATTTTGCAAGAAATCAAGTCATTAGAAAAGTATTATTTTTAAACTAAGTAAATAAACTGTTTTGTATATATGAATGTTTTGATTAAAAATGTAAATATATATTTGATTTTTATTTTTTTTTTACTTTTTATTTTAATTTTCGGATGTCCCGATAACGGCTGTGAAATTAATGCTAGGGTCCCGACGTCGAATGAGAGATTTACGGCAACCCTAGGTTTGTTTGCAGATATTTTTGTATTTTTAATATTTCATTATTTTTTATGGTTGTTATTTTTTATGCAAAAAATAATGTAATTCAAATTCTTTTAAAATTAAAGTAATTTTTAAAGAATTTCAAGAACAGAAGATGGATATAACAAATGCAAAAATAAGAATGCGGAATATAGCTAATTTTCAGAAAAAGTCAATTTTCTTCTACACATTTGACTATATTTTATGTGATTTTATGTGCAAACGCAAGTTCGGCATAAGCTAATAATCTACGCATTCTGCATAATTTACACAAGATACGTTCGGCATAAAGTTTCTGTGTGCTCTGTGCTGCACGAAGATCGTTCGGCATATACTGTGCAGTGCAGTTTGTGTTGCACAAACAAAAAAATCGTCACAAGTTCAGATCGTGCGACAGTCTGTCGAATAGTGTTTTTTTCGCGGCAAAAATACAAGTTATTATTTCTACAAAACAATATGAGTGAAAACCATCATGATATCATTGTTTATGACTGCAGCATTTGCTAAATAAATAGTACAGACATGAACGTCATGATGAAACATGTAAATACACTCAAAAAGACTCAAAATTTTCTGTTTAGAAGCGGAAATGTACTTTAAACTGATTTGTAATCATGTTTGGAACAGTACTCTCTGCATATTCAAACACTTTTACCAAAATATTTTCTGGTTTGGAAAATTGTTCTGAATTGTCTTCCTCATCAAATAATATTTCTTTTATATTACTTAAAAGCATCCCAAAACCTTCATGCGTCATTTTTAGGGTTTTGTAGGTATGACCAAAAAACCCTTATGCCGTCATTTTGTCGTCTGTCTGTCTGTCTGTCTGTCTGTCTGTTCGGTAAAAATTGTAGCCAAACGGCTAAACCTAGAGAGTTGAAATTTGGCATGCTTATAAAACTCTTTGACCCGCACATAGGAAAAATACTAAAACATCTAAAAAACATACCCCCCTAAAAATATAAACAAATATGTGCTCATCGAAAACAGAAATATTTTTTTTAAATTTTGAGTTGGGTATCAAATGAAAGTCCTTAGTACGTGGATTAACGATCAAATTTATATGTTTGCAAAATAAATTATTTTGATGCGATTTTTGCCAAAATTGTGCAAAAAAAATTTTGTCCCACACCCTGTAGCCCAGATGGTTTAAACTAAAAAAATTTTAAGTAATGTATATTGGTGTGAACCGAAATAGTACAACAGGAATTTTTGATCAGATTATGTTTTCGGAAAATAACGCATTTTTTGTGGTTTTTGGTTCACAAAGTACAAAAGTTATACCAATGTAAGACACTCACATGCAAGGCGTGCGATAGCGTAATGGGTTAGATCACTGGTGTCGTAAGCTAAAATGCGTTGGAAACGAAGGGTTGCGAGTTCGAGTACGGAGTTATTTTTATTTTATTTTTTCTGTTGTATTTAATTTTTAAGAGCGTAAATTTTATAACCAGTCTTATTATATGATTAACAGACGATAAATTATTTTAAAAATATCGTTCATTTTGCCGTGATTACTACAAAGTAAAATTTGTCCTACACACTCAGCATCCTGCCTTCACTTAATATATACCTGCGAAACTCTGAAATGTCTGAATATTCACACTTCACATCAATTTTTATATTATCCTACAAAACAAGTAGCAGGAGACAGACTTCAATCAAACACACATAATTTATTTGTTTACAAAAAAAAAGTTAGAATAACAAGAATAACTGCACAATCTGAACAAAGCGTTCGTTTTTGACTTTCTTGCACAGTGTGCACAGTGGTCACGTGACAAAAAACTTGCATGACACTGCACAGTTATGCAGATATTTTATAGTTAAAAATATAGATGTCTCATCTTTCATCTGAATAATAATTTTTTTTCTTGAAAGAATTATACTTCTGGTTGCAACTAGTGCATCGGTTGATTTGGGGCCGAAGTTATAAAACTTACTGAAGAAGTTGCGGAGTTACCATTTACAGGGAGGAGCGGCTAAATTTGAAGCTACGCTACTGGCTGCAACACCTTCATTAGAGGTTTTCACGAGCCACCACTGTAATTTTTTTATTTAATGTTATATTAAAATTGGATTACCGTCATAAGAAGTCAAGTGACGTTATATGTCAACAAGGATCGCGATATACTAGAAAGAGAACACTCCGTTCTGTTGGATGAAGTTCAACATAATCTGATCTTTCGCGGTAACCGGACGATTTTAAACATTTACAGGCTTTTAACTGGTTAGTCAGATGAACGAATTCGTCGAGCGGAGACCTGAGTACCTACTTACCATAAAAAGTAATCTACCACAATAGGCTGGACACCAGAGTTATAACAGGATCAAAAAGGTTGACAAACATTCATATATGCTTCACGTATTCTGGGATTTGACATCAAACATGGATGAGCAGTGCTGAAATAGGGTAGACCAGCAGTCGGCAACCATTGGCTCGCGAATTTTGAAAAATGGGTCGTGGAAAAAATGTCCTTCCTTGGTAAAAAAAAAAAAAAAATGTATACAAGGGAACGGATGTTGCTTGTTTATTTAGAGATCTATTCAAAACATTGGTTTTTATTAAATTTTAATGAGGTATTAAAATTGTCAATTTCATATGTTTTGTACAGAATTTACTTGGGGTTTAAAATGTAATTGCATGGTAAAAGTTATTTGTTATTTATAATATATATAGTCAGAATCCTCTTCTACCATTCGGTGTAAAGGTTGTGTTTTTCAGTGTAATTATTTTATGAAGTTGCGCCATTCTGGTTTATTGTGAGCGTTTTTTTTTTCCTTCTTTCCATGTCAGTCCTTTCTTAACTAGGATTTGTGACACTGTTTGGTTCCATGTTTTATGAGGTCTTCCTCTTGGTCTGCTTCCTGAAGTTCTGGCTATCCATATATTTTTTGTCGGTCTTTCTTGCTTCATTCTTGTAATGTGTCCATACCATCTTAATTTCTGTCTGTCTATTGTTTTTTCTACTGCTTCTATCTGTAGCTCTTCTCGTATTGTTTCACTTTTTATTCTGTCAATTTTAGTGACACCCTTAACTTTTCTTAAAAATTTCATGTCTGCAGCTTGAACTTTGCTCTTGAGCCGATCGGAAAGTAGCCAGGACTCATAGCCATACGTTAATGTGGGTAGGTAAATCGTTTTGTATACTAGGAGTTTTGTGTTGTTAATTATTTCTTTCTTATTTATTATGATTTTATTCAGGGCCTGGAATACTTTTGCTGAATCTTTAATTCTACTGTTGATTTCTTCTTCGTATCCCCTTTTGCTTTCTAATATAACTCCTAAATACTTAAAGCTGCTGACCTGTTCAATTTTCACTGCGTCCAGAGTTAAATTTATCTGAACTTAACATTGACCATTACCCAGCTGCTCTTGGTAAAATTTTGAATATGAGCTTGACCATGGGTCGCGTGGTTTTTCAGCAATATTTTATGGATCGCGAGGTGAAAAAGGTTGCGGACCGCTGGGGTAGACTACATGCTTACAGCTATTATATTTTTTTGGGACGCAAGACGGTTTTATTATACATTTTTAGTAAAGCCCGGAATGGGTACCTTGCCTAGGTCCCGGATTTTCCTTAGTCCGTCACTGGTCGCTCTTCGGCTGTATCTGCTCTCTTCTGCTCATTACACGACTCATGGTATATTACAACATAACGATTGAGTGAATCAAAATAATATTGTTCTTAGTAGATTTGTAACGAGAAAAAAATAGATGAGGCCAAAAACTACAGCAAAGAAATCTTGCTAATACTGTCGGATTAAGACCACTTAATACCGTAAGCAGTGAAAATTTTGGTCCCATCCAGGTCACAGCGTGATTTTTTACGTCCTGGACAAGATAAAAAAATTGCGGCCACCAGGGCCATTGATAAGCCGGGGGTTGAGGATTCCTATATAATTGGGAAGCAAAGAGACGATAATCCCTGACCGAATAATAGAGACCGGAGGGGATAATCACTCCCCGAATTATTGGTGCCCACGGGGTGACAATCCCACTTAATCGGTTAGTTTGATGTTAGTTGATGGTGTCTAGGGTTTTATACGTATGACCAAAAAAACATGCATGACCAGACATGGTCAACCTAACGCGGCTTATAGCCTAATATGTCAGAGAACATACAAGAAATACATCGAAAAGATCCGACGAGCAATAAAAAAATAATAATAATAATAAGAAAATGAAGAGCAGAAAAAGAGAAAAGTGGGTCGAGGTGATATTCCTTCAGATAAACACATTGCGCGAAAAATATAAACAAAATCAGTTCCAATAAAAAATAATAATAATAATAACAATAATTTATAAATTTATTTTTAAATAAAAACCACCAAAAATATTAAAAAAAAACTTTTTCAAAATTTAATGTAGGATATCAAAAGAATGCTCTGAAACCGTATACTTGGGAACGAAAGGTAGATTTTCTAAGTATTTTTATTATTATTCAATTTTGATAAAATTATTATTTTTTTACACCCTGTAACCTGGGTTGATATAAAAATCTGTAAATCTGTAGAAAAATTGTAAGTAATGCACATTGATGTGAACTAGGGTTCTCAGACGTCCCGGAAAACCGGGATTTGAGGTCTATGTCTCGGTGTCCCGAGACAGTCTCTCGGGACACCTATTTGTCCCGGTTTTGTGTATTTTAATAATTTGTTAAGTCAGACAGGAGTCGCCGCGGGAACGCACATCATTGGAACGAATTTAAATTTGTCCAACGGTAAAGAAAGTAAAGCGCCAAAAACTCTATTAAAGTTTTTTAATGACCCATTAAGTGAGGCATACTTCTGGTTCAGAAGATACAGCAGCTATGTTTGAAGAAAGATACAGAGATTGTTTTTTACCAAAACGTGTAGAGACAATTTTGAAAGAACGTGAAGAATCGGGGCTAATTACTGAAAATGAAATTAATAATTTTAAAAAGTTACTAATTTCTATGAAACGTTTATTGAATATTTAAATAAGTGGATAAAACCTCTTGAACATTTTTCAATATTTTCATGGATGGTTTTAAAAGAATAACCAGAATGGAAAAATATACAACAAACATTAAATTACTTCAACAATACAAATAAATGAGAATTATTTATTCAACCAAATATCAACAGTGTGAAAAATTGTTGAACTAAAAATTGCAGAAAATAAAAACTGGAAGTCTAAAACCGCTTCAGGAAAGTGGATAATAATTTTATCCAAGATGGATAAGGAAGTTACAGAACAGTATTTAGATATTCTAAAAATTTGTGAAATCGTTTTTTCTATTCCAGGCCACAATGCAAACGTCGAATTTTGATTTCAGTTGTAATGAAATGTATGACTACTTTTTAAAAAAAGACGAATTGTTAAAAAGAGCTAAATTCAACCAAAAATATTTATAAAATTCTTTTGTATGGATTTTATTTGGAAATAAATTTTTATTGCAGTGCTTTTTTGACATAGAACGCGCCAGAACGACATACAAACACTGATTTTCGAATTATTTCATCAACTATTGAATAAGAATTTGTTATGAACTTGTAACCTAAATACTTTAAATTTCATATAAGTTAAGATCTGGATATAATTTTTTTAAATATAAAGCGCTGATTTATTGTAATAATTTATTAATTATTTATTGTAACTGTATAGGAATTTATATTTATTTCTGTTAATTATTTGTAATTTTAATTTTTGTGTTATTAATAAAACAGTAATAATTGTAATGTAAAATCTAATTAATCCCTTCCGATTAAAATTAAGTTAAAATTTTTGGCTTACAGCATCAAGCCCCCCTCACCCCGTCACGGTTTGCTCTGTCGACAATCTGAGAGCCCTAATGTGAACGGGAATAGTTAAACAGAAATTTTTGATCAGATTATTGAATTGACAAGTGAATTTAACGTTTACGCTTTGTTTTATTCTTAAACGTGGTCGGTTCATGAAGAGATTGCTATAGAAAATTTGACCAGTTCAGTGCAACTCCGCACTGTAGAGCTGGTCGTAAGTCCGAACGGTCGAGAGATAGGTCGTTAAGTGAGGAGTACCTGTATTTGCATTTTTGTTAAAATATGTATTTTTTAAATGAAAGTTCTTAGTACACGTCAGAAAACAAATGATTTTCAAAATATGGTGCATTCAAAACGACATTTCTGGAATATTTCTGCAATGTTAAAATAATTTGTATCTTGTTAAAGACTACTTTGTTTTTTGCAAAAATATTTCTAACGGGAAATGTTTTATTCTGCAATTTCATCGTTCAAGAACCTTGTTAAAACGGGATAGGTACTATAAATAGAAAATAAAATTATTTCGAATTGGATCTCATGTTTATTTCAGATGAAACAAAATATTTGCGAAACAAGTGAAATGTAAAACAGAATTTAAATTACATTTTGAGATGGAAACGAAAATGGGGTATTATATCTTACATTAATACCTTACTCTTTTCTATGATAATAATGAAATAATGCAGAGAGAAGGCGTTAGGGGAAAAGCAACAAAACAAATAATGAAGTAATGTTCAGTACACGAGGTTTGGATAAAAAATACGCGGACTACGGCCATAAAACTTCATATATATATATATATCCAGGGCCGGCGGGTAGCATGTGCGAAGTGTGCCACGCACACAGGCGCCGTGATGGAAAGGCGCTTAAAAGTTATCAAAAATGATTGGTAAATTCATATATTAAAAATTAATGACGAATGATTTTTGAAGGTATAATATATAAAGAAGTTGCTTCTCTGTGGCGCATAACAAACAAATTTGTCGTTTGACAGTCCGAAACTCTACACCAAGTCAATTCCCCACAACAGTACGAGTACCAAGACAAGTCCCCCAAACAAAATTTTAAACTCTTTGAATCAAAACGGCTTATCTGTCGAAAATCTTCGTGGTCAAGGCTATGATAATGGAGCCAATATACGAGGGAAAAGAAATGGTGTACAGTCTCACATTACAAAAATTTAAATCCAAGAGCCTTCATCCCATGCGTTTGTCATTCCTTAAATTTGGTCGTTGATGTCGTTGATGCCGTAAAAGAAGATATTGAAATTTTTTAATTTTTTTCAACCATCCAAAGAATTTATAACTTTTTTTCGGGATCGACAATGCGTTGGCACATTTTCCAGTCCAAGTGTTGTTAATTAACAGTGAAAACGTTAAACATCGTTAAACTTTGAAAATCGGATTGAAAGACATTTATTATACATTGAGAGCGGTCTCTCGCTTGGACAAGGATTCAGTTACACGAATAACAGCCGAAGCAATCACATCAAAATTAGACAGTCAGAGAACATTGATGTGAAATCAGCAACAACTACGTTGAGAAAGACAACTGAATTTCTCGTTTCTCGTAACTGTGAAGATGCTTTTGAGACATATTTCACAAGCAAAAGTCCTTGCAACAGATGCGGAATTAGCAGACGATTTTAGTTTAGAGACCGAAAATAGAATCCGAAAAAGAAAAACATGTTTTAACGAGGTGTCATCAGATGCATCTGAGCCCGTTGATGCAAAAATGAAATTTTAAAAAAAATCGAAGTTTTGATTATAACGGCAATTGCTTCAATTAAAAAACGTTTTGAATCTTTCAGTAGTGTTGCCTTTTTTTGCCAATTTTTATACAATATCAAAGACTGTGATGAAATGATAGACAAAGAATAAAAATGTACATACATTGACTTTTAAAGAAAATAAGGACACAGAAGCTGAAGTATTGGAGATAGTGCTAAAATTATTGTCGCGAAAAATTAACGACATTGGTACGCCAGACGCGGTTTAGAGCCTTCTCTGTTCTCTTCTACCTGTTTCAGTTGCTAAGGGTGAGAGAACTTTTTCCAAATTTAAAATAATTAAGAATTACCTGCGATTAAGTATGAATTAGAAAAAATTGAATGGTTTGGCAGTTATTTCAATTGAAAATGATGTTGCACAATCAATTAATATTGACGTACTGCGGGAGGAATTCGAAAAAAAGAAAGCCCGACGTGTGTCATTCTTACAGCTCATGCCATTCTGCATATTCCATAGGTCATTACAATTTATGTGTCCAAATCTGCGGTGCCATACGTCAGGTGTCACTTTTGATGACGTTAAAAAACATTTGCGTATATTTGACATTTATTTTATAAACATTATCCACCAAATCTGCTGTAGCAACCAATCTATTTTCCTTATTATAAATTTTACAACTATTTGCAGTAAATTCTACAGTATTCCCTATTTTAACTAACTGACTTAAGCCGCATTCAGAGGTCTTTAAATTAACACGTTGTAGACTATTCATTGTTACGCTGTAAGTTATGTTTCTATGCATTGTTTTCACGTTCTACGTACCGTTCACAGCAAGTTAGAAATTAATGTGTTACGAATAGTCCGACATCTGTGTGTCTTTAAACCAACTACATGGCTTCGTAAAATGTTTTCTATGTATTATATTTTTATAATTCTGTTGTCTTAGATTTTAACTAACTAAACCTAACCTAATTACCTAAATTGGTCATATTTACTGTCCGTCTTTGTAATTTTGAGCAAGATTTGTTAATGATGACATTTTGTTAGGTTATGTAAAGGCATACGATAACTACGGTGTCACTGATAGATTGAGATAGTCAATGTGTTTATATGTCTGTCTCATTAAAACATCTCACTAACTATAAGTTTAGAAAATTATCCACAATCCACAACGAACAACGTATTAAATTTAGAGGTCTGAACGGTTTCACGTCTTACCATATGACAAACTTCTAGTGACAGTAAACAGAGTACAAGCTACAGTCTATAAGCTATTGATTTAAGAGCTCTGAATGCGGCTTTACTCAGAGCAAATTTGTTGCAAGTTCTGGAACATACGACACATTTTGTATGCTGATATCAAACGTCGCATTTTTGACTATGGTTGTGATATTTATATCACCTACACAGCACACCGGTATTTTCCTTTTATTTGCCAACACAATTTCTAGAAATTTTGTATATTTTGACATTGACATATTTTCTAACCAATTTCTATTTGCAGTCTGGTGAACACTAGTCCCGGAGTCTATGTACCAATCATTTTTACTAAATTCTCCACTCGAAAAAACTGTACCAAAAGCATTTGATGCCTTTTCTTTATTTTTCATAAGTTTCGGATATTTGCTTCTAAAAAAATGACCTAGTTGTTTACAGTTATAACATTGGACTTCTTTCTGGAAATTAGATGAAATGTTTCCAAACTGCTTATTTTTGTGAATGTAGTTTACATTTATTTTACCAGCAAACGCACTACCTGTTTGATCTACATCAACTTCCATATCCATTAAACATTGACCCTAGGGATGTGTGTATCCTAAGTACTGATTTAATAAAAACTATCAAAAATACTATAGTGCCACCTTTAACCAAAGTTATCAATTTATGTATAAATTCTAATTGCTTCCACGACGTCTTGAAACGGGCAAAGGTGCTTCCTATATATAAAAAAATTGATGTGAAGTGTGAATATACACACATTTCAGGGTTTCGCAGGTATATAATAAGTGAAGGCGGTATGCTGAGTGTGTAGGACAAATTTTACTTTGTAGTAATCACGGCAAAATGAACGATATTTTTAAAATAATTTATCGTCTGTTAATCATATAAGACTGGTTATTAAATTTACGCTCTTAAAAATTAAATACAACATTTGTCAAAATATAACTAGAATTTTGACAAAATAATTTCAACATAATAAAAATGCAAAAAAAAAAACGGAAAAAATAAAATTCATTCCGTACTCGAACTCGAAACCCTTCGTTTACCAGCAGTGCTCTAACCCATTACACTATCGAACGCCTTGCATATGAATGTCTTACATTGGTATAACTTTTGCACTTTGTGAACCAAAAACCACAAAAAATGCGTTATTTTCCGAAAACATTATCTAATCAAAAATTCCTGTTGTACTATTACGGTTCACACCAATATACATTACTTAGAATTTTTAGTTTAAACCATCTGGGCTACAGGGTGTGGGAACAAAATTTTTTTTGCACAATTTTGGCAAAAATCGCATCAAAATAATTTATTTTGCAAAAATAAAAATTTGATCGTTAATCCACGTACTAAGGGCTTTCATTTGATACCCTACTCAGAAAAAATATTTTGGTTTTCGATGAGCACATATTTTTTTATATTTTTAGGGGGGTATGTTTTTTAGATGTTGATTATTATTTTGCAAATAAATGATCGCCATTTTGAAATGGTTACCATAAAAATATGATTTTTTGGTGTTATTGTAAAGCTAATTTAATGTACTTTTAGGAAAAAAATATAAAATTATCGATTCCCTATGCTAGATCAAAAGTTGACATAATTTCCGGTGGAACCGAAAGTGCCTCAGAATTCTTATAGTAACCTTTAGATGGGCCTTTTTGTCTAGTTTAACTTTTGTTCTGAAGATTTTTTGTATCTTTACAAATAAAGGAGATTTTCGGGGTGTCCCGTTTCAAACAAACACCCTGTATATGTCTAGGAAAATGTACCTCAGTTTCAATTCTATTTCATATGTGATAATCTTTCTAGTTAATTAGTAGCTGTGATTTATATTAAATAGTATATTTTTATTTTACTCAAAATGTCTAAATGTTTTTGACTGACTAGAAACAAATTTGTATTGTAATATGGTCAGTAATTTATATTATTATTATTATTATTATAACATAGGTCCGGACCTAGGGCCCTGAAGAAGCCTGATTTATTCTTTTTTCTTGTCATCGCCCTTCATTTGACGTCCTTTTGGGGCCCGGCGTTATAACTGTTGACACATGGCGTAGACACCTCTGGCTAGATAGGATGTTACGGAAATAATGTCCTGCTGCCGAAAAGTTACCCCTATTATTTACGTTATGTTTGAAACAACGCTGCTTAACACAGTTCGTTTGCTCTCTAAATTCTATAAACTTACATAAATAAAACATTTAAAATTTCGTGTTGCATGAAATCGCTATATTTCATTTCTATGAATTTTTATGTCAAGTGGAAAAATCCTAAACGTTTATGCAAAAATTTTAATGATAATGAGACTAAAAAAATAAAAGTCAAGGTTTTATGACGGGAAATGCGTATGAAAAAGCATCTGCTTCATCAAATGACCTGTGAATAGTTAGGACGACCTAAGGAACTGATAATGTCAATTTAGTCTTAGTTTATCAGTTCATAGAAAAAAATATTTATATATTAGACAATGACAGATTACGCAAGAATGTTTTTTTTTTTTTTTTTAGTGGCTATTAAAAATATCATAAATCTATTTACAGATTTTATAATTGTTACTAGGGATTGTAATACCTGTAAACCGGATTACCGATTTACCGGTAAATCGTGAAAAATATCCTTATAATTTTTACCGGTAATTCGTTATTTTTACCGGTAATTCGATAAATTACATATAGCGAATTTAACCACATACCAATGAATGGAATTGCTTCGGTCGAGCGAGCGAATGTAATCAACTTCGGTCGTCTCCGGGGTAATCTGTTTTTAAATCCGTGTTTCGGGGATCAACGTCCTCTGGTCTTTAACTTCGGTGATTCCCCATATATTGTACACTGCTGACGCGTCACTTGTTTAAATGGCTTGATAGCAGTCTGAAACAGTGTTGAGTGCATTGTGCCATAATTAGTATGTAAGGCGTTTATTCGATTTATTATATAATGATACAAAGGGATTCAAAAATCAAATGTCTTGGGAACAGAAGTAGGCCGAATAAATAAGTGCCCAGTCAAGGTCGTACCATATGTTTTAAGCTCGGATGGCATGGTGAGAGTAACCAGGCTCCAAAAACCTATTGGAAAATTATTGGGGTAGATAAACGCATCAACGCGTGAATCAGTCTCTTATACTAAAGATAACCTTTGAGAGCGCTTCATTTGACTTCCGACGGTACGGAACTAACCAGAAGCACAAGAAGAAATCGAACTTGGATCTGGCAATGAAGAAAATTTATGCGTGGAGAAACTAGGAGGAAGTTGGAAGGAATGAGGATAATAAAGAGGACGAAAGGTAATATTTAGTACTGATCATTTAAAACCCATAAGTAAAATATTTATTATTATTATTATTTCAATAAACTGTTTCTGTTTATATTTGTATATTCTGTTCACTTTTTGTAAGGACAAACCATTTCTAGTTATTTTGATTACTTTTGTAGTGTATTACGGGCTTTAAATGTCATTTAAAAAATTTCCTTGCGCTGTAATTCAGACTTAAGATCTTTTCGGTTAGAATCATTATAATTAAGATATAATTTTTTATTATGACATATGTCAAATTGACATTTTTTATTACCAACATGACATACAGTTTCAAAGGTGCAAACTATTGAAAACAAAATTTCCTCTTAGTTTGTTCTTACAAAAGTGAATTGCTTATAGCATTTATTCTTTTATTCATATTTTGTAAACAAAAAAAAAACGGTAAATACCGGTAAACCGGTTTTGATTGAAAATTTTACCGAATTACCGGTAACTGAAAAAGCCGGTAAATTTATAATCCCTGATTGTTATAGTCTTAATTGTTAGTTTAAATTTCGGCCGTTTTTCGGGACATCTTTGTCTATTCCCCGTCATTTAATGCGTCTAAGCCAGTGGTCCCCAAAGTGATTGATACAAACCCCCAGGGGATATTTGATGTCGATTCAAGTCGAAGGTCGATTGGGGGTCGATTTAAAAAAGTTAATTAAAAATCACTAATATAATGGCTACGCATTGTAAATATTTTAAATATTTAAGTACAATTCTGTTTTTTAAAAAAGTCTATTCAATGACAAATGAACGAATCAAGAATAAACTTATTTATATACTACGAGGGTTAAATTTTATGTTTTTACAAACGACCACTAGATGGCAATATTGAAATGTGTCGTTACTATATCCATAAAATTTTACATTTGTTATTGTGAAATCAGTGGCAGCTTAAAAATTGATCGAGTAGTTTGTTGACAGGGAGCGTTCAATAAAACAAGTTTTTGAAAAAATGGATATTACTCGTGAAGGTTTTCATTGGACTAACTCAACAGCAATGCATAGATTCGCTTCGTTCAACTTTCGGCAATGAAGCACCATCAGAAAAGACCATCAAAAAGAAATTGGTTTGAAGATTTTCGTCGTAGTCGTGCGTCCGTCAGAGATGAATCTCGTGAAACTCGACCAAAATCGGTTGTGATTCAAATAAACATCGATGCTGTGCGCAAAATGATTGAAGAAGATCGGCATGTGACTTACCGTGAGATACAGGCATCCTGTGGCATATCTCAGACTGCAGTACGTTCGATTTTGTATGAACATTTAGCTGTGAAAAAGATCTGTTTCGATGGTTCCGCATAATTTAACCGAAGCTCAAAAAAAGGCTCGTGTTGATTGGTGTAAGGGAATGCTAAAAAAATTCAACCTATAGGCGCTGCAAAATCCGTCTACAACATCGTCACAGGTGACGAAACATGAATTTTTTCCTATGAACCGGAAACTATGCAACAATCCACTGTTTGGGTCTTCTAAGATGAACCGAAACCCACAATAGTTGTTCGTTCACAAAGCACTTCCAAGAAAATGGTCGATTGTTTCTTCGGTTGTACTGGACTTGTCGCAACCATTCCTTTTGAGGATCGGAGAACAGTTAATGCTGAATTGTATACAACAATTTGTTTGCCAGAAGTCATTGATAAAATCAGGCATCAAAAACAACCAAAAACGTCGCCAAAAACGTGAGATACCAACTTCAGAGTGACAAAAATGTTTCGAGAATTGGTTTAAACGCAAGCAAAAGTGTATAAATCTAAAAGTATTTGTAAAAATTTAAAAGGTAGCCCTCGTATTTGGAGTACCTACGCGTACTTGGTACGGTTTTTAATGTACATTTTTGCTGTAACATAAATGATAAGTGATATTTTTCAGTTTCAAGTACACAAAAAAATCGTTTCTTTATTCGCAACCATTCTTTTCTATACATTTTTGATGTTGAGTAAATAATAAGTGAGATACTGCGTTTATAGGTAACTCTCCCCCTAGCTGCCCAAATATATATCTTATTAAAAATTGCATTGAAGAGATAAAAAAAAAGTTTCTTCGCATTAAATTTTGCTGTAAAGTAAATAATAAGTGAGATATTTCAAGATTTTAGTTTTAAGGCGTCCCCCCACCGTATCACCAACCTCAAATAATCATTCAATCGAAAAAGTATATAGAATAAAAATTGTTAAGTCAAAAACATTTTTATTGTTAAGTCAAAAATAAACTATTCTAATAGGCTAAATAGTCCTAAAAAGGGCTGATGTGATCTAAAAATATGATACTATACACAATATCAAATGGAAATCTATAAGACATCTATAAGAAAATATATAACTAAACACAAAACTGCTAAATAAACAACAAACTAAATAATAAAGGTTTGTAGAAATTACTATAAGTTAGATATGTGAACACAAGTATCAAAACACATCAGAAGGTATTATAAAATGTCAAATGTAAACATCGTTTTATTTAACGATACCAATACAAATATCCGTATATGAAATAAACACTTTTAAAATTTGTGTATCTTGAAAATGACTATCGAACACAAACTATACTCTATCTCAGAAAGATTGATAGTAATAAATCATTTTGTCAGGCAGTTACCAGTGGCGTGCACATTTTAAACACGTTTAAATTGGTTTTGTGTATTTCTATATTACTATTTATCAATTTATTAAACGCACGCCTGTGACCATATTTATCATATCATTAAACACACCCCTGTGACCATATTTTTCCTCAAAATTTTAGGGTCAAATTTTTATGATCTACTGTATTTAACCCTAGTTCGTATTCCCATATAATATGTGCGCCACACTCGGTTGTTTTTAACAATATTTCGTTTCGAACTATTCATATTTTGTCGCTTTTGTTTTGCCGCTTCTGTGTGAAAAAACAATAACTTTTTACAAATAATAAATTTTATTACTATCAGTCTTAATAAATATGAGTATAAATATGATTTTAAAAGGTATGTTTTAGTAAAATAAAAGAGTGAGGAGCAATATTAGCCTATAATTCACATGCAAAAAAATCGATTTAGTTATTTTTTCGCCACTAAGTTTGTCATTGAAATTATGACGCAAAATGCGTTGATTGAACGACTGACCTATATGAATTTTTGTTATTGTGATTGGTATTATTTGCAATTATTATTATTAATCTTGAAAATAAATATTATTATTATATTATTGTTATTATTAACAGCAAATATATATATATATATATATATATATATATATATAGTGGGTTTTACCTGATTCAATTAATTGAAAAAGTTGACTTTCAATTTATTGATGAAATAATTGATTAATTTATTTTGAAAATAGAACAAGTTCTATTTTTCATCAATTTTTTAGGGAATTCTAGGTATATTTTTATCTGTTTAGTTATTGTCAACTGTTTAGTTGTAACACAGTGACGGCGCTAGCTGGGAGTCCGGGGGGCGGCCCTCCCCAAAAACTGGTCTGGCCCTTAGTTGGCTCCCCCAGAGAAGTTTGGAGAAAAATGTATTTTAGAAGTGAGGACTTTTTTTTAGCTCATCACTTGTATTTGGCCGCTCAAAAATTTACTTAAACATTTGCTGCCCCCCCCCATATTTTAAGAGCTAGCGCCACCACTGTTGTAACATAACCTAGAAATATATCATTTATGTTTCGTTTTAAAATGTGACAGAACCGCAAACGTTCTAACTAACCATAATCTAGGTTATTTTTTTTTTTTTTTTTGTTCATAGCTCGTAATTTTGTGAAGATTTTTTCAATATTTTCATTTTGATAAATATGTCAACATGTTTTAAGGTTGGTAATGTAAAAGTTTTCAAAAAAATTGATGTGTGAAAAGTGCAAGATTATTAAAGTATAAGGTTGTCTCGTAACTTGTAGTGCTGGTGGTAAATAGAGAGGTTTTGCGTCATCCGTAAGCTAACGGGACGTCAGTCTTTGTTTGTCGTATATGTTATATACATGTGAAGTTTGATTTTTGGCTATAGATATAAAAATATCGTTTAATTTTTTGATTTTCTACTTGTTTTAATTTCCTTTTTCTTCGAAAGGGATGTTTCTTCGTTCTAAATGAATTTTCTTACATTCATTTTTGATGTGAAGAAAATAATAAGTGAAATATTTCAATATTTTAGTTTTTGGGTGTCCCTCCGTAACTACCCTAATATTCATCAAATTGAAAAAATGCATAGAAAAAATAAGATTTGCTTTCTTATAAACAATTTTTATTATATAGTTTTTTCTGTTAAGATATTTCTGTTTATAAAGGAAATATTTTAAGTGTTTTAGTACCAGTTTTAACCCAGAAACACCCCCTAAGAAAGAAAATTTTGAGATACTATGCCTATATTTCAATCCTGGTTCTACTCTTTTGTACCAAATTTCGTTAAAATATATCCAGCCGTTTTTAAAAACAGATATAACCTCAATTTTATTAATTACTATATTATTACAGCAATTTGTTTTTCTATTTTTATTTAAGTATATCTAAAATTATATTTGTATTCGATTTTATTGTCAACTATAACACAAATGCCCATAACCCTAAATTGTATATAAATCAGTATACAAATTTCCTTAGGTTTTTATTTATAATTTATTCAATAGAACTGTCTTGAAATTAATATCTGTTATAAAAATAGTCCATAAAAATATTTAAAAACGTGCAACATCTACAGGGTATTAGGTAAATGTCCGGCATAATTTTAAAGGCAGCATACAGATCTTCAGGATTAATATGAAAAATTTTAAAAAAGTCGGTGGTTTTCAAATTTTGGAGCATCTTTTTGTTTGTTTATTTTTGGACGAAATTCTCATTTTAGAGAAAATTGGCAAAGGAAAAAATCGATTGCAATATGTCACCATGCTGTCTTTTAAATTGTGCCGGACATTTACCTAACATCCTGTATATTAATTTTGTATGCTAGTTTGAAAGTGTGACGTACTCTCTCTCACGCTGTGATTGGTCCGAAGTTACGAGACAACGTTTACTTTAATAATCCTGTGTAAAGCGATCCTTTATATTCAAGGTTACCAATAAATTTTTCAATTAATTGACAAAAAACTTGATCAATTAATTGAACTGTATAAAACCAACTTTAGTCGTTTAGGTTATTTTCTGTTGGAATCTAGTTTTTAAGATGAATATTTGGGGGGCTATGGGGAGCATTTCCTATACACTTGAAATATCTTATTATTATTTATTCAGTAGTAAAATATGTCTAAGAAAAGTGGTTTAGAATGAAGAAATGATTATTTTCTGTTCAGCGTAGTTTTCCGTAAGATTAATATTTGCGGAGTCATGGGGATCGCTACCTATACACTGAAATATCTCATAAGTTATAATAAGCACGTATCAACAAAAATGTATTTAACAAAAACCGTAAGTACGGGCACGTCAGCTAGTTTAATGTATTTTAGAATAGAATTCTAAACAGAGCCGAGTAAGAGTTTGACGGGGTCGGATCCAATCGATATAAGATCTTAAAGGGTTTAAGGGCCCACGATCCTTAATTTGGCATTGGTCGTGTGCTTCGTAGACAACCGTTTAACCACACAGGCACGGCAACTCATCCTATAGTTCACCTTTAAATACTGTAAAAACTTGATTAAAACATGAATATTTAAATCTATTTAACTAAAAAATTGTTTAGAATTCTCTAGTCCAATTATCATAACCAAGATGGCGTGACAGTAGTAAATAACTTGACCCCCCAGGAGTGGGGAAGTATTCTAAACAACAACGACCCCAATGATAAGAGATAGTGTTGGGTATAAATACACGCAGACACAGTCGATCTGTCTTGTTAGTGATTTGTTAGTTGTGGTGTAGTGTTTTATTATTTCTGTTCAAAGTAAATGTCACCATGTGTCGAAAAGTGAACGCGTTGCTGTCAGCTCCGCCAAAAATTTCACGAATTTTAACAGTTTCTTCCCGTAAAACCAAAGCAATTTTCTTAGAGACTTTATGACTAAAGGTTTTTTATTCGAAATATTTATATAACTACAGTTTGGCATTATTAAAGGCTACGATTATTTATTTGGAGTTGTTACCTTGTGATTGATTTCAAAGAAAAGGTTTGTATAATTTATATTTAAATACAGAATTATATCTTAACATGCAAACAATCAATTGTGGATGAATTATTTAGTTTTATTAGTTAATGCACTTATATTTCATTCAATAAAGCTATACACTACCGCAATTTATTATTTAATAGTACAATTAAACTGACAGCCCCGATAGTTATTTTTATTAAAGTAATCTAAAAAGCCGGCATTTAAAGCGCAGAAGTAGCATTCTGTTTTGCGTTCAAAAAAATCCGGATTCAAATCCTGATCAAGCTATGGCCGTTCGCCATTATCATCTCAACTATCTTCTTTGACATTAACAAACACATTAGCCAATTTACCTCCGATCTTGCGGGGGGATTAATTTATGAAAAAAATCATCCCTGTGAAATATCAGCGCCCATATGAAATAATCAGATCAATTCTGTAAAAAGTTACTGTGTAATAACGTTACTACAACATGAAATATTATAATAAATACAATGTCTTTCATTCCTGGTAGTAACTGACCTTGCTCATAGTAACGAATTTAGTAACTATTATCATAGTAACAGAGTTACAAAATTGGTCTGAATAACGCCCTTATGAAACAATAGCGCCCTTATGAAACAATAGCGCCCCTATGAAACAGAAAGTTAATATTCTAACACAAGAGTTGGATTGTTATTCTAAAGCACTTATCTTCTTATGCATCTTGCTTAGGGTTGCCATAAATCTCTCATCCGATATCGGGACACTGGCATAAATTTCACAGCAGATATCGGGGTATCCGAAAATTAAAATAATGTTTACAAATGTATAGTCAGAAGTGTTAAAGTGATGTAAAAAAAAATTAAAATCAAATATATATTTACTTTTTAAATCAAAACATGCATATATACAAAGCAGTTTATTTACTTCCTTTAAAAATAATACTTTAGCTAATAATTTCTTTCAAAATATCTTTTTAAGGTTTTGTAGGTATGACCTCCAAAAAACCGTTATAACGTCACACATGTATAGTCCGTACCACATTAGTTTTGAAGATCGCAATAAAATAATAAAAGTTAGGGAACTCATAAAATTACAATAGAAGTGATATAAAGGCGCATCCCCACTATGCTGCAGTTAGCCAGTTGGCAAGGCCAGCTGGCAATGCCAACTGGCAAAGCCAACTGGCAAAGCCAGTGGCTGTATACACGTCCACATCTGTGTTGGCATTTAGTTTAGTCGCACAATGTTCACCGAGGAAGATTTACTAATTGCTTCAGCTGCTGTTATCATACTTGACAGTGAAGAAAAAATACACAAACGGCGCAAACGACTGTTTTGGGTACGTCCAAGTCTTCAAAGTAGATCACGCACCGGACTTATTACATTCCCTCTCTTTTTTTATTTCGCGCGAAAAATGACACACCAAGTTTTTGATTTTTCTTTCAATTTCTTCTTTTTGTACTCCAAAACTAACCGCAATTTCCAATAGAGCGTCACATCTCTTATTCCTGTCTTTATAGTCCTTTAAACGACAGTCCCACAAAACAGGACGATCCCGGTACAAATCGATCAAATTAAACACTTTTTCGTCTGTCCACTCCATCTATAAGCAACGTTGCTCATATGCGTCTGAATCACAACCTGAATTTAAGCCTAAAGCCGCGTGATGCCAGTTGGCACGTCCCCACTCACCGTTCTTATCGGCTTTCTTTGAAGGAGACCGACACTCGAGCGATTCTCGTTGGCATGCCGCTGGCACGATGGCATGTGCCAACGGTCACGTCCACACTATGCCGCAGTTTGCCAACTGGCCTTGCCAACTGGCAAACTGCGGCATAGTGTGGACGCCGCTTAACTAGGCGTGTCAACCCATAGCCGTCGGGATTAGTTTTTCACATTACGCATTTTACTTAAAGGATTAACAAAAACAAGTACACTAACAGAGCCGCAGTAAGGAAAACTTGCGCTACGGGCAGAGCCGTGTTTTGGCGCCCTTGGACCGTTGACTGTTTACAAAATGGTTGTAAACATGAACCATAGTTCTTTTGTAGTTTAACAATGTAATTATAGTTATACGGGATAATTGTTTTATGCCGATCTTCAAAAATAATATGGTATGTTCTATATCTGTCTCTCTGTCTGTATGTACGGTAGAAATTGTAGCCAGACGGCTGAACATAGAAAGTTGAAATTTGGCATGCTTGTGCAACTCTTTGTCCCTTTTTTTACAAATTAGAAGAAGAATATAATTGTTAATATGCATTCATAACAATGGGAATTTTTCGTATATTAATTTCGTTATTGATCTGTTTATTTATTTATTTTGTTTTCTTTGGAGTTTATGTTTCATTTCTTTGGAGTTACAGAAACAAATAAGTTATTAAGTGTTTCTGTCCGACAAAATCAACAAAAAATACATTTCTGTCCGTCTCTTTTCTCCGAGATTCACGTAAAAATTATTATTCATCCAGATGAAAAAGTACTTCGGGCAAGAATATTTGTGTTTTTATTCTAAACAATTTTTGTCATACACTTTTTTGCTGTTAACAATGAAGGAGATATTTCAAGGTCTTAGTTTTAGTGTGTTCCCCCGTAACTCCCCAAATTTTCATCTAAAAATGCATAGAA
Organism: Liopterus haemorrhoidalis; assembly: GCA_963971575.1. Lineage (NCBI taxonomy): Eukaryota > Metazoa > Arthropoda > Insecta > Coleoptera > Dytiscidae > Liopterus > Liopterus haemorrhoidalis. The sequence goes on along the minus strand of OZ020616.1, from coordinate 20,976,971 downwards.
CAAACATAATTTGTTTTATTACAATAAATAATGTTGTTTTATATGTTTTTGCTGTTTAGTAACTGAAATATTTAAAATAAAATAATTTAATTTGAATAAGACCGCACGCAAGTCGCACGTATGTACTGAAACCACCCATCCCCGGATCAGGACAAGAACGTTCAGGGTAAACGCTCGTTAGCCCACGCACGGAGCAGTGTAACCGTAGCCTTATAGTGTACGTCGCGTTTAGACCACGTAGCGTTCATCCTTTGATGAACGCCGCGTGGTCTAGACGCGTATTGTTTAATTAAATTGTATTGTTTATTTAAAAAAATATAAATGAGTATTGTCGGGACTTTTGACAGCACTGTCGGGACTTTTGACAGCACAGTCGGGACATGAGGCTCAATAACGGTGCAGTCGCGAAGTATCGGGACGGATGGCAACCCTATCGTTGTCAGATATTATTGTTCACTATAAGGTATGCATGTGGCCAATAGTCTCAGCAACTTAGGCCAAATAATAAATTTAAAAAAAAAGGTATGCATTCCTCCGCGCTGTAAAGTTGTGCAGACGGTATCTATGGCGTATAGATACATTAAACAAATGCAAGTTAAAAAAATAAATAAATAAATAAACTAACATAACTAAAAGTAATAAAATAGTGGCCGACGTGCGACAAATTAAACTAAAATTAAACAAAAAATAAGTAAAAAAATATAAGTTTAAATAATTAATTAATTTATTATGTAATGTAAATTATTTGTTAAAATAAAAAGCTTGTTACAATAATAATTTGTTAAATTTCTTTTTTTTTTCTGGTGGTCGTGCGTGGAGAAAGTAGGGTCTGTGACTCGGTTGGAAGAGAAAATTCAATGCTCGTGGTTCCTCACGCTCGCCTGCGGCTTGCGCTCGGATTGTTCCACTCGCATCGAATTTTCTCATTCCAACCTTGTTACAGAATATACTATTCTAATGTTTATAAATCACAATCAATTGCGGAAAGTTATTCTTGTAAACTGTTTTTGTTACAATTTAAAATAATAGTTCACACTTATTTATTCATTGGAGTCCTAAAAACATTAATTACAGATGATTTTATTTATTTTTAAGTACATATTTACATTAGACATTTAAATTACTAATTATTACTACGGTAGGGCCAGAAAATAATAATGCATATAGTCTGTTTCTTTGATTTAAATAGAAATAGATTTTGAAAACTAATAACTTTTAACGTTTAAGTGCGGATTTTGATCATTCTGTTTAGCAAAATCCTACTTCGCTTTCGCAAGCGAAGTAAGACTTACAAAAATAAAAATTCCATTTAGTTCCGCTTAAAAGTTTGGAATAGCCTATATATATAAGTAGATATAAACCAAGAATGGGAAACCCTTTTACCACTTTTGTATTTTATAAGGAAAAGTCATATTGTCAACAAAAATAAATATTCATTATTAAGAAAATAATATAATATGTAATTCCAAACCTTCAGGCGGAACTAGATTTTGTAATCTAGTAATGTTTATAATTTGATTCGAGCTTTTGTCCGTTTTGTTTAAGCTTTGTAAATCATATTTACAATAAACATTTTTAGGTTATAGTTAATATCATTATAAAATGTCATTTTCATTATTATTTGATTTTTGTGTAATTTTTAATACAAATGTCTCATTTATTAAATTCTTAGTTTCCAAAAATTAAAAAAGGTATTATTTACAGGCTATTCCAAACGTTTAGGCGGAAGTAAATGGAAATTTCGTTCTTTTAGTTTGTCACGAGAAGGGCTATTTCAAGCTTGGGATATTTAATTTTTCACGTTGAAATGCCTAAATTTAAAATTGCAGCAATGAAATCATGGAAACGAATGACATATGTCAAAAATAAAATACTTTTTTACATATTTTAGTGACAAAAAAATAAATAAAATCTGTTCCAAACGGTTAGGCGGAACTAGATTTTGCAATCTAGTTACTTTCATCGTTTAAATCATCCTTTTCGGCCGTTTTGTTTAAGCTTTGTAAATCATACTTGCAACAAATATTTTTTGGTTAAGGTTAATATCATTTTAAAATGTCATTTTCTTTATATTTTGATTTTTTGTGTCATTCTTAATACAAATATCCCATTTATTTATTTTTTTGTCATTAAAATATGTAAGAAAATTAATTTAAGTTTGACATATGTCATTCGTTTCCATAGTTTCATTGTTGGAATTTTAAATTTTGACATTCCAACATGAAAAATTAAATGACCCAAGCAAGGCCCCTTTTCGTGACAACCTGAAAGAACGAAATTCCCATTTAGTTCCGCCTAACCGTTTGAAACAGACTGTAAAAGGGAAATTTGTATTAAGAATGATACAAAAAATCAAAATATAAAGAAAATGACATTTTAATATGATTAACCTTAACTAAAAAATGTTTATTGTAAGTATGATTTACAAAGCTTAAACAAAACGGCGATTCACGTGGCCAAAAAGCACGATTCAAACGATGAAAGTAACTAGATTGCAAAATCTAGTTCCGCTTAATCGTTTGGAATAGCTTATGTTTTATTTTTCTAATAAATGTCACATTATAATAATTGCCAACATGAAAAATGAAATAACTTAGCCATGCTCTGTTTTCGTGACAACTTAAAAATACGAAACCCCCATTCAGTTCCGTCTAAACCAGGGGTACTCAACCTTTTCATACCTACCGCCCACTTTAGCATCTCTATTGGTAGAAAAATTTTCATACCGCCCACCTGTTGTATAATAATAATAACTTACCAAATACTTTCGCAAAATTTAGCTGCAAAAATCTTTATAAAACAACTTACTGCATCATCTCTTATTATAAAACACAACAAATATACATGCACCAAAACGTGGCACCGTTGGATGTCACAAAGTACTCTGTGTAACACAGTACCCACACTTTAGCGCCATTTAGTTTCACGTAAAGTGAACTAAACTTATGCGCGGGCGACAAAAATTGTATATTTTGAGAAATTTAAATATAAACAGTAAAGAATTTTAAATTTTCATTAAGTTAAAGAACTTAATGCAAATGTTTTTCAATAATGCTATGAATTTTTTTTAAATAAGACTTTAAAAAATTTCCGTTTTAATGTTTTTAAAACGTCAATTAAATTTTTAAAAAAACGGAAAGTAGCCCCAGCGTTGGACAAAACCCCTACCGCCCACCAAAAAAATACTACCGCCCACTAGTGGGCGGTAGGGACCAGGTTGTGTACCACTAGTCTAAACCAAAGATATGACGTATATTGTCTGTTTCTTTGATTTAAGCGGAACTAGATTTTGAAAACTAGTAACTTTTATATTTAAATTTTTAGAGTTTTTTATGCTCAAAAACCCACTTCAATCGTTAAAATGACAGCTCGTGGCAACGTACAAAAATAAAAATTCCATTTAGCTCCGCTTATCCGTTTGGAATAGCCTATATGTTTTCAATTATAAAATTGTCTCATTGTCTCTTTCTGGATCCGCCACTGACATAAACAAACTTTTAAAAGCTTTTGTTGTTTCACTAACGTGTACTTTCCCGAATCAAATATAGAAGCGGTGCAGTCACGTAATCGTTTAAAGGCTATCAAAATATTGTCAGACGTAAAGCTTGCTTCAATATCAAGCGATTTTTAGTCGCAAATAAAGTGGATTATTGACAAGTGACATTACCGGTGGCGGCTCTGTGCTCCAAGGCTATATGGCTGTTGTCTCTAGTATTCAGCTGTCAATATATTCATTTTTATTCATTTTTGTGTATTATAATTTATTATGTTTAATAGTTTTTAAGTATTAATATGATTAATTATGTTCATGTCCAATTTTGCTGTTGAGACAGATGTATTAAATAAATAAATAAATAAATAAATAAATAAATATGCTCATAGCGAACAGGTTAATTTAAGCACAGTACATTTTTATTTTATGAAAATGAGAGTAAATTTTTTTTTAGTTTTTAAGCGCTACACTTGTATCGAGGTGTATAACAGAAGGTGGGCATCAAATTACAGTATTTAAAGTTTAATTTAGATTTATTGAAGTGTAATTTATAGTTGAGCAGGTGTTAAATGCCGGTGGTAATTTATGTGGTATATCTGAGTGTCGGTCATCTGAATTTACTATATATGGATTCTGTTTGCAAACAAGTGCATTATGTTCATTGCTTCATGAAAAAAAAATAGTTTTAGTTGGACAGGGGCGGCTTTAACTGTTAGTTAAATATGCTACTTGCAGGTGCAAGCATATTAGTGCAGTTTTGTTTTTTTGCGACCAATGCAATGAACAAACTCGCATAGGGCATGTTTCTAAATTCAGCTAACAATTTAGTGCTAACTTCTAGCGATAGATGTTCGCTGTGATGCTAGATTAATGCGCTAAATACAAAATTTCAAAAAGGAGGTTATGTAGTTGTTAGTAAAGATGACATTTGATGTAATGAAACGACTTGGGCGTGACAGCAGAAAACTATTACGTCAAATGTCAAATTGTGATGTTAGAGTACGTTCAGGACAACTTCATGCCAGGGCATCATAAAATACGTCATCAATGCTGCGCGAGAAAACAGCTGATTACATAGACGTACATAAGGGTTTCTGCCTTGTCAATTGTTGTGAATACAAAACAAACAAAATCATGTATTTGAAATTTTTGTTCTCGTTTTAGTACATGGCATACCTGAAAACGTACGAGAAATAAATAATAATATATTTTTGTGTATAAATGTATCAATTTCACCCTGTAAATGAAAATTATATATAAAGCCCGTATGTAACAGTTTTTAATTATTGTAATTGAAGTAAAAGTGCAAAAAAAAAGGAAATGGATGTGGATATATAGGTCATATTATAAAAAGAGAATAAAATAAGATCACCACACAAACATTTGATTGAAACCCACAACCCAGAAAATGAGCAGTCGTAGCATAACAATCAACTAATTTAAAAAAATTAAGTATAGTGTAACAAATTAAGCGAACAAAGAAGTGAAATCTTGGAATAAAGTTAAAACACTTCTCCAGAATAGAGTTGGTTGGAGCCCTCTGTACCCATGCAGTATAACGAACATTATATATGTAACAGTTTATACATTGATAAATTCCATTTTAATAATTTTCTGTATATAATCTGAGACATTTATAATCATTTTTCATAACTTTAGCGACATTGTTTATGATTTCTCTCGCTTGGCTCCGAATTGGCATACCTTGGAAGCCCAATCTTTTTTTTGGCTTCATTTTCACAAATAACAATAATAATAACACACAAATATAACAACAACAAAAACAAACAACAAAATTTAACAAAGAAAATAAACAACAAAATTTAACAAAGAAAACAAACAACAAAATTTAACAAAGAAAATAAACAAAAAAATTTAACAAAGAAAATAAACAACAAAATTTAAAAAAGAAAACAAAAACGTAATTAAACAATCAAAATCGAAATATACGCGTAGTCAAGAACAGATCAAAGTAAGTGACGCCACTGAAATGTATCAAACCAACTGTTGGTAATGACATGGACGAAATTTGGTTTCTGCGCAACCCAGTCCGTAATATAGACCTGGCATGAAGTTATCCTGAACGTACTCTAACCTCTCTAGCTCTAGCAGCTAGCAGCCTTATTAACCGCTAGATTCGTTGTCTAGCGCTAGTACCTAGCGTACATTTAGTGCTGTAATAAGAAACAGCCTGCTAGAATTTTACGCTGAATTAAGAAACGGTTTGCTAGAATTGTGCTTTATGCGCTAGATCTAGCGCTGAATTAAGAAACATGCGCGTTGTATCAGTTACTTTTTAACTCAAAATATATTCCCATGCCTTCCTCCTGTCCATAACCAAATCTTTTCCCAATCTGGACTTAATATTAACTTTCCCTCCATTTTTCTTAAGAAACGAAAAAAACTAAGATGCCTATCTTTGTTCTGTCTTGAATGACAGCCAAAAACACTACAATTTGTTCTACTTTTATAGTTTTACACAACTTATATCGACATTCTAACAAAAATTCAACACTAGATAGTACTAGAGCGCCTAGTACAATATATGATCACCATACTGCATATTCGAGCGTCAGTTCTCAATAGGCTACTGTCTAACAAAATAGATACACTACATACATTACCTAGAGGCTCCTAGATGTTAGAGAAGGTCAAGAACTTAAAGTGTGCCACAGTACATTCTGCTCAAGGCACAACTGTCTCCCCTATATATAAAAAATTTGACTGTAGATATAGCTATCGAGTTTCGTTCTCTGCAGTTCATTCACTATTCAGTTATAGGAGGCGACGGAAAATATATAATAGACCTGTAGAGCAGGGCTGTACCGTAGGCCGTAGAGAATGAAATTTAATTTATTTGTATATTCTACATGTAATCTACACGTAATCTAACTTGAAGTTGTTCTACATTATGTGTACAATGGAAACTTGAAATTGGCGCATTATTTAAAAAATGTTTATAGTTATCAATTTAGAATTAAATTGTATTTTTATAGCAAAAGCAACTGAGAAGAAAATCATGTGCGCAGTAAAACTGGTGGGTACGCGTTACTAAACATTGTGACTATTTAGGCTAGTTTGACGTTACTATCTACCTCCATTTTTTAAATATTAAGTCGTCCTGTTCAAAATTAGTCTTCTGCTCTATTTTCTTCTCAGATTGCGTTTGTTATACTTTTACTACCAATTAACTGCACTTTATGTAAACAACTGTTTTCCTGGTGCTATAAATAAAAATAATATAAACGAAGTACACGTTTGTTTATTTACTGATAAATAAATAAACATAATTATTACAAAAAAACAATTAGTTCATCAGAGATACAATTAACTGGGTGGACCTACGGGATAAAATTTTAATGATACTGAATCTTTCCCAGAACCGTAACTAGCTTTTTTTGGGCCCTGTGCAAGGTTGCACAAAAATGTTATCCACAGTCTGATTTGGCCTCCCATTGACGATGTTTCGGGCCCCCTTTCGACTTGGGCCCTGTGCCTGTGCACCTGTTGCACCTGCCTAGTTACGGCACTGATATTTCCTTTCGTGTCATGAGCGTTTCAGGCAAGTTTATTATCCATAAAATCGCAGGAGCTAACAATGGCAGCTACGAATTTAAAAGATGTCAATTTTCTATTTAAATAATAAGTCTAGTAACGTCTCTATAGGGAAATAAATTTAAGATCGTAGCGCCGCGGTGTTGAATTTTGGAACGTAGGTAGAGGGTACTTAATGTTATTGTTACATAGCTGTGAAAGTGAAATTATAGGAATAAATATGTTTTACAATATTTTGTGAACGTGTTTTACAATTTTATCAACAAGTATGTTTATAAAGCCATATTTTTGCAAGACACGTCTCTAAAAAAAAAAAAATTAAAAACTATATTTTGTGAATGTTGTATGGCGATAACATTTTCGTAGTGGATTATTTGAAATATCGGCATTTCCAGAATAGAGAGATTCTAAGTGGTGAACTTTTAATGACTTACTTCAAAGTAAAAGTCGTTGGCATTAGTCATACTGTTTAAGTTTGTTCATGTCGATTTGTTTTTGCAAAGTCCAATTAAATGGATACATCTTATTGTTGTGTACCTATGTGCAAATCAAGGAAAAAGAGGAACCCTGAATTATCGTTCCATAGATTTCCACCTACAATGTTAAATTAATAACAAAACTTGGAATCGAGGAAGATGTAAATTGTCGTAAAGCTTGAACTAGAAAAGAAAAATTTGGAAAAAAAGTGGGCCATTGGTTGAAAATTTGTTTACACTTCCTCTCCTTCATATACAACGCGTGGATTTTTTATTCCATCTATAAACTTGAAATAATCCACTATAACATTTTTTATCACCATAACTAAAGCCACTATATTATACTAAGTAGCGCAACGGCGGCTATGCTGGGGCTAAAAATGTCGCCAACACAAATGATGTTCAGTGATTCCAACAATACAAGAATAAGAAACTAGTACTACCAATAATTTTATTTTAAACATTGTAATCACGATTTTTTTAATCAGATATGCACTATAACAAAATTGTGGTACATTTTCAATTATTTTTTTTATTTTTATTAAATAAAATGGATATAATATATAAATTTAAATGAAACTTAACCTTAAATATTCAAAACCAGGTTATTAAATTAGAGCGAGAAATAGAGATGTGATAACGCAGACGCAAACTTAAGAACATAAAAATTGCTGCTTTAGTTTGCTTAATAGGGGAACCAGTGTTGCCAAGCAAACCCTGGGGTCTGTCGGCTTCTTCAAAGGCTTGCGCTACTGTATATAATATAGTGACTTTAACCATAACTTACATCACAAAATATAGTTTTTAATTTTTTTTTAGAGACGTGTCATGCAAAAATATGGCTTTATAAACATTTGTATTAATTTACTTGTTGATAAAATAGTAAAACATGTTCACAAAATATTCTAAAACATATTTATTCCTATAATTTCACTTTCACAGCTATGTAACAAGAACATTAAGTACCCTCTACCTACGTACTAAATTCAACACCGCGACGCTACGACCTTAAATTTATTTCCCTGTAAGCGTATTGAAACAAGTTCAATCAGTGACGGCTTTTGCGTTGGTTACAGATTTGCGCAACTTCAAAAAAGGCAACGAAAAAAATATTTAATTTTCCGTAAAAATAACGATTTCTTTTAAATTTCTACCGTAATATATGCTAGTAGGCTGGTTTGCTATTAGAATGCAACTCAATTAAATTTTAACAGGGGTTCTTGACCAATGGGTCGCGAAGCATATTCTGGATTCTGAAAATAATATTTTCATCTACAAAATTTATTATTAAAATACGATTATATTTGATTACAAAAAAAAAGAAACAATAACTACCTAAAATATAATGTAATGTTCAAACACCCCACCATACTAGTTATATGACCAAATATCACTGTATATTGCGTTCATTTTTGTAAGGACAGCCCAGATTTGGTTATTTTAGTTACTTTTATAGTGTATTATTGAAAAAAAAAAAAAAAAAAAATCCTTACGCTATAAATCAGACTTAAAATTTGTTGGTTATGATCTTTATCATTAGATATCATTTGTCATAATGTAATATGTCAAATGGAATGACGTTTTAAGAAAGTGATATTTTTTTAATACCAACATGACATATAACAATATCAAAAGTGCAAACTATTGAAATCAAAATTTCCTCTTAGTTTGTTTTTACAAAAGTGAACAGCATATATCAGTTGAGGGTTAAATTAATTTTATTATTAGACTCCCTGACCGTTTCGAAAAAGTTCGAGGCCTATTTTATTTTTCGGGCCAGGGGCAGCTTATTAGATAATGATTGATTTAATAATTTATTACAAAATATTCGACGAACTAAATACAAATATTAACAGTTTCAAATTATACGTGAAATTTATTCTCAGTCTTCTTTTCTTTGTAATCTTCTTTAGTAATTTCTTTTAAAAGTCTTTCTCTAGCTCTTACAATTTTAGACTGAATATAAAAGCTTATGTTCTTATTAACATTATAAAGATGTTTATATCTTGCTTCAATTTCTTCTTTGGAAAGTGGATTGTTTTGTACATATAAAATTTGGCATGCTTCACTCAACGATATATCTCTCTTCTCAACGCGAGTTTTAGAAGTCTTTAATGCTTTTGCAGCAGCTTGCGACTCTTGAATCTCTTCCACGACAGAACGTTTCACAGTTCGTATAATAACTTTTGCTGTGGAAATGACAAGACTGAAGAGACTGCGTGCCATTATATAGCTTCATTTTTAAACACATTTATGGGATTTTAAATCATAAACATTATAAAAATTGGTTACAACAAGGAAAATTTAATGCGAGAATTTTGAATTATATATTTGACATCCATTCTGTCAATAATTTTTGTAATTTCAAACATAAACCATAGTAACAAAACAAAACTATACATGGAAGTAAAGCCAGGGAAACGACAAAGTAATTCCAAACGCTTAAGCGGAACTAAACGGAATTTGTATTTTTGTAAGTTGTCACGAGCTGACTTTTTAACTATTGTAAAGTCTGTTCCTTTGGTTTGAGCGGAACTAGATTTTCAATTCTAGTGTTTTTTACCGATTGATTGAAGCTTTTGATTTATTTTGTTCAGGAAAAGCCAATTTCAATATATATAAAAATAGCTAATGACAACTTACAAAAATGAAAATTCCGGTTAGTTCCGCCTAATCGTTTGGAATAGACTGTATCAGTGGCGCACCCAAGGGGGGTGCCCGAGGGCCCGGGCCCCCCTAAGAAGGAAGGAAATAAAAATAAAAACACAAATACACTAGAAAATATTAGAAATAGGTTGTACTTGTATTTTAGAAGTGAGAACCTTTTTTTTTTAGGTCATCAGCATTTTTTTGTCGGCCTTGGTAGCGTAGAGGTAGCGCTCCTGCTAAAAAAAATCACTTTGTATTTCCGAAGCGGGGCCTTTTTTTTTAGATCGTGACTTAAAATTTAGAAGTGTGAACCTTATTCATAATTTAAATAATTTTGTCTTCCGGCCCCTCCCCAACGAAAATTCTTGGGTGTTGCTGAATGACCCAAGCTGGCCAAGGTGGCCGCTGGACTGTAGTTGGATTTTTCTAAACGAAATGACTTAAAAAAGTTAAAAGTTACTAGTTTTTAAAATCTAGTTCCACTTAAATCAAAGAAATACAGTCTGTTTCAAACGGCTAGGCGAAACTAAATGAGAATTTCTTTCTTTTAGGTGGTCACGAGAAGGGACCTTGCTTGGGCTATTTCATTTTTCACGTTGGAATGTCAAAATTTAAAATTCCAACAATGAAACCATGGAAACGAATGACATATGTCAAAATTAAATTATTTTTTTATTATTTTTTTATATATTTTAATGACAAAAAAATAAATAAATGAGAAATTTGTATTAAGAATGACACAAAAAATCAAAATATAAAGAAAATGATATTAACCTTAACCAAAAAATGTTTATTGTAAGTATGATTTACAAAGCTTAAACAAAACGGCCGAAAAGCACGATTTAAACGATGTAACTAGATTGCAAAATCTAGTTCCGCCTAACCGTTTGGAACAGACTTGAGGCTACATACAGTCTATTCCAAACGATTAGGCGGAACTAACCGGAATTTTCATTTTTGTAAGTTGTCAGTAGCTATTTTTCTATATATTGAAGTTGGCTTTTCCTGAACAAAATGATCAAAAGCATCAATCAATCGGTGATAGTAACTAGAATTGAACATCTAGTTCCGCCTAAATCAAAGGAACAGACTTGCCGGTCGCTATGGCATAGTGGCAGCTCATTTGACTGCTAACCATGGGGGCTCGGGTTCGAATCCCGGTGATGGCATGGATGTGAAAAAAAAGGAACAGACTTTATATTTCAGTTTTTAATACTTTACTAGATCTGGTGATTTTGGTGATTTTTGTGTTGTAAATTGTCTTTTAGGGAACCATGTGAACTTGTAAATTTGGATTTTAAATTTTTGGTTTAGTTTAATTGTATTAAGGTTATATTTATCCAAAATTACAAGTGTCAGATTGTTATTAATGTCAATTATTTGTCAAATGTTTTGAAAAGTGCCATTTCAGCATTATATACTACTCTAAGATGATATTATAAACACACAACATAAAAAATTAAGTTTCAATCTTCGAAGGAATGACATCCCTTAATTTTGATATTCTCAGTTGAACCATACGCTTTTTTAAACGTCATTGGCCAACTTAATTCTCCTGAAGTATGTATTATTATTTATTATTATTATATTTTATTTATTACCCCAATTTATTCGTGTCCAGGACATTTTGATAGCCATCTATTAGTAATATTTAGAACTATGAATTATCTCATATTATCAAAACAGACTTGTGCAAAAAAATCGTACGTCAATAAGATAAAAATCTTGTCAAAACTACGTGATCTGATAATTACTGATACACTTGATTTCGTAATACTCGCGAAACAAAGTTGATAGTGTCAAGTGTACAGTATGTGAATAAGTTAAAAATGTAGTTGGTTTATGAATAAAGAAGTATTAAAGCAATTATGAGTAAGAGGAAAATATTTGAAAACGATTAAAACTTGAAGGAAAATATAATTTTTTGAGTGTTTGACAGGTTTTGATAACTAAATAATTCATTCATATATATTTTAAATATGTATTGTTTGCAAAAAATATTAAAACCAATCTGGTTATCTTCTAGAGAACAGAAATCGGAATTTCCTCAGAAGTAAGATATAATTGAAGTTAACGTTTAACGTCAAAATGACTAAAATTAACTTTAGTTCCGCCAAACCTCCAACGTATGGCGCTACAAACACTACACCAACAACAAACGTAGTACAAATTGAAGATTTGGATCCTCCAGTCAAGTTTAAAAGAAGTTCACTATTTTTTGGGTTCTATGTGGTTCTATACGCATGTTTTCTGACATCTGCAGCCGCCATATTTGTGACCTTGGAAGCACCGAAGGAACTGGAATTGAGAGGATCCCTTTTGAAAATGAGACAAGATTTTTTGTCTAGGTTTCCAAATGTCAGAGGTAATTGTGATATTTACTAACAAAATGATAAATAATGGAGTTAACAAAATGATAAATAATAAAATTAACAAAAAGTACGATAAATTTTTGACTAACAAAAATTAAAGTAAAATATATAGTCACCTTTGAAGAATCCTGTTCCTCTCCACCAGGGAGGTACTCTCCACACACTTATTTCAGCCACTTCTTAAAACAGTACCAGAACTCTTCTAAGCGTATAACTATGTTGTGGTTACTTAGATCTCTGGAATCAGCTGAGAGCGTTTGCTCTTCATGGTCATCATCATCTTCTTCTTCTTCTTTAAGTTCTTATTGTTCTATTGTTAACAAACTTGAATACATTCAAAAGAAAGCGCTAAAATATATCTCCTTTAAAAATCACAATAGACTAATCAGGGGTCGGCAACACGGCGTCCGCGGTGAGATTTTTATGCGCCCTCGCTATCGAGACACACACAGACCTTGCGAACCACGAGTGTTCACATATTTTACGTTTTTATGCGCCCTCAATAACATTTGAATTTAAATTGCGCCCTTATTGACAAAAAGGTTGCAGATCCCTGGACTAACTGATTATAACGAAACGCTGCTCGAACTTGACATGTTGTTATTAAAAGACCGTAGATCGTTATCTGATGTACTAGTATTGTATAAAATAATGAATAATATGTACAATTGCTCTGAACTAGTGTCTTTGTTTAAGCTACGCGTTCCGACGCATAATATAAGAAATAGATATTTATTTTATACAAATAAATCAAACAATAACATTTATTCCAATTCTCCAAAAATAAGACTATCAGATACGTATAACAACATTTTTAGCAATGTTGACATTTTTTGTTATAAACTTCAACAATTTAAAAAACTATGTAAACTAGTTCTACAGCTAAACTCTCATGAGTAATTTAACATCTTTCTTCTTAATCAATTCAGATTTATAAATAATATAAACATTTATTGTAATAGCATTTGTAATATCTAAGAACACTATTTTTGGGTTTGTCCTGTTTGTGCTCCAAGTTAAATTAAATAAATAAATAAATAAGCAAAAGTCAGGTTGACTTTTGGCCTCACTCACATAAGTCCTCCATCTGATCTGTTTATTGTCTGGTATTTGCATGTGTACTGTATACCAATACCTACTTGTCAGATCTTCGGTTAGCTGATTTTCTCATCTCTTGCGAGGTCTTCCCACAGGTCGACGGCCATTTAATCTTCCCTCCCATATCTTCCTAACCATTCTATTTGAAATTGAAAAATATGAACGTCATGTATCAATATATTTCTTATTAATTTAATGAAGACTTAAATTCGAACAAATGCAGAAAAAAATCGCTGTGATTATTTAATTTAAATTTTATTGTGACGAAATTATCGCATATTAAATAAATTTAGTTTTAAAAATTTTTAGTTTTAAAAATTAAATGGAAGTTCTTAATACTCAAATAACGAATAAAAATAATGATAAAAAAATTATTGACATCCAGCACTCTGATGAATTCTTACATTTATTAAATTTACAAAACCTGAAATGTGTGGAAATTTACACTTCACATACATTTTTTCTTCAACAATAACTTCAGTACATAGTTCTTCAACAATTTACTTCAAAAATTGAATTTTCAAACATTTCAGGGTTTCGCAGGTATTTAGTAAGTGAATGATGATTATTTGGGATGCTAAAACAAATTTTATGTTAAAATATTTTTTTGTTAATTTTAATTCGAGTGCGCAATACCATTATTTAGGTTTATAAATATGTGCAGTATTTTTTTATATAGTCAGGTTCATTAAAATTTTGAAAATTGCGCCTGTAGCTTCCATTGGTTTTTTTAAGTCATAAGCTTAAGCAGAGTAAAGAAAACTTGCGCTAGGGGCAGAGCCGTTTTTTGGCGCCCTTGGTAAATAAAAAACAAGGTTCTTACCCCTCAAAATTTAAGTGATGAGCAAAAAAAAGGTCCTCACCTCCCAAAATTCAAGTGACGAGAAAAAAAAAGGTCCTCATCTTCGCAATGGCGCCCCTTAGCAAGCCCGTCAGCGCCCTTTTCCTTAGTGCGCTAGGGGCCGTCGCCCCATCCCCCCCCCCCTTACTGCGGCTCTGAGCTTAAGCGCCCGTCTGATTTCGTATAAAGTCTATTCCAAACGATAAGGCTGAACTAGATTTTCAAATCTAGTAATCTTTACAGATTGATTGAAGATTTTGATAATTTTGTTCAGGAAAAGACAACTTCAATATGTAAAAAAATAGCTAATGATTTTTTAAATTTTCTGACAAGTATAATAGCATATCATCTGGGCATACCACCCTTATCCCCCGATGTATATTTAATAACGCTATGCCATTTAGACGAGTTGCACTAGTTGTATTCCTTAAATATGTTTTTATACTTCTTAGTGTAGAAAATTACCTCTGAGCCGTGCTTGTTGTAATTGGTATTAGAGATGGGAATTTCGGCTCAGTTTGCGGAACCGGATCAGTGCAGATCGTTCAGTTTGCTGAGCCAGCTCATTGATCCGGATAAGTAAACGTGTCCCCGAAAAACAGGGCGGTCAGTTGTCAGTTGTCAGTTCTCCCACCGTTCAACACGGTTGTTGGTTTACAAAATGTAGGTAGAACGTCGCTCAGCCGGCTCTTGCATTATATGACAGCGGAGAGAGGAATTGTTTGGTCGAATGGAATAAATCCGATAAAAACGTTTGAGTATTTGCTGCTTTATTACCTTTATTCTTGTTAATATTCGTAGTATGAATTCAAGACGTAATTTATGACTTATTGACAAATTCTCTCTCTCTCTCATTATCTTGTTATAAAGAAATAATTAAGTTAAATAAATAAAAATCTGTAGTGAATATAAGTGAATTATCTAAAATGTTTGCCGGGTTAATAGTAAACAAACAATTCACTTTATGTAGCTACTGTATTTTAAACCAGATGTGTTAAGTTTATGGCGATGTTTATTGCTCTTATAAATCGGACATTTGGGCAAGAAAGTACAGACTAAGCCTATTAGTTTCAAATAGACTGCCCTACAAATTGATGACACAATACACTTTATGATAATACATTACAAGCCGAGTTCTCGCGAAGTTCTACATGAAATCTATCCAGATCCGGATCACTTAGGTCACTGCTCACAATCGCCCGAACAATCGTATCCTTGAAACTGGAAACCATGCAGTGAGCCGGCTCATTTCAAATTGGTGAACCGTGTCACTTCGGTCAGTGTACTGAGCCGACCGTTCATGAACGACCCATCTCTAATTGGTATGGTGACTAAATTTTGGGTTCAACCCCCTTTGGCTCAACGTTGACTGACTGAACGGAACATGCTACGTATTGTAGGGAAGATATCACGATTAGATTTAATTATATAGTTTTACTTTTTTTTTGTTAGGTGACGATCGCCGTACTTTTTGATCACTTATCATATGTACGAAACCTTGCAAAAATTTCTTAATGTCTAGAAAACTTTTTTAATAAAACGCAATTAATGAAAACTATGTTGAAGTTTTCTTGTTCGAGTTTCATGTTGTTTCCTGAAATTTTAACCCATATGTCACATACTTTATAATGCTTTCAGTTTCCTAGTTTCATTACAAAACTAGAAGCAGAACTTTGTTCTGAAACACTCGTTCGTTCACATTAAACACGTATATTGTTACATTTTAAAAGAAAATTTAAGATATTACAGCTCTGTATAAAAGTTTTAAAATATTGAACTATTTCTACACAGGATCGGATTTAGGAAAAAAATTACAATAAAATGGCGATAATTCTATAATTATAGGCTAGTCCAAACGTTTAAGCGGAAACAACTGGAATTTTCATTTTCCTAAGTTGTCATGAGTTATCTTGTAACGATTGGATATAAATCCAACCACGTCGAAAATCGACGACGGTGATTCTCCAGTAACTAAATAGCTACTATAAAGTCCTACGAGAATGAGATCGTTCATGGCTGTAGAGCCCGATACAAAAAGTGAAAACTCTTCCGCATATACAACAAAGGTGGTCAGCAGTGTTGTAATAGATACATTTAAAAAAATATCTAGATACAGATACAAATACCTAAGGAAAAATGTATCTAGATGCAGATACAGATACAGAATTATAAAAAATATCTAGATACAGATACATGCCAAAAAAATTTGTATCTAGATACAGCTATATACTTTTGAAAAAACACTGAAAAATGAAAATACCATATTTTTTACCAATCAAACAGTGCATGTTAATCACTGACTTCAAGGTAAAACACTATTCTACAGAATAAATTTGTACTAAGTAACGTATGTATTATGTAAGCCATATCTGCTAACGTATGAGCCGCGTATTTATAAGACTAATGTTAGTCTTATAGATATGCAGCTATGTTCTTGTTAAGAGGATGTTCCTTTCAATCAAATTTTAGCCCTAATTGAAGTGGAATTCGTGTAATGTCAAGATCATTTTTTATCACAAAAAAGATACTGATAAGAAATATGTGATTTTTTTTTCTCATTCCACAAATTTAATTTATAAACAAAATTTCAGTTGACATTCTCTCGCTTACAAATTAAATTTATATGAACGTTTAATAATTTGTTCAATTTTACGTCCTTTAAGCGTGTTCTACATTATACTTTATTCATCAATTTTCTAAACTTTTTTCTTTGAACTAGAAGTTGTCAAAGTTTTAATACAATTTATTTTTCTATTTTTTGGTAGAGAATGAAATTCTTACACGTGTTTCAGTTCATTTAAAGTACCAACATAAAAATATAATTCATATCTTGTCAAGTGTTTATCTAACCTAGCTATTAGATTTGTAAAATTGCTGATTTACGTACAAAACACAATTTATATATTCGGTTATTCAAACCAATGATCAACAAAACACTATTAAACACGTGATAATACAAAATATTTACAAGCGTAATTTTAATGTTGGTACTATTGTTGAAAGTGTCTAATGCGCATGCACCGAGTTCCAAGTTGGATGTGTTTTCAAGAAAAGTTTGATCAAATCTAGTTTTGAATAAAGTTGACCTTGACTATATAAAGTGTTCTACACTGTACAATTTCACTGATTTATTTCTAGTACAAGTCCTAGTCAAAGAAAGAAGTATGAAAATTTGATGAGAATTGTATAATGTAGAACACGCTTTAGGAAACACACCTACTTATCTTACTGATTTAAATTAGGAAATGAACTGAATATCCACACTAGCATGGCCGGCCCTTGGGTGCGGCGGACTAGAGTCAGGCCTCAAATGATGAAATGCCTCAAAAAAATTATCAAAGTGTATTTTCAATCACTGGATACTTTTGAAGGGCTTTAATTTTTCTTTCCCAAGGCTTCACAAAACCACGGTCCACTCCCAAACCACTTGTGTGGATATAATTTTTCATATGTTTTTAGTAAATTGCTCATTAAAATAGCAACAATAGTTATTCAAAAACTTAGTATTCATTAATAATGGCCCATTTTCCTTTGGTGTTGTACCTATTATTGTGGTACCTAAATACCTACTATTTTTTCGGCCGTTCAAAAGCTACGAAAAACGAGTGCCTTTTTTTTTTTTTTTTTTACGTTCCGTATAATATTTATTATTTATTTATTTATTTATTTATTTTACATCGGCCTATTTCTGCAACGAGGCTAATCGCCGATGCCAGGGGGCGAGCTCCTATACCTGGATGAGGGGTGAATGATTGTGAAATGAGAGTAATGTAAACATATTATTCTCACCCGACTAATATCACCGACGGAGAATCGAACTAACAACCACACATCCAGACTGTTTTTCACCAGTCTAAACTGCTACGATTTAATGCGTTCGGCCACTTCGTCGACGGCTGATATATTACAAGAGCGGCATATAATACAGTACAAATTTCTTATAATTTGCCAAATAATAGATAATGGATGGCGGTCAGTCCTGTGGTGGCCACATCTGATTATAAAAAAATGTTTACGTTATTTTTAGTTTATTTTTATTATAGTAATAATACTTAATAATACTTATTAAGTAATTATTTTGTCATACGTATATGTAATGTTTCCACGATTATGGTAAATAATTTCTGTGTTAGTGAGTATTTTGTTTAAGTACCTATTTTCAAAATAGTATTTTGTAATCCGTAGCAGGTAACTTTTCAAGATCGGCATAAGACAATTATCCTGTATCGATCAACTGAGATATTTATTTCCAGAACATATCACACGTAAAGATCCACTAAAAGGTATATAAATATATAGTCAGTGGTGTACGCATAGAGGAATTAGGGGGATAAATCCCCTTCGCCAGAAAATTCGAAAAGAACTAAAATTATAATTACCCCATTTCAAGATTGCTCGCATTCTCAATACGTATAAATTCCGATGTTGTGCACCCCCCTCCGAAATATTTTTCTGCGTACGCCACTGTATATAGCAACGATAGTGCTCCGCGACGAATTATTCTCGTGAAAAGTGGTCCGCGGCTCAAAAAGTTTGGGAGAATCTGCTGTAATACATTGCTGTCAATCATAACGTAACGATGGATGTGAATACGCTATTGTTCACATTAAAATAAATTCACGGTATTCCTCTTATTAAAAACTGAATTGAACAGAAAAGAGTCTAGTGTTGAATCCAAGAGGATCATTTAGCCCCAGGTGATAAAAAATCCCCCCTTCACCGAAAAATGTTTTGCTATATAATCTGCCAAATCTACTTTCCTCCGTATTATATAGCACCCACTCCCTCCCGACAATAACGTCTGGAAACAACATTGAAAGAATCGTTTATTCATTCTCAACAGCTTTTCATATTTTTGCTGTAAATAATTGAGATATTTCAAGATTTTAGTCGGCATAATTCACGCGCGTGTCTACGAGAGAGAGGAAACAATGACGTAAAGCGTATTCAGAAATTCAAGATGACTACCATTCAGATACCATTTTAGCTACCCTTCGATAATGTTACTTTATAACCTAACTAAGATTTTTCTCATCACGGGAATTCAAGTTTTATTACGTAGAATTCTCTTGAGTTCGACTTGAAAAACCACTTATTTCATTATACTCTCGAAGTGAAATCGCTGGGGAATCCATTTCTGTTATTCTCTTTACTATATTATCCTTTTTATTACACTGTCTTAACAAATTCAATTAGCAACATTTAGATTATAAAACTAATCGATCATAGGATATAGGAGTGTCTAGAGTTTCTTGTTTATGTCTACAAAACCCTACACATTTCTATATGTTATTTTATCTGCAGGTTCTTAGAGAATAAATCTGCAAAATATTGTTGATATCATTCAAAGGATATAGGACTGTCTAAAGTTTCTTGTTTATGCCTACGAAACCCTAGACATATCTATATGTTATTTTATCCGCAGATTTTTAGAAAATAATACTGCAAAATATTTTTCATATCGGTCAAACCATATAGGAGTATCCAAAGTTTCTTGTTTATGCCTACGAAATCCTACACATTTCTATATGTAATTATATTCGTAAGCCAATCACGAGAACCTTAGAGAAAAATGACTTCACAATGTTACCCAGATCACAAACACACTCTTGCTAATTATATATGTACGATAACATGACATTAGATATGATGAATACATAACTTTCATTATCATCATCATCCAGGGCCGTTTTTTTTGCCTAGGCCAATGAGGCCATGGCCTAGGGCCCGATTATATAAGTCGCTGGTCTTAATTTTTTTTTACTAAAGTTACTGATTTTATGTAAAATGTATTGGGTTGCTGACGTTTTTTTTTGTAAGTTTATTCAACAAAAAAATTGCTGTATGGAGACGATCTATTGCTGTATGGAGACAATCGAGCTGAGCCAGATAGACGTCGCTGTTGATATTGAATTGCCGTTTTTGTGCGGAATCCGCTTCTGTTGACGCTCATCATCTTCATTCCACCAAAAGCAAATGCCATTTGCAATGATCTCCCAATGGATGATTCCGCTTTTATCCCACCATACGCACCACATAGCCTTCTTACTGTGGGTACCTGTTGCTATTACTTTCGGTGTTTCACCCGGAGATACACAAACTTTCTTTCTTTTGACGTTTTTGAAGAGCAACCACGATTCATCACCAGTGACAAGATTCTTCAAAAATAACGATTGCTCGTTTCTCTGCAGCAATTCGGTGAAAATTCGAACTCGATCGGCTTTGTTGTTGTCGGAGAGTACGCGAGGCACCTATCCAGCCAGTTTCCACACTTTTATAAGCATTTTTAAGCGACGGACGATCGTGGTTTGATCGACATTGAAGTCTTTGGCCAGTAGCTGGGTTGTCATGCTATCGTCCTCTTCCACGGCTCACAAAAGTGATTGTCGAAATCTGATGGCCGTCCTCTTCCTTCATCATCTTTACGACTTATGTCACTCGATTTCAACTTGTGGCACCATCTTTCAACTAGTTTTTGACTGATTATTCATTAGCCGAAAAGCTCGTTGAGATCGCGAAATAACTGTGCCGCTTTCCATCCTTTCTCGAAGTGGTAGAGTATTATGTGACGAACATGAATATGATTTTCGACACGCATTTTTTTCACCTAAAAACAGAAGAATATTTTTATAATTATTACATAAAACAAGCGTCATTTTTCAACTCAAAATAAAAACTCCAAAAAAATCGTCGTTAATTTTGCAGCAACCAATAATTTTAGTAAAATTAAATGTAGCGGTAATGAATAATCAAGGTTAAAAATTAGGTCGCAAAATCGTTGTAATCGCTTAAATTGCAATATTTTTTTCTTAATTTGACTTGACTTCTCCTGGAAGGAGGACCCGTTAAATACCTATAACCTAGGGCTGTTACAATTCATAAGACTCATCGTAGCACAATAATCCCAGATGAATTGTTAAATAAAATCTAGTTGGTGGGCCATATTGAAAAGTTTATTCTGAACAATATTATTGCCGAGTTCTGATTCTTCCGCTGCATTGTGTCCTATCTTAATCCAAGCAACTTTAAGGCAGTGTTATGATAGTTCTTATGTCTTGTATATTGTTGAGACAATATACAATCCGGAACTTGTAACTTTTTCAGAATTGTTTTATTAACACTTGTCGATTGTCAATAATTAATTAAGTAAAAGTACTCCAAAGATAGTATGCTTTAAATTATGCATTACACCCTGATCCATGGGCTATATAATAAATTTTGCATTTGCTGAAAGAAACACAACTTCAACTGGAGTGCACGAGGAGGTAATATTCAGAATGTGATTTGTCACACAAAATTCAAAATTGAGATATTGGTTTCAGTGTCTTTCTTTTAAAGTTTACAATCCTAAGATTCTGCCTTTCTCTTTAGATTAACATATTTCTGACAGTTATGCTGTTTCTTCAACTGACTCATATAGTTTAAAGGCGGTCTTCCTTTACGATTTGTTCCTTCGACCATACCTTTCACGATTATATTCAGCAAACCCTCATGTCACAAAATATACTCCATGACGCTAGCTCGTCTTTTATTTATATTTTGATGCAGAAATCTTCTTCCTTCAGCTCTTTGAAACACCTCTTTGTTCGAGAATTTGTCAACCCATTTCACTTTTAACATGCGTCGATAACACCAGGGCTCTGTTGCACCATTCTGCATTGCAACTTTGCACTTTTCACTTTGCATTTTGCAAACAACTGCGTTTTCATATAAAATTTTGAATTTATTCATTTGTTGCTCAAACGAAATAAAATATCAAGTCAACTGTCATTTTTTGCAAAGTTTTGTGGCTTTGCAGTTTTTGCACTTAAGTAAAAGTAAAAATGTTACGAATATTATTTATCATTCGACTGACGAAAAAGACGTAAAAGAGGTTAAAAGAACATGTTATAAAATGAAAATTATAATAAATTAGGAAGATAATTTTTCATTCAAAGAGTTCAGAATGAGTAGGTAAAAATTAGAATATGCATTACAAGAAATACGACCTTTGTTAATAGTGGCAAAGTAGAATGGTGCAACAAGGCCCTGGTCTCGAAGACTTCCAATGTTCTTTTTTCTGTAGTTGCTCCATACATATATTTTTAGAAGCTTCTTCCTCAGTGTTATGGCGATGTTATTCGAGGTGAATAGATTTCATTTATTAGTAAAAGCGAGCTTAGCCTGAGCAATTCTACTTGTGATAACAGATCCTAGTATGTGAAATCTTTGACTTGTGATAACGTCTAGGCGTCTATTTTAATTGAAGTTGTTACTTCACCGGTATTTCTGCTACAAACCATTGTTTTGGTTTTGGCTGTATTGAGTCTCATAAAGAATTCATCATTGAGGGTAGACGACATTACTTTCAAATCAGATTGCAGTTCTTCTGCACTATTTGCCAGCATAGCGATATCGTCAGCATATCTCAACATGTCTATGTTATGTCCATGTATTTTGATACCGACATTTATTTTGTCTGTGACAGAGAATCCGGATCCCGGCTTCTTCTGTTGTACTGCCGATCTTAATAACACCAGTTTCGTTTTTATACAGTTTCCAGTTCAAATGCCTATTCTTATGATCAATTCCAGCTTTTTTGAGGGTCTTGAACATAATGTTCCAGTTGACAATATCAAATGCCGTTTTCTAAAGTACATTATACTTTTTTGCAAAGCACTACAGATTTTTTGCGTAGTACTGACGTAAAAAGTATAATGTGAAACACAATACTTCCTTCCAACTTTCGATGCTACACTACAAACTACACTATTTTCAAAACTACCTCCGGTCGAATTTTTGGATGACAGTTGTATACTGCTCAGTCGTATCAACCAACTTTTTAGTTTTTGCTTAAAAATTAACTTTTAGAAGTTTATTAAGTTGATAAGAAGTTTATTTAGAACGTATAACTAAATATGAACTTAGCACAATTAAACAATATTTATAAATTGATTACTAGAATTGGTTCTATAACCACACTGTTGTCTGTCGAGTATCACAAAGTATGAGTGAATGTATCGTTGTCTCCTATTTTTTCCCTTACTATATTCTGTAGTATCAAAAGTTGAAATGACGTCAGAGTTGATAGTATTGAAAAAAGTATAATGTAGAACGGACTTTAGTCTATAAAGGCGATAAAAGTATTTTTATTTTTCTTGATCCTCTTATTTAGCACTAATCTCATAGCTAAAATTGCTTCTCTTGTTCCGGTCCCTTTCCTGAATTCGAATTGATCTTCCGATAATAAAGCATCTAGTTTTGGCTCAATTATTTTATGCAAAATATTTATAATAATTTTTGATGCGTGTGAAACGAGGGTCGTGCGGAAATTTTCACACTTTTCCGCACCTGCTTTTTTCGGAATTGGAACAATCTGGCATTTACAGAAGTCTGATAGCAATTCTTCTTTTTCATAGGGTTACCATATTTTTTGTGCGCCAAACCGGGACCCCCCCAATTTTTGTCTCATTTTTTATACTTTATTGATGTATTTATCAATATTTTTCTATTACAAATGGGTGCCGCCCTGGCACTTTTCTTAGTTCAATAACCAATACATTTATTTTTCTTAAAACATAAATAGTATCTTTTTCGTTTGCGTACAACTCGGTTGGCCAACAATGTATATTTATGCGACAATGATTCTTGGTTCTCATTGTTAGAGCGTCACGAAACGCCTTCGGATGTAATACGTGGGAACGACTCACGTCAGGTTAGGTTAGATTATGTTAGGCGTTAGGTTAGGTTAGGTTAGCGGACGTAAGCGCCCTGCCACTTTTATTTTTTAGGACTACACCCCTGGCTACCTCTACCCTACTTTTTTATTATATTATTAACTTGAATCTTGTAAAACGTTTTATTGAAGTCGTACAATGTGTATGATATTACTTTTAATAATGCCATGTCTAAAAAAGTTATTAAAATAATGAAATATACTACAAATTAACTGAAACAATTTGATATTTCTCTATTTCCAACCTCGGATATTTTATAAACGTCGAGGTTTGTAATACGTAGTTCAAAATAAATGTTAAAGCGAAACATGGCGCAGGTTAATGTGTAATGTAAACATTAAATTTAACCCAAGTGAAACGATCTAAATGATTTAGTAACTCGGTTTGAACATTAGATTAAGATGTTAGAGCAGGATGAGCATTTATTAGATGGGATTAATTTATAACGCCAAGATTAACTAGGGTAATTTGACACATTATGATTGGAACAGAACATTAATAACGTAAGACAATGTTTTGAGAAGCACGTGGCAAGAATATGTAGTTCAAGTAAATGCATTACACTTTTATTCAGGCAGAGACAGCGCTAGTTCTTTTGTCGCCCGGAGCAAGACCAGAAAACAGCGTCCTTTTAGTTCAGTGTGTATCTATTATAGATACACACTGACAGAGACACTATAGATAATCTATATATAATCCTTTATTTCCCGTCGACCTTTCGATGTTTAGGGTATTCACTACAATTACAATTATTAACCATACATTACATTACATTAGGTATTATTTTATTTTATTCCAATCCCTTCCCTTCCAACCATTTCTTCACCCCTCCTCCTATGTCTCTTCCTTCCTCCCCATTCCCAGGTAACCTCAGCCCCCTTCCTTCCTTCCTTTTCCCCCTTCTGGTTCCCACCGGGCCGCTTCCTTCTTTCCTTTACACCTTCCTGTTATCCTTCCCCAATCTCAATCCTTCTTGCCTCTAATTCCCTCGCCCACCTCTCCGTTCAGTGTTTATATATGAGTGCTTGTTTTGGCGCCCTATGCCTGTGCCTAGGGCCGGCGGAAGCGGGCATGTAACGCATGCGCTGCATACGGGCGCCGCTGCGAGGGAGGTGAGACTCAAAAGGAAAAATAAAGTTTCGCGTGTATAAGTACTAGAAAGTGACGTTATTGTTTCAGTGACTTTTATTGATCCTAAATTCTCTGATATTGTGGATCACTTATATCAAGCAACTTTCAAATTTAACGTTATACCTTTTCTTCAATAATAAAAAAGTTGTGCATTGGGCAATGTAACTTCAACCACCGTGTATAATTCCTCTCTCAGTAACTTCAATATCAAATTTGTATTGTCTATTGTTCATGTATTCAGATATTTTTTCGAAACTGACCCCGTATAATTTTTCGGTGTGCGCGCCTGGCTCGTATGAAAAATTGTGTTAGATTTAATTTTTTTAGTTATTTGATTTTTATTAAATAAGTATGTTGTTTTTTTTTTTCTGGCGGGGGTCCGAACCCGAGGACCCCTTTTTCTTGTATGCACACCTTATAAGACCTGCTAGAAAGGATTCGACAAGAAACGACCCCAAATACCACCTTCTTGATGAGTCGTTCGTGACGGTGCACATCCTGAACACCTACACGCAGGATTGCTCGACAAATCTGAAAAAGAACA
The DNA here is from genome assembly GCA_963971575.1 of Liopterus haemorrhoidalis. NCBI lineage: Eukaryota > Metazoa > Arthropoda > Insecta > Coleoptera > Dytiscidae > Liopterus > Liopterus haemorrhoidalis. Next base: position 20,951,096 of record OZ020616.1, on the reverse strand, counting down.
GAATAATGCACGTTGATGTGAACCAAAAAGTACAAACAGAATTTTTTATAGGTTTATCTTTTAAAAAAAAATCGTTTTTATACTTTTGAAAACTCTTTTTTTTTAAATTTAGTTTCCAGTACTAAATGTAAGCTCTTATGATTTAAATCAGTGTTTTTCAAAGTGTGATACTCGGACCTTTGGGAGTCCTTGAGGCTTTTTCAAGGAACCATCATAATGTTCTAAATGTTAATGTTTTGTATACAAAAACGATCGGGGGTCCTTCACAATCTTTAAAGTTTGGAAAGGGTCACTAGAGTAAAAAGTTTGACTAACACTGATTTAGAGTAATGGAGGAAATATGATTTTAAGAAAATGTCGATTTTTGACAAAATGTGGAATGTTTCGTGTCAGTAGTTGATAAATCAAGAAGGAGATTGTACGGGTTGCGGACAGCAATCAAAAACATTCAAATCAGTTGACAAGTTTCGAATAAGTTTTATTCTTCATCAGAACTACAATAAATACATAAATACATAGTATAAGTAATAGAAAAACAATAGTAGAATAGTGAAAAATTGTAAAAAATTGTAAGTAACATTTAAATAACAAAAATAATGAAAAAAGAAAGAATAATAATATAGAATATAAGCATACCTGATAATTACCGATGACTTTTAATGTTCTTATCAGGTATGCTTATATTCTATATTATTATTTTTTCTTTTTTCATTATTTTTGTTATTATTTGTTACTTACAATTTTTTACAATTTTTCACTATTGTACTATTGTTTTTCTATTACTTATACTATGTATTTATGTATTTATTATAGAGCTGATTTGATTGTTTTTCATTGCTGTCCGTAACCCAGTACAATCTCTTTCTTGATTTTGTCAAAATAGCATCAAAACAATGTAAAATTCCTCATAATATTTTGGGCTCATTGGCATATTTGACACTTACACTGGCGCACAGTCAGGATGTTTTCTTGAGGTGGAGGGGGGGGACTTAGAAGACGAAATTGTTTTAAAGGATAGGAATGGGGAAATTACTCGGTAACAAGTGTTGGTCAATTGCTTTATTTTTCAAATTTTTCATTTTTGTGAAGTGTTGACCTAAAAAAGTCCTCACTTCCAAAATACGAGTGATGACCTAAAAACATGTCCTCACGTACAAAATAGAAGTGATGACATAAAAAGAAAAGATCGTCACTTTTATTTTGACAAAAACCAATTGTTTTTGTAGCTCTTGGGGGAGGGGGGTCAAGCCCGTGATCCCCCCTGGGTGTGCGCCTGCTGTTACAACTATTTTGGCAACACCGCTCTTATTTCCCACGAGAGTAATACTCAGAGCCGGCGCGAGGGTTTTGGCGCCCGTAGGCAAGATCTAATTGAGCGCCTCTAGGCAGGGCGTAACTACATTTTTTAGAGCCCTGGGTAAGAACTTCAAAATGAAGACCTAAAAAAAAGGTCCTCACTTCTAAAGTTACATTTCACTAAATTACTTTTGCATTCATTTGGCGCCCTATTGAGTCTCACGTCAGCGCCCCCCTCGCAGCGGCGCCCGCCTGCCCGGTTCCACCGGCCCTGGTAACACTGCACTTTAACAATTGAACTGATTATTAATAGGGGAAACTTCCTAAGCGCCCTGACATCTGGTGGCAATTTGTGGAAGATACGAAAGTGACATTGTTTTGTTTTGTTAAGTGGAGAAATACTTGTTTTTTTATTGTTTGTATTTTATTTTTGTGAATCTTGGAAAAAAAAACAATCAATTTTGTTGTGTGCCGCAATGTAAATCGTGAATAAGGAAGAATTACTCTTAAACATTCCATATTTTACCTAAATCGAAAAAATATCAATTGAAACAACGTTTGGAGGCAGAGAGAAAGTGGATCGTAGGGTTTTATGGACCCAAAAACTAGAAATGGGCAAAAATCCAAGCCCATGCGTGCACGTTTGCTCGTTGCATTTTATGGAAAGTGATTTTTTACGTCCAAGAAAAGACTGAAAAAAGCACTTACCCCACCCAAAATTTGCCTAAATCATCAGTTGATATATTAAAAGACCCTTCTACTTTTTCAGGCAGATATATTAATTTTTACTAATATATTTACCATATTTTCGTTGCTGTTATATTGACAGATAGTCAAAAAGAATTAAAAATATAATGAAAAACAAAAAAATTTCTTGAAATTTCTTTAGAATAGTATATTATTACATATCTTGTAAATCGAAGACCAGCGATCGGGGAACCGGGGTAAACTACCCCAAATGGGGTAAAAATGAAATTTTTGGGGGTACTAAGGAAAATTTTACAATTTGCTATTTTATAAACGTGTTAGTAGCGCACTAAGGAAAAGGGCGCTGAGGGGCTTGACTAAGGGGTGGCATTGCGAAGGTGAGGACCTTTTTTGCTCCTCATTTAGATTTTGGGAGGTGAGGACCTTTTTTTTGCTCATCACTTAGATTTTGGGAGGGGAGGACCTTTTTTTTTGCTCATCACTTAGATTTTGGGAGGTGAGGACCTTTTTTTTGCTCATCACTTAGATTTTGGGAGGTGAGGACCTTTTTTTTGTTTTTGCACATCAGTTAGATTTTGGGAGGTGAGGACCTTTTTTTTTGCTCGGCATTTGGCTTTTTTACAATGGGGTAACGTCGGTGTAATGAAATATATCTTTGGGTAATGGGTAAAAATGTTCCCCGACCCCTGCCCTATACGTACTACTTATGACCTGAAATATGTGAAAATTCGCACTTGACATAATTTCGTTATTGATGTCAAGACCTTTCTTTTTTAGGCAGAAGTTATCATTAGTGAAAATAACTGTTCATAACAACATCTATTAATCCGAGTTGATGCTCTAAGAAAATTAACTCATATTAAAGACTTTTATTTACTGAATTTAATTAATTTTGAAAACTTTTAATGAGTTTTCACAGTTAAGGATTGAATTTCTCATAGGGTTGTTTTTATTCCAGATGAAGACTTGGAGAACCTTATAGTAGAGGTCGTTAAAGCGAGTAATCGCGGTGTCTCCGCTGCTAGGAATGTGAGTGGGGAACCTAACTGGAGCTTCGGCCAAAGTCTGTTTTTCTCCAGTACCGTAGTTACAACCATTGGTAAGTTATTTTGTATTTCTCTCTTATAGACCACTCTTTACGCTTGGTATTTCCAATTTGTAGTTAAATATAAGAGTTATAGTATTTCCAAAATGAAATGGCCACCCTCACTTTCTGATTCCAATAATGACTGACAGTACATTTTTATCAGACTTAGGACTGGCTATATTTAAATTATAAATATAGGCATGTTTAAAAATCGTTTTGTTTTAAAGTCTTTATAGTCTATATTAAATACTTCAAATTTGCACAAACAAAAATCATTCTTTTTTTGAACTTGTTTATGATTAAACTTGTAATTTAAAATTATTAAAATATTAATAATTATCACTATTATCATTGTATATATCACTATCAGAGTTTGTGTCACTACCACTGTCATTTAAATTAATAATTATTGACGATTTATTTGGTGGATTTATAAAATAAATGTTTCAATTGTCTTTACATATTCTACACATTTTTTTCCACAAATCACTGCTTATTGCACTTGTTTCGTCTTTAATTAATTGTACTACAGTGTCACTTTCTGTCGGTGTTTTTCCGGTGCAGATTACTTTTTAATTGGTTCCATATTAGTTCTATAGGGTTTAAAACACGAACAATGATACGTTAAATTGTTCTGTATGGAACATCAGTTAATTCCGCAGTTCTAAGTATAGGTTTGCCATTACCTTCCGAAACTAACTTTTTATAAACGTTTAGTATCAGAACTTTGTAATCTTATAACAAATGACATTTTTCTTTAGTAACCACGTCCACATTTTCGCATTTCACGTCAACGTCCACATTTTCGCATTCCAAATCACCTTGCACAGATTCACTATTTTCACTTCAGAAATTAGGAATTTCTTCAAAATCAAATGGTCGCCAAAGAGCCATGTTGTTAATGTATGCACGCTAGGAACGTTGAAAATTAACTAGCAAACAAGTATAACAACCCCTAAAATTTAGAAACAAGAGGATTATTAATTTGGAAAATATCCTTAATGGTTTTTAAGAAACTTCAATTGAACTAGTGTTACATCTATTCGATCCAATCTATTCAAAATTGCAAGTTATAATGCAGACTTTTACTAAATTTTCGTTAGAAAAACTATTTCTGCTTGGCGTAAGAATATTTTTAAATCTTGAAAAAGTTCTTTCGACTTCACAAGTAACGACGGGGGCTATGCAAAAATAATTTCGATATTGATTAAAATATGGTTTTAAAAAATCGGGGCAGTCATCGGAATAAATTTGTGTTAATGTACGAAGGTCTGGATTTCTCTAAAGAACTGCGTCAATTTTATCATTTAAATAAAGGCCGAAGTCACCATGCACTTTTTTTTTATGGCCTTTGCTGCTTCGGCAATTAACCAGGACAATTCTTATTCTTTGAAAAAATTCCATGCCTGAACGGGATTCGAACCCGAGACCTTAGCAACGTAGAACGCATGTGTTACCACTACGCTACGCCGGTCGGTATTTTAATTATCTTGTAATCCCTCGACGTTAGTTCTATGTATCTTTCCACTGATTTGTTGAGTTAAATGATTTATTTTTGTGCATATTACATATTTTTTACAAAGTATACAAAACAGCTGTTTCTCCTTAATAACTTGAGATGTGTTCGTTTGTGTTGCACAACCTACACTGAACTCCACCACAGCTACACTATGGCGTTCGTTTGTGTTCCGACACCTGTACGTAAAGTGTTCGTTTGTATTTATGAACTTGTTTAGGACAGGCAAAGTCTGCACTTGCTCGGGAGTGAGTATAGCTTCAGGCAACCTGTAAAAAGGCGGCAAACTTAATCTAACTTGGTTATAATCTGTATTTAGTCCAGTGGAAATTTTTATTTTCATTTATCTATCATATATCGATCATGAATCGAGTAATATGAACAGAAGGAAAGTACTTTTCCTACAATTATGGTATAATAACTAACATAAATAAATTCAGAAGTTTTATAAAATCTGTCAAAACTTGAATTTTTATTATTTCTTTTTATAAAAATATTTCAGCATTTAAACTGTTCATATTATCTTATTTATTTACTATTACTTTAGCACAAATTTGTTTTAAAAAATGAGGTTATCAACTTTGTCTGGAAATGTCATTCGCCTGTCTGGAAAACCGTTCGTTTGTATTCTTGGGTGCGTTTTGTTGGTGGCTGGTTAGAAGTACTAGAATTGACGCGCAAGAAAACGACAATTTTGATCGTGAACTAAACATGGAATGACATTTGCATGGAGGTTAAGTCATATGGTAGTAGAACAATCTAAATAATAAATGCAGAATAAGAATACTTTATATTTGAAGCAAATATTCTAGAACGTAATGTTTTAAAACGAATAATTGAATTGTACATACATTTTAAGTTTATATTTAATAATTCTATATTAAAATCATATAGGTATATATTTATTTTAGGACACAAAATGAGAAAATACGTAAAAGTAAAAATTATTTTGAAGCAGTAATACCAAAATTTAATTCTAATACATTTAAAAACCAAATGAAGACAACTGCATTCAAATATTACTTTTCATCCCCACCACACTTATTCATTCCAGTCGTCCGGCCTCGAGTCATCGCTTGAGTGGAATGAATAGAATGAGAATACAGTCGCAACAAAACGCGTATTCTGATTAAACCGAAACCAGAATTGACACAACAAAACGCACCCCTTGTTTCGAGCAGTTCGGAAGAAGTTTTTAGTTGCACTGTGACGTCAGCTGCTCTCGTCCTGAACAAGTTTAGTGCAACACAAACGAACAAACCTTTGAAGCATCACGTGTTCCATCCATTGTACTCATATGCACAGCAAAAAATTCATAAGTGTAAAAGTTCATTCTCAGTTTGGTTAAAATTTTACTTTATCATTATTTACTTTCTAACATTGTAATTTAACCAGTATATAAGTGTAAAATTTACACTAAATTTAACCAAAAAAGAAGTGTAAATAAGAAACACGACAAGCGAGGGACTTCATGGTACACTAAAAGTTCATTTTTTAACACTACTTTTTTTAGAGTTTGTATTAAAACTTTCCTGTATGTCATCTTTCCACCCTGTTTTTGCGAACTAATTCTTACAGAAATTTATAATTTCCAATTAAAACTTGACTGGTAGGACTAATGTTTAAAGTCTCCTATTAACTTTGGATGGAAACTCAGGCGTTACATCCTACGTGTCTGTGCAACAGTTAGACATTTTTGTTATCATTATCGATTCGCGAAAGCCATTTATTTTCATTAACCTGCATTTCTGTTCGCTAACAGGAAGTCAACACAACAAATGAAATTTCGGGTTTTGTGATGAGTAGCTTATGATTTAACTAAGATTTTTTTTGGGTTTAGTTTATGTTCACCATCTTTTTCTTATGGTATCTTAATGGTTGTTAGCTATCATTAAGGCTATTTGCAGGGGAGGATTGAAGGATTGAATCGGCTTGGGCGATATGGATGCATTTATTTATTTTATATTTTTGATGTTGATATCGAAAATAAAAATACAGTCTCTAAAATAATGAAAAAACAAACAAAAAATGTGAATGACTTAGGTATTTGAGTGCATAGCGGCCGTCACATCGGCCGATCGGACGATGCCTGATCGCTCGATAGGTCGATCTGCTTCTGGCTATTTGTATCTCGGAGACTGCTGAGCGGAACAGTGATGGTGTACTTTTCCCATACCAGTTACGCAGATTTTTCAGTCAAGGTGTTTTCCGTCTTCCAACTTTCCTTTTACCATCAATCTTACTTTACAATAATAGTTGCAATAGCCGATAACGGTTGTGTCGCATGATATGTCCGAACTATTGCAACTTTTTTTCGGATTCATAGTTATGACCAAGAAACTCCTATATTTATTAAGCAATGTTATACTAATATTTGTTAAATACAATTATTGTATTTGTGTTATACTAACAGTGCTAGGTACTAATGACCTAGTTGTCGATGTACCCAGGGCCGCCCCTAGGCGGGGGCAATCGCCCCGCTCCTTTGAGGGCCCCGCGCTTTGACCGTCAAGTAATAAAATAATAAAATACATTAAAAATATTATTCCAAGTTTTATAAATAGTTGCAAAAAAATTATATTTTCATTGAATATAAGTATGTGTACTTTGTTAATAGTCAATATTATTAAAGAAAATATCGTTGTTCAATATATATATATATATATAGATGTAAATTCTTGACGAGTAATATACAGATATAAAATGTTCTTCTTTAATCGTCAGTATTAGTTAGGAAAATTAAAAAACAAGTATCATGGTACGTTTCGCGTTTTATTAGTTAACGCATCTTCAGCCTAAAATAATTATATACATTGAATTACAATTTTATATTAATATAAAAAATGGTATAAAAGGATTTTAACAATATAATCAAAGTTTACGTAGATGTGATAGTAGTTTTGTAAATATATTGATAATAGAATTAAAAACTCACCAGTAGATATAAGCAATCATGGTACACAGTGGTCAGATGGTAAAAGTCCAAAATTTTGTCAAAAGTTAAAAAAAATGGAAGTCAAGATTTAAAATAATAAAATTCACTGTGTACGTGTAACACAGATTTGAACAGTTTTGAAAACTTTTCAAAATTAAAATCAAAAATTGAAAATCTCGATCAATCCAACCTAGTATACTCTATCCCATGTTCCTCCTGCCCTCGCACATATATAGGTACTACATCTCAAAAGCTAAGACACAGGATAACACAACACAAATCAGATGTAAGGCTTAAGCCTCAAAGTACTGCTCTTGCCATCCACGCTAATAAGTATAATCATAACTTCGACTACCTTAATGTCAAAATATTAGACAAAGAAAAAAATTGGGATAAAAGACTTACATCTGAAATGTTACATATACTCGACACACTAGGACAAAATGTTAACAAAAAGACAGACATTGACGATTTGAGCAAAATTTACCACCCCTTATTCAAAAATTTACACTAAACTTAAAATACATATTTCAATATATATCCATTCAATTTAACTTCCCGTATATATTCAAATTCAGACAGCAGTCATTGACCCTATATTTCCTATGATACATTTTTTCAACAAGTTTAAACGTACCTTGATTACCAGATTACGATATTGCAATAGAATTTTTATCACAGTCACCTGACATACATTACACGTACACAGTGAATTTTATTATTTTAAATCTTGACTTCCATTTTTTTTAACTTTTGACAAAATTTTGGACTTTTACCATCTGACCACTGTGTACCATGATTGCTTCTATTTACTGGTGAGTTTTTAATTCTATTATCAATATATTTACAAAACTACTATCACATCTACGTAAACTTTGATTATATTGTTAAAATCCTTTTATACCATTTTTTATATTAATATAAAATTGTAATTCAATGTATATAATTATTTTAGGCTGAAGATGCGTTAACTAATAAAACGCGAAACGTACCATGATACTTGTTTTTTAATTTTCCTAACTAATACTGACGATTAAAGAAGAACATTTTATATATATATATATTTACTATTATTTTTTTAAGATTTATAGGTACATCCAGGGCCGCCCCTAGCATTTGCGGGGCCTGGGGCAAAACTGGAATTGCGGGGCCCCATATATATATATAGATGGGGTCCCGCAAATCCAGTTTTGGGGCCCCGCAATTCCAGTTTTGCCCCAGGCCCCGCAAATGCTAGGGGCGGCCCTGGATGTACCTATAAATCTTAAAAAAATAAACTCCTATAATGACACGCATGTGTCTGTCTGTTTATACAGTAGAAATTGTGGCGAAGCAATATAATTCTTTATTTCTCCTAGGCCTTGCGGCGTTTAGGGTTTTAGCTACTACATTAGAAAAATAATCATAATAATAATACAATTTATGACTTTCTTCTTCATTCTTCCTCCGGTGTCCCTCTCTTTCTTCCTATTCTCTTTTCGCCTTCCGTCTCCGGTCTCCTTCCTTCTTGACTCCAGTTCTTCCTTCCCTCTTTCGTCTCTTTTTCGCTTCTCTTCCCTCTCTTCTTTCCTCCTCCTTTGCCTCTCTCTTCCTTCCAGTTCTCAGTTTTGTACTCTTTCCTCGAGTACTCTCGCCCATCTTTCTCCCTTTCCTTCTTCAGTCAACAGCTCCTTTATCTCTTCCTCCCATTTTATCATCTTTCCACACCTTTTTGTTAGATGTTCCAAGGATTCTTCCTCCTCCCTACACATTCTGCATAGCCTATCTTCTGATTTTGCCAATAACCTGTTGCTCCGTTCTTCATTTCCACATCTTAATCTGGCAATCCTCCTAACTCTGCCCCCTGCCTTTCCTCTCCTCCCTTTCAAATATTTAGGTATTCCTACCGTCCTTATCTCTCTATACCTTTTCACATTCCTTGAATTGTCTATTCTTACTGTTCTTTCCAGCTCCTCTACCTCCTTGTCTGTCCTCCTCAATTCTTCCACTATGTTTCTTCTTCCGTTTCTCTTTCGCTCAATTTCCCACATCTCCAATAGTACTCTTTCCTTGTTTCTCCCCATTCCGACAGTTTACCCTTTTGTGGCGAAACAACAGGACGTATAAAGTTGAAATTTGGCATGCATATACAGTTCTTTAATCTGCATATAGGAAAAATTCTGAGAATTCAAAATAATATCATGCGCAAAAATTATAAGCAAATATGTATTAAAATATATTTTTTTAAATAATTTTTAGTGAGGTATCTAATGCCTGACTAAAAGAGGTATATTTGAAAAAATATATTTTCACCTAAAAAAATATTTAAAAACTTGTGTGTCCTATGCCATTTCTTAGAGAGGTAGATCTAAAAAAATCTAAGTAATGCACATTATCCAGATAAATGATTCTCAAAATATTGTTTATTTTGACGTGATTACTGACAAAAATATTGTCCCAGTTATTCAGCAAGATTCCTGCAAAACTCTGAAATGTGTGAAAATTTACACTTCTCATCAAATTTTTTTGCTTAGTATTATTACCGGGTCTTTTCCAAAAATTTTGAGATGCCGTATAGCCTGTGTTCGAATCCTGATTTCACTTTGCCATCGTACCAGATTACACGAAATTGTGACCAGCCGTCTTGGCATGAATCGCGTCAGATTTTTTTTTTTGAAGATATTGTCTGGATCTTGTAGAATCCAAATATGAGGCCAAAAAAATAAAAAAAACATAAATTGCATCCAATTTTATTAATATAGAAGTATCACATCGACCTTAAAAACTACTATGTTATTTTATAGTTACTGCTATAGTACATTGTTGTTGTTTTTTTTTTTTCAGGATATGGTCACGTGACACCACTCAGCCGATCAGGGAAAGTGTTCTGTATGCTCTACGCTTTGGTAGGCATCCCTCTAACCCTGGTCCTGTTGTCAGCACTGGTGGAACGTCTGTTAGTCCCCACTAGTTGGGTGCTAGGGTGGCTGAACGCTCGCCTTGGACACCTTTACCAACCATTCAACCTAAGGCTCCTGCATCTGGCGCTCGTAGTCGCTGTCCTAGGCTGCCTGTTTCTTGCAGCCCCCGCTGCGGTGTTTGCTGCTATTGAACCAGGCTGGGACTTCTTGGATTCACTATATTACTGTTTTATTTCCCTAACCACTATTGGACTGGGCGACTATATTCCAGGGGATTCCCCTGATCAGCCGTATAGACCTTTTTATAAGGTTGCTACCACTTGTAAGTACCAATAATACTATATATTTTTATAAGAATACAAAATATAGAAATTTTATTGTTTACAATGTCGCTGTAATGTAGAACAGCGGTTTTTAAACTAGGGTCTGCGGACACTCGGGGGTCCGCGTAGCTATTACCGGGAGTCCGCGAAACAATTTTGACATTAACTTTACATCCCCCAACTTTTCGCTTTTATTCAAATAACTCATTTAATAAAAATCCTACATGGCCAAGACTTTTTGTATTTGTTGTTGTCTAACTAGTTGACATAACTAAACAATAATTAGTAAATATTTAATTATTTTTATTCAACTGCAAATTATTTACAGAAAACATATTATAATAAGATCTATTTTGACCAATATTTGAACAAAAAATGTTTGTATGAGTTTAACGTACTATAATTTGTAACGTTTTTAATTCTTTTTGCTACTATTTTGATTCATTTTGTGTTTTTTATTCTATATGCTAATAAAAATGTTTATCTCTAAAATGTGCAAGACCATTTATTAAAATAACCAGCAATACATTTTTACCAATATTTATTATAACGTAGTGCCTATAAGATTATTGAGCCAGAAATTAAGTCTCAAGAACGACGTAAAATGTCTAGGTTTGGGATGGATCCGCAAAAAAAAGTTGTTCAAGAGGGATCCTCGGACTATATAAATTTAAAAACCCCTGACGTAGAACATAAACGAAATAAGTATGGGAGTAAAATAAACAAAGAGCGGACTCCTATGCGCGCTCTATTTATTTGTATTACCGAAAAATAGATGGATACACAGTTTTCAATAATTTTTCGCTTTACTTCGGGTTAAACTTATGTATATTATATACTCTTGCACTTATTAGGGGTTGCAACAGCCGGTTACTAGAATCCCTAGATCTTTGTGATTGTAACAAAGTTGGTATTAACAAAAATATTTTGGATAAGAACCACTTTTACAAAAATATACAAATTTGATTGCTCTTGTTATTAAAACTTGAATTCCGCAATAGAAAATGATTTTTTTTATTTATTTTGATATGCATTTAAAAATTGGTTTATAAAACTTTATAATTTTGGAAAAAACAAGTTTTTTTTTTTTATTGTCGGACAACCTTCGTCCACCGCAACCTCAATCAGAAAGACATGCAAAATAACCGTGTGATGTCCCCATATGTTGATCGACATAAAGCATTATTTGTTGGTACCCGTATCGCATTTCAAAAACAAAATTATTTTGTAAAAAATATTCGAAATATATTTGTCTCTTTAGGGTTTTGTAGGTATGACCACCAAAAAACCTGAAGGTACCTGAATCCCGCTTGATTGTTAGGTAGATCTCTGTTTTTTCTAAATCTGTTTGCAGCCTTTCTGCTATCATGGATGCATATATCTTGTAGCTAGTATTTAAAAGAGTGATCACTAGTTCTCCTAGTTCAGGGGTCGGGAACCTTTTAGAAACGAAGAGCCATTTGAGCAAAAAACGTACAAAAAATAAAATTTAGGGAGCCGCAGTTTTAATTCGATTTATTTATTCATTATTTCAGTATTTCCATGTGATACACATATACAAATGACACTTTAAAAAAATAATTGTTTTCTCTAAATACAATAAATAAAAGAATGTAAATTTTCAGCTCCTTTAACAAGGTTCTCGTAAGGTTAAAAGAGTTCCTCTTAAAGGAACAAAATGAATAGCCCATTAAAAAAATTGCGCCATTTTTCGCCGTGCGTAACTTATTATTCGAAAGATCTTTTTAACCGTGGAAGAACATTTTTACCGTGTTTATTTACAGTTTGATAACTTACAAATAACGTGCAAAAACTTTTTGTCACTGTGATTAACTTACCGTTCGAAATATTTCTATTAAAATATTTCCCCTAAATAAAACTATATTTTTTATAAATATTTATTTTATTTATGTAAACGTAAATACAACAAAGTTTTGCAAAAATAATATAACCATTATTCATTTTAATATTTAATGCGATTTTTGGACTTGATATTTGTTTGCCAATTTTGTAAAAATTTGGAGTGTACTTCGAGCATTTCAAAAGTAGATCCGCTTTTAGATTTGCATCCGTTCTATGTTCTAGTCTGCTCCTCTGTTTGTTTTTCATGTAGTTCATCGTAGAGAAAAATCGTTCGCAATTAACGACATTAGACTAAATCCCAAAATCTTATCTTCTGGCATTAGAATAGTTAACTGGAAAGGAGTCCCAGCATTTAAATATAATGTCCTATGGTCAGTATTGAGCATTATCTAGATCAGGGCCGCGCTAAGCGGGGATTCAACGGGTGCATGGCACCCGGGCGTCACGTTTTGGGGGCGGCACCAGAGGTGTAACTAGGGTATGGCAGACATGGCACGTGCCATGGGCGCCAAATGAAGGGGGCGCAAAAACTGATAGAACGCAAAATTAAAAACAAATTTTACTGCCATTTGAAAAAAAAAACTAACAATCACATAAAAAAAAAATGTTTCTCAAACATCTGGTGAACACTTGTAACACCCTTATGAACATGAAGCTATTTTCTAAAACATATTTATGTCCCGACTCCCTGGAAGTACGAGACGGTAGTCGTACTAAAAAAATTAAATCATACAAATTTATATGTTCTATACTTATCTATATATATAAAATCGTAACTAAGCTACCTACTCATAATCAACGCCCAGCCCAAACCACTGAACCTACAATCATAAAATTCGGCGAGTATATTCCCTCCATGACGTAAGCACCCACTAAGAACGGATTTTTCGAAACTCATCCTCTAAGTGGGTGAAAAGGGGGTTAAAAGGGGTAAAATATGGCTTCACGGTTTCCTTAATATCTCTTAGGTCCAATAAGATATCGACTTGGTTTTTGCTTACAAAGATTACTCATGTAAATATTAAAAAACTTATTTCAGGATTTTGTTCTAATTGACCCCTAAAGGGGTGAATCTACAATCAGGGTGAATTATAGAACCCTTCGCATCTTCTGTGTTTTTTGTGTTATAACATTCCTTTTTGGCATATAGGTATCTTTTTAGAAAATTTAGAAAGTGTTTTGACCGTTTTTTTAAATTTCATCCCTAAAGGGGTAAATTGGTATTTTTTATTCGATAGAATTTCGTCTAGATAAAGAAACATAAAATTCGGGGAGTATATTCCTTTTATGACTTAAGAACCCCCTAAGAAATAATTTTTTGAAATTCGGCCTCTCAGGGGTTAAAAGGGGTGAAATGTGTTTTCACGGATTCCTCAGTATTTTTTAGGTCAAGAATATATCGCCTTGCTTTTGCTTACAAAGACTACCCACATAAATGTTGAAAAACTTATTTTTCATGATTTTGTACTAATCAACCCCTAAAGGGGTGAATCTACAATTAGGGTGAATTATGGAACCCTTCGCATCTTTTGTGTTTCTTGTGTTATAACATTTCTTTTAGGCATATAGGTGTCTTTTTAAAATATTTAAGTGTATTGACCTTTTTTTTTAAATTTCACCCCTAAACGGGTAATTTGGTATTTTATATTCGATAGAATGTCGTCTAGACAGAGAAACATAAAATTCGGGGAGTATATCCTTTTTATGACTTAACAACCCCCTAAGAAATGATTTTTGGAAATTCAACCCCTAAGAGGTGAAATGGGGTAAAATGTGTTTTCACGGATTCCTCAATATCTCACAGGTCCAATAATATATCGCCTTCATATTTGCTTCTAAATATTATCCATATAAATGTTAAAAAACTTATTTCAGGATTTTGTCCTGTTCATCCCCTAAAAGGGTGAATCTACAATCAGGGAGAATTATAGAACCCGACGTATTTCCTGTGTTTGTTGAGTTATTAAATTCCTATTTGGCATATAGATGTATTTTTAAAATATCTCGATGGTTTTGACAGTTTTTCAAAATTTCACCCCTAAAGAGGTAAAAGGATATTTTTTATTTGATAGAACATCCCTTGGACATAGATACATGATGTTCGCAAAGTATATTCCCTCCATGAGGTAAGCATACACTAAGACGGGATTTTTCGAAATTCAACCCCTAAAGGGTGAAATATAATTTCAAGGATTCTTAAATATCTCTACAGACCAATAAGATATCGTCTTGGTTTTTCTTACAAAGATTACCCATATAAATATTGAAAAACTTATTTCAGGATTTTGTTCTAACCCACCCCTAAAGTGGTGAATTTCCGAACAGGTTTAATTATACAACCCATCATATTCCCTGTCTTTGTTGAGTTATAAAATTCCTTTTGGCATATAGGTGTCTTCAAAATATCTTGAAATGGTATTGACAGTTTTTAAAATTTCACCCTTAAGGGGTAAATGGGAATTTTGTATTCGATTGAACATCCCTTGGACATAGATAAATAAAATTCGTGAAGTATATTCCCTCCATGACGTAAGCAGCCGGGATTTTTCGAAATTCCACCCCTAAGAAGTGAAAAGGGGTGAAATGTGATTTCAAAGATTCCTCAATACCTCTTAGGACCAATAAGATATCGTCTTGGATTTTGCTTACAAAGATTACCCATACGAAAAACTTATTTCAGGATGTTGGCCGAATCAACCCCTATAGGGGTCTACAGTCGGGGTGAATTATACAACCCTTCGTATTTCCTGTGTTTATCCTTTTTTGGCATATGGGTGTCTTTTTAAAATATCTCGAAATGATTTTGACAGTTTTTAAAAATTTCACCCCTAAAGGGGTAAATGGGTATTTTTTACTCGATATAACGTCATCTGGACAAGATACATGAAATTCGTAAAGTATATTCCCTGTATGACGTAAGTTCCCACTAAGACGGTATTTTTCGAAATTCAACCCCTAAGGGCTGAAATGTGATATCAAGAATTCCTTAATATCGATTGACCCAATAAGACATCGACTTGGCTTTTGCTTATAAAGATTAACCATACAAATGTCGAAAATTTTATTTCTGGATTCTTTCCTAATCAACCCCTAAAGGGGTAAATCTATAATCGGGATGAATTATACAACCCGTCGTATTTCCTGTGTTTATTAAGTTATAACATTCATTTTATAACTTAAAACTTACCCGTGCACATGTTTAGAAACATACTACGAATTTTACACAAATGAACCTCTAACGGGGTGAATCTACACCTGAGGAGAGAGTCAGCAATGTGATCTATAAAGAATCATGACTTACAATAATTGCACGATGATGGCAAACCGTCAATAAACCGTAGCGAAGCACGGGTACTCAGCTAGTTTGGTATAACATATTATCCAAAGTAAATGTAGTTAGTAAATTTTTACAAAAAAGGGACTTAGTTTTGCCAACTGCAATTGAGATGTTAAAAGAACTTAATGATTTCTTGCAACAATGTAGGTCCGATGATAATTTTGAAAATATCTTAAATGAATCTAAAAACATGCACAAGAAATTGATTGTGAAACCGAGTTTCCAGCGATTGACATTGTCAGACCTCGAAAAAAAAAGAGAATATTTTCGTATGAAAATGTAGATGAAAGTCCTAATCTGCCATTACAAAATTATAGAATTCATTTTTATTTCACTATATTAGATACAGTAATATCGAAAATAAAAGAAAGATTTGAAATAATGACAGTTCATAATGACACTTTTCAGTTTTTAAACAACATGTATTCGTTGCTGGAATTCAATCGTGACATGAAAATAAAACATTGTATAGATCTACAAATAAAATTATCTGATAATGCAAAAAATGAATCTGATATAAATGCAATAGATTTATGCGATGAAATCGAAATCCTATTAACTTTCATTAAGCCCGACATGAATGCTTTGGCAGTTTTAGGGTATATAGTAACTTATGATCTTACTGCAATTTTCCCAAATGTAACAATTGCATTAAGAATATTTTTGACCATTCCTGTAACAGTGGCATCTGGCGAAAGAAGTTTTTCCAAGCTTAAATTAATAAAAAATTACTTAAGATCTTCCATGTCACAGGATAGGTTAACAAATGTATTATTATTATTATTATTATTAATAAAGTGTAGAGCAAAAGCCAAAGGCTTGTTGTGCTCAGAATACATTGGTACATATTTTTACAAAATAAAACAAAAATAAATACATCTTAATTGTGAAATATAACTAATAGACACAAATTACGAAAACATATAGCATACATTATACAGAAACGGATCACTTTCAAAATAAAAAAAATAATATATATAAATATAAAACAAAGTTAAAATAAAATTAGTAAAAGACGCATTCATGACGGGAAAATGGTTGCAATCCTAGCCTTAAATGCATTTATTGAAGGGGCTGATATCGCTTCGTCCGAGAGTGAGTTCCACAGGTCGAATACTCTGTTAGAGATGAAATGTTGTCTCTGCTGCTTAGAGTATTTCTCGTGCTTCAGCTTGAGATGGTGGCCACGAAGGCGTTGGTCCAAATTGAGTTGAAACAACGAGGTCATGTCAGTAGAGAACTTGCCTGTGGTTATCCTATACATCTGTATAAGATCTCCTCGGCTTCTGCGATCAGCTAGAGACGGTAACTTCAGTTTTCTGAGACGTTCTTCGTAGGATAGAAGGCGAAAGTTACTCGGGAGACGTGTAGCTCGTCTTTGAACGCCTTCCAGAAGGTGTATATCCCGCTGCAAGTAAGGCGACCAGACAACAAATGCAAATTCAAGGATAGGGCGTATGCAGGATAAATAGATTGTACGAAATAATGTAGGGGTGAGGTGTGGGAAGGATTTATAGACTAGGTAGAGTATTTTATTTGCTTTCTTAACAATCGAGACTACATGCGGAGACCAATCTAGGGTTGTTGTTATCGTTATGCCTAGGTCAATCATCATTTCAGTTCGCTGAATCGGTTGTCCTGAGATGTTGTAGGTGTACCTCTGATTGTTGGTCCCTAGATGTAGCACACGACACTTTGAGGTATTTAGGGATAGGAGCCAAGTAGCACACCATTCAGTGACAGCGTCGATGTCTGCTTGTAATTGAGGTTTGTTCCTGGTCTCGTTGTAGATTTTCAGATCATCTGCAAATGTCTGATGCTCTGAGGCTAGGCGGGTTGTTAAGTCTGCTACAAATAGCAGGAACAAAACCGGTCCGATCACACTACCTTGTGGTACGCCACTGGTGACTGGGTATGAGTGTGAGAAAGATGCACCTACACGTACTCGGAAGGAGCGCCCCGTGAGATAGGCAGTTATCCAACGGAGTAGCTTTCCACGGATTCCATAGTGATCCATTTTAGCAAATAGCCTACGAAAAGCGACTCTGTCAAAGGCCTTGGCGAAGTCGAAGTAAATAACATCTACAGGCTCGGAACGATCTAAACGTTGAGTCCAATAGTTGGTGGCAAGAAGCATATTCGAAACAACGGACCTTCCAGGGAAGAAACCATGTTGGGTATCGGGAACTAGACGGTGCTGGGTTAAGAAATTTATCAGTTCATCCACAACTATCCTTTCCAAAATTTTCGCTGTTATCGAGACAAGGCTAATAGGCCGATAATTAGATGCGTGATTTCTGTTGCCATTTTTATAGATGGGGATAATTAACGACATTAGCCAGGGTCTGGGCATAAGTCCTGTATTAACGAATTATTCATAATTATCGACAGTGGTTTAGCTAGTACATTGTGGCACTTTTGGAGAACAACAGGGTGAATTTCATCAGGACCAGGTGCTGTAGTAATGCAGAGTTGTCTCAGTTTATCAGCTACGATGTCTGGAGTGATTATTACTTCGTTGATGAAGTCTGCCAGCGGCGTTCCATTGCAATCTGGCAAGTCACCTGGGGGTTCACTGGTGTAATTATTGGAGAAATATTCTGCGAAAACCTCTGCTACCTCCGCTTCGTTACTGCAAGGATTATTAGTATGGTTAAGGATCATAGGTATTTTGGGTTTTTGGGAGAATTTTTGTTTGGTATAGGCAAAAAAGGATTTCTGGCCTCGGGATAAGATTTCAAGTTCGTAGGATTGGCGAGCTTTTCTTGTAAAAGATGTCAACGTCCTTGAGAGTTTCTTATAATTTATTAGATCATATTCAGCGTTTGTAAGTTTATATCTCCTCCATAGATGTTTTTTTCTTGAACACAGTCGGGTCAGATCGTAGGTCATCCATGGCTTCCGAATATTGGGTCCGCGCGAAAAAAGTGGTGTAAAATGATTGACACATCTTTGTACTTCTGTTGTGAAGTGGTTCCATTGGTCATCAATATTA
This sequence comes from Liopterus haemorrhoidalis, assembly GCA_963971575.1. Classification (NCBI taxonomy): domain Eukaryota; kingdom Metazoa; phylum Arthropoda; class Insecta; order Coleoptera; family Dytiscidae; genus Liopterus; species Liopterus haemorrhoidalis. The sequence goes on along the minus strand of OZ020616.1, from coordinate 20,932,136 downwards.
GAAGAGTCCAGTAGAATATCCCAGGTGATGCTAGATAGAGATGCTTCCATACTCGTAAAATCGGCTTTCCAAATATTTGGTTTGTTGGGAGCAGTGGGGGTAAGGGTATGTGGAATTTGAAGTGAGGTTATAAGGGTTGAATGGTCTGAAATTCCAATTGGGGCACAGTAGTTTATTTCGGAAATTAAATTAGAGTTTGAAGTGAGTAGTAAATCGAGAGTAGATGGAGTTTGTCCCACACGATAGCGGGTGGGTTTGTCTATGAGCTGTTCGAGGTTAGTGGATAAAATTGCATTGATGAATAGGACTGCGGACTCGGGGGAGGTGGATATTTGAGATAGTGGCCAATTGAGAGAGGGGAAATTGAAATCGCCTAGGATAATTAAGTTAGAATATGTTTTTGACATCTCTTGTATAGTGGAGTATAAGTGGCGGTCGTTCTCAGTGGAAGAACTTGGTGGTCGATAAATGCAACCAACTGTGATGCGCGGGAAGTTAGTTGTGATTTCCATCCATAGGCTCTCTATTCCTGGGATTGTTATGGGCAGAAGGTGGGTGTGAGTGTGATTAAAAATTGACTGCTTAAGACAGATGCACACACCACCACCCTTCTTATCATGCCCATCCGATCTATAAAGATTGTATCCAGGGATTGAAACCAAACTGTCTGGCACAGTATCTGACAACCAAGTTTCGGTGATTGCGATCAAAGCGTAGGAATGGTTGCTTACATTAAGAATTAAATCGTCGAATTTAGCCGTGAGCGATGCAATATTTGTATAAAAGAATTTGAGTTCAGTCAGATTAATTTGTTGGGTTGCGAAATGGAGTGCCTTGTGTTTGCGACTTGGTACAAATAATTGGAACGCCATGGTTGTATCTGATTGTCAAGTTCGTCTCCCCGTTGTCCAGTCGGCGTTGGAGCTCGGTTCTCAGGTCTTTAAGAAAACTGATCTGGTTTGGGGTCTGATCTGTTTTTATGGATACAGCGTTGAAACGGGTTTGCGCTTTGTTTAGTATAGAAAATTTGGCTTTAATTAGTATAGAAAATAAAATAGCAGTGGATTTAGATTTAACGGAATTAATTAATGAATTTGCGACCCTAAAGGCAAGAAAAAGGTGAATTTTTAACTAAAATATATATGTACATATAAAGTTTCGTTTTTGTTTTTTTATTTGAAATTAGTGGCACTCGCCTTGTTTTTTTTTTGACAAGCTTTTTCAATTTTAATTTTTTTGAAAAATGATATAGGAAAAAGTTGTTTGTAGTGATGAATTCTATATATAGTTAAATTTTCGAAGATAGGTTAAGAATCACTATATAGCAATCTGTGTATGTTTTTTTGTTATCCTGCGTAACATAGTTTTTTCGAAAATATATGTATACTTGATATATTTAAAAAAATTGCATTTAACTTATTAGGAGCGGCAATTTTTACCTTGCACCCCGGCGCCAACACACCTTGGCGCGGCCCTGATCTAGGTAATTTTATATAGATCACGCACTTAGATGACATATTATTATCTATCATCTTTTTTAGATACTGTTTTACATTTTTATCTATTATCTCATTTAGATAGGTATTTTCATTATCTTTATCTGTAATTTCAGATAATTTCTATAGATAATAGACCATATTAGTGTGAAGTCACATAAATGTGCTACCGTCTGGCAACGGTTTCCTTTGGATTTTTTTGAGAGATTTAAAATACATGTGTCATTACTTTTGTTACCTTAATTTTATGAATATTTTCAATTTTGGAGCAAAACATTTATATCTTTGATAAGTATATACTAATATATACAGTTCAGATACCTTGTATTATTGAATAATGTTTTTATAAACATATAAATAAGGATTCGAAGATATATTTATAGGTTACGTTTTTAAATAATATGAAAATCGAAATACCTTTAGTATTTATTTAATTAAAACTAAGTAAACATTAATATTTTGTTTCAGAATGCATAATGGTGTATTATTTTGCTCCAAACTGGAACCATTACAGTCACATTCTTAATTTTTTCGTTTTTTGACAAGTGAAAATGAAAATCAATAATAGATAAAATAAGAACAATATATTGTTCTGCAAAAATAATGACGTATTAAATATATAAAATAATAATTTTAATTAATAAATATTGACTTGTAGTTTTGAGGCGAAGAATTTTCTTACTTTGAAACTTTAATTTATATTTCCAGAACACATTAAAAAAAAACGACATGCTAAATTCAAATAAAAGGAAACCAACTGCGAGGCGGCAGCACTGAATCCCATTTTGTGACGTAGTTACTAATATGGTCTATTTAAAACTTAACCTCAATATTCTGATGTTCTGCAAATGACAAAACTAGGTATCCATACATGTAAATATGAATCAACAATATTTATTAAACGAGATGCTTTTAACTGATTCCTCCTTGGACGAAAGCGATATGATAAATTTATCATGGATAATTTAAGTTTCGCGCCATAAAAATGTGGAGGGAGGTTTATCTTATTTATTATCTTTTCTAGATAATTAAATTTTTAATTATCTTTATCTTTGTTTAGATCACAAAACGGTTGTATTATCTTATCTTTGACTAGATAACATTTTAAGTTACCTATGCTCAACTCTGCCTGTGGTGTTTCCTCCATAGTTGTCTCATTTTTTTCTAGTGCTGGTGTCGCAAACATTACACTGTTAGCGATGTTTTCTATACACATCTAAAATTTTTAAAATCTACTTAACACACGGGATTTTTTTTGTAACTATAGGTTCTGTGTCGGTCAGATTTTTATTGAAAATTTAAGGGCCGCACTTTTTTCAGCAAAGAGTCGCATGCGGCTCCGGAACCGCGGGTTCCCAAACCCTGTCCTAGTTCCTCATCTGCCAGTTCTATCGCATCTATGTCTTTTACATTTTTGGTGTGATCAGATAAGGCACTTTCTAAATTTTTACATGGTGTCCCTAGCCATTTGCCGCCCTGGGTAAATGCCAATTTTGCCCATGTGGTAGCGCCAGCCTTGGTCCAGTCTCGAATCATTAATTACAAGATTTATGTTTTTAACCAAATCCTAGGTTTATAATTTGTTCAATCCCAAATTTCCGGGATTGTGAAATTTCTCCGGGATTACATCCCTAGCTATGAAGCATATCTGATTAATGGAATGTTTGATTTGCTTAACTAGAAGGGTTAGTTTACTTAATATTTTATTGTTATGTTATATTGTGTACACTGTATCGGATTGTTTATTTAACATCAAATATTACTAAAACCTTTTTGTGTAATATATAGATTTTTCAGCCTGGAAATAATAATTCAGTATGTCAGAGATGTTCTGAAACTTGACACTTCTGTCCGATTTCAATATTTGTTTTCATGATATACTATTTTTAGAAAGATAACTACTATATTTTCATTCTGACAATTTCTGTCAACTAGTTTTATTATTTTTGCTATTTATATTTTCAATCTATAATATTACATCAATAATGGAACAAAAATAACTAATTTTGATAATACAATGGAACACGTATATATGGGAAAGCGCATGATAAAACTATTTTGCAAGGGAAAAATATACAGGGTGATTATATAATGGAGCCATGACATCAGCGATATTACTGTGCCGCTTTGTAAACATCATTTTATAAAACGTACTAATGTTTTGCTAGTCGGCAGCAGTTCATACAGTTGCTTATCAAAAACTATAGGGAAATAAATTTAAGATCGTAGCGCCACGGTATTCAATTTTGGAACGTGGGTAGAGGGTACTTAATGTTATTGTTACATAGCTGTGAAAGTGAAATTATAGGAATAAATATGTTTTACAATATTTTGTGAACCTGTTTTATTATTTTATCAACAAGTAAATTAATACAAATGTTTATATAGCCAAATTTTTGCATGCCTCGTCTCTAAAAAAAATTAAAAACTATATTTTGTGAATGTTGTAGGTTATGGCGATAACATTTTCGTAGTGGATTATTTAAAATATCGGCAATTTCCAGATTAGAGAGATTCTAAGTGGTGAACTTTTAATGACTCTTCAAAGTAGACGTCATTGGCATTAGTCATACTGTTTAAGTTTGTTTATATCGATTTGTTTTTGCAAAGTCCAATAAAATGGATAGATTTTATTGTTGTGTACCTATGTGCAAGTCAAGGAAAAACAGGAGCTCTGAATTATCGTTCCTCAGATTTCCACCTACAATGTTAAATTAATAACAAAACTTGGAATCGAGGAAGTTGTAAATTGCGGTAAAGCTTGGATTAGGAAAGAAAAATTTGGAAAAAAAGTGATCCATTGGTTAGAAATTTGCTTACACTTCTTCTCCTTCATATACAACGCGTGAATTTTTAATTCCATCTGTAAACTTGAAATAATCCACTATAATTTTTTTTTATCACCATAATCTACAGCACAAAATATAGTTTTTAATTTTTTTTAGAGACGTGTCATGCAAAAATATGGCTTTATAAACATTTGTATTAATTTACTTGTTGATAAAATAGTAAAACAGGTTCACAAAATGTTGTAAAACATATTTATTCCTATAATTTCACTTTCACAGCTATGCAACAATAACATTAAGTACCCTCTACCCAAGTTCCAAAATTGAACACCGCAACGCTACGATCTTAAATTTATTACCCTATATGCGTGCAGTATGCACATAAACACAACACACTATATTATTATGCTTATTCCATATTACCTGGGAGCGACCATTGTTAGGTGGGCTGGAATAAATACGATAAAGGCGATTAATTATTTGCCGCAAATGTTTGATTATTTTCCACTTTTTTACCTTAATTCCACTCTACCTAATAATACACGCCTTTTTCTAGGAAAATAAAAAAAGGCGCCAAAATATATCCGGTAACGAGGCTATAAGATGAAGGAGCAGATTTTTCAGCTGAATTTAATTTAAAATATATCTTTTATGAAGTAATTGATTTGATCATAAATCAATTGAGTGATATACAGTGGCGGTGCTAGCTCTTAAAGTCTGGGGGGGGGGTACAGGAATTATTTGAAATAATTTTTTTATCGTTTACACATGAAAATACAAGTGATGACCAAAAAAAAACTGATAATAGTGATATATTTGCAAATATGCAGTGTAACATCGATATTTGGGTTTAGTTGAAATTACATTTCCAGACTTAAAAAAGCATCAGCTGACTTGTGCTCTCTAATTCTTCTTCGTATTCTCGAGGAAGAATAAAATTGCATTCAACTGATTTTTTTTGTCATCACCAATCCTGTTTTATTACCCCCCCCCCCCCCTACATGACCTATTCTGGCTAAGCCACTTCTGTACTTATAAAAAGCATTTTTGACAGGCGCTTTTATTTGTTATGCTTCGGTTTTGAGTAGCCACATCCAAAATTAAATGCAACCTCAAGTTAACATCTTGATACAGGGCTGGTATTTTCCTTGAAGAAGCCAGGGTGCAAGTATTTTTTTGCCGCAAATAATATCCTAACAATTAAAAAAACTAAATATTTTTTCACGTAAAATTTACTTCTGTTAGTGGGGAGCTAAAATTCAGAAAATCGCTTGAAGAGCGGAGGGGGGTTCTGGAGGTCCATATGAATGAGACCATATGGCCGGCCTAGCTTGAACTGAGAAAATGTTAAATAACACTGGTCAACAACCATTTTGGTTCTGGAAATACATTATGCTTTTCTGACTAATTAGCGGGTGCTGATTTCGAATCTAACTTTAGTTTTTGCCCATCACGTACAGTTTTTTTTTTCTGCTGATTTTTACATTTTACTATATATTTTAAAATATTTACTATATCAGTACATTTCATGTAATGCATACTATATATGTTGACTGCCTACTATACTATAACCCAGCGTTTCTCAACCGGGGGGCCGCGAACGCTTGGTCGGGGGGCTGCAAAGTCATATAAGATCGAATAATTTTGCAAGATATATTCATAAATATATGACATTTATATTCATTAAAATATACCTTTTAAACATCAATAATAACCTATACTTATTTTGACAACTAATTTAAATTAATTAAAACGGTTCGCGTTGGAGGTACTTCAAGTACTTTCAAGTAGGTACGACTTGAACGTGCAATATTTTTTGTTATGCTCCGAGCTACTGTTAACTAAAGAGTAAGGATGCGAAAGTGTTCAAAATGGAAAGCAACTTTGAACACTTGTAAATAAATATACTTGCAAGCCATTATAGGTAATCGTAACAGATATTAAAATTATGTTTATATAAAAGTTTTATCAAAAAGTTTCTTTTCAAAAGCTTTATCCAAAGATACCCAACACGTCATACGTTCCTATATAAAAAATCGAAGTTGTCCTTGATATCCTGTACATCCGGTTTGTTCCGGAAAATTTAGATACTACCATCCAATTATTTGGGTAAACTCTGGTCACCAAATTTTTTTCCCAACTTGCTCACACATCGTCTTTTAGAGAAATATCGTGTTTCCTCTATCTTGATATACCTTGTGATCCCTCCGTCTCTCCCTCTCACTCTCTCTCTCTCTCTCTCTCTCTCTCTCTCTCTCTCTATATATATATATATATATATATATATATATATATACCAGGTCTACAAGTATGAAATGCGGATTTTTTTCAAACTTGCCGCGAAAACATAGTGTATATTTCAAAGTTTCAACACATATGGCGTTTTGTTAAGTTATCATTAAGTGTCAAATGCGTATAGGTTATAATTTGAAAAGTGATCATATATTTTAGTTTTACTGTGTTAAAAATGTCAAATTTTGTGCCAAATAAAGAGCATTCGCGGACAGTACTACTGTTTTGTTTTCATTTGAAAAAAACTGCTACTGAATCATACCAACTGCTTCGAGAAGCTTATGGTGAATATGCTCCATCGCAAGATACGTGTGAACGATGGTTTCGGCGTTTCAAAAGTGATTACTTTGATCTTACAGACAAAAAACATGGAAAACCTACAAAAAAATATGTAGAAAATATTTGAAACATTGCTACAGGAAGACGATAATCAATCACAAAAACAACTAGCAGAGCAGTTAGGCGATAATCAACAAGCTGTTTCCAATCGCCTACGAGAGATGGAAAAGATCCAGAAAGTCGGCAGATGGGTTCCACATGCATTGAATGAGAGGCAGATGGAAAAACGCAAAAACACTTGTGAAATTTTGCTTGCACGATACAAAAGAAAGTCTTTTTTGCATCGTATCACTACTGGCAATGAAAAATGGATTTATTTTGAAAATCCCAAACGCAAAAAATCATGGGTGAACCCAGGCTCACCATCCACATCAACTGCAAGACCGAATCGCTTTGGCAAAAAGACAATGCTCTGTACTTGGTGGGACCAAAAGGATGTGGTCAATTATGAATTGTTAAAACCTGGTGAAACAGTTAATACCCAACGCTACCAACAACAACTGATCGAATTGAACCATTCGCTGCTCATAAAACGACACAGAATACGAAAGAAGACAGCACAAGGTAGTCTTTCTTCGCAATAACGCTCTATCACATAAGGCAAAAGCAGTTTGCAACACATTGGAGGCACTCAAGTGGGAAGTGCTACCCCATTCCGCTTACTCACCAGACTTGGCCCCTTCAGATTACCACTTGTTCGCATCGATGGGTCACGCACTTGCCGAGCAACACTTTTGTTCATATGAAAATGTGAAAGAATGGCTAGATGAATGGTTTGCGGGGAAAGGGGAAGAGTTCTACTGGCGAGGTATTCACAAATTGCCTGAAAGATGGGAAAATGTATAACTTCTAATGGAGCATACTTTGAGTAAATAAACTTTTACTGTTCTTTTGGGTTTAATGTGTTTTATTTAAAAAAAAAATCCGCATTTCATACTTGTAGACCTGATATATATATATATATATTTGGGCTAAAGCGACCTTGGTAGCGAGATTCCATCTTTGCAATATCTTGATGGAATCTCTCACCATGCTCGTCACTTATGTCACCGAGATTACGAAGAACAAAATTTAGGTGGGAATGGAAGAAGTGTATCTTCAAGGACATTCCAGCACCAACAAGGTGATATCTCTGTAATAATCGATTCACAATATCTTCGTAGTTGTCAGCTCGACGATTTCCCAAGAAGTTGCGGACCACATCAATGAATGCAATCCATGCGTCTTTTTCTATTGGAGTTAGAGTAGCAGAGAACTTACCTTCATCTATGAGTGAACGAACTTGAGGGCCATTCAGTACACCTGCTTTTACCTTTGCCTCTGATACAACACCTTGTAATTTTGTCGTCAGGTACAGAAAACTTGCACTTGCTGGTTTCAATGTCTTGATGAAGTTTTTCACTAGACCAAGCTTAAGATGCAGTGGTAGTAAAAACATCTTCTCGGGATCAACGAGCTGTTGGTGTATGCAGTTATATAGAGCAGAAATGTCTTTCGGTCTGACGGGCCATTACCTTTGATATATGTTTATGATACCGGTATTATTATGTTGGCCTCGCGCCCTAAATAAATAAATAAATAAAAAATAAATATATGTTATGCATTAGGTACGGCGATGTGGTTCTCGTAAACTCTATGTGGTAGAGCAAAACTAATATCACATTCACAATTAGCACATGCGAATTCTCTTAGATCACACACATTCATCACAGAACCATAATTTTTTTTTTTTAATTTGTTGACCAGTGTAATAGAACAATTAGAATAGAACATCGATTTATTTTCAAATCTAAATCTAATGTATATTTATTGAAAGTATGAATTATAATTTCATCCCAAAACAAAGACAATATATTAAGACAAAAACTTTATTAACAATTGTTTTATATTCCAGTTTACCTCTTCATTGGAATAACATTCATGATGTTGACACTCACCGTCTTTTACGACATTCCCCAGTTGAATCTCGGCGCACTTTTCACAACTGGAAACGGTAACGAATATCCAACAAGCCCTGAAAAAGTAAGATTAGCAGGTGCTGGACTCGGATCACAATACGGACTAGGTGAAGTTGATGAAACGACAAGAATTGTACGAGTCAGGTCAAGAAGAGAAGATAGCCCTAGTCCAGAAGATACTACCCCTGTTCACGCTAGAGTACCGTAAAGGGGTAGAAAATAGTTTTAAAAAGTTAGGTTATGTTTATGATTTGAAATATTTGACTGCGTAGACAGATATGTCCATAGAATTTATGATTTAAGATTTTGTACATGTGAATTTTGGCATTAAAAATATTTTAAGTTTATTTTTCTTTTATTTATTATATTTATTTTATGCATGCATATATTAAAGAACAGAAAAAAAAACAAAAAAAAAAAAAAAACAGTAAACTTTATATTTGAATCGAAAATATTACAGGTGCGTTCGGCTTAACTGTGCAGTGTTAACTCTGTGTCGTGCAAGTTTTTTGTCACGTGACCACTGTGCAGACTGTGCAAGAAAGTCAAAGACGAACGCTTTGTTCAGATTGTGCAGTTATTCAAACTATTATTCTAACATATTTTTTTCTTTTTTTTGTAAACAAATGAATTATTTGTGTGTGATTAGATCAAGTCTGTCTCCTGCTAATTGTTTTGTACGATAATATATAAATGGCGCAGGTAGGTTTTGCGATACTTTTAAGTATTATCTGTCTCATTTTGTAATACGGAACTAACAGGAAAAGTTCATTTTTTACTTGCCCGACCTTAATATATAAGGGGCAAGTATTGTAATCGCGAAAATTTTCGATGTCGAGATTTTGACGGATGACCACGTTTCATGGTCCAGGGAATCCAAAAAACCTATTTTCGAAGTGCCGTCCGTATGTGTGTGTGTGTGTGTGTGTCTGTCTGTCTGTCTGTGTGTATACACGATAACTCAAAAACGGTTTAACTTAAAGAGTTCGTTCTGGTACTAAAAAATTCTCCTATTAAATGGGAAGAACCCTATTGTTTTTTATGAAAATCGGTTGACTAGAAATGGGAGTTTACTCGTGTCGATTTTAAGATTTTTGCGAATATTTAGCAACAGAAAAATATTTCGAAAAAATTTATTGAACAAAAGTTACTATAAATGCAATAACTAATAACTTTTATTTGAGACGTTTTTTGATAAAACGAAAAATTTCGAAAAATTTTTGTAAAATTATTTAAAATTTTTCCAAGTCTCAATTTTTTCATACTTATGTGTAACGTTTCCATGGTCATGATAATTAATTCGTAACTAGTAAAGCAAGCCTTGGACCAAAATTTGTATAGAACATAATTTGATGTATTTTTGAAGATTTATCTAAATATTTAATTTTTTTTTTTTTAAATTTACATTTTTTTTATGGTAGGGCAAGTCTAGCGGAGGTTTCCCTTCGCCACTGGTTATGTTGTATATTGACAACACATTTATAATATTATCATAGTATTGGTTCACACGGATACGCCAAAGTCTGTTTACACCACAACAGTCACCAAAGTAACCAGATTTAGTTTCGTATTACAAATTGAGACAGATTATAATATAAAAGAAATTTTATTTGATGAGGAAGACAATTCAGAAGAATTTCCAAACCAAAAAATATTTTGGAAAAAGTGTTTGAATATGTAGACAGTACAGTTCCAAGCATGATTACAAATCAATTTAAAGTACATTTCCGCTTGTATCCAAAAAATTTAAGTCTTTTTGAGTGTTCCATCAATGAGGTTTATGTCTATACTATTTATTGTGCAAATGCTGCAAGCATAAACAATGATATCTTGATTGTTTTCACTCATATTGTTTTGTAGAAATAATAAAACTTTGTATTTTTACCGCGAAAAACACCATGCACAGATTGCCGCACGATCTGAACTTGTGACGATTGTGCAACACAAACTGCACCGCACAGTATATGCCGAATGATCTTCGTGCATCACAAAGCACACAGAAACTTTATGACGAACGCTTCTTGTGTAAATTATGTGTAGATTATTAGCTTATGCCGAACGCACCTAAATAATACTGGTACGGTGCTGTCCAAAAAATTTACCACGTTATGTTGTCAAACCCATTTTGAACAACTGTAATATCGTCGATCTGTCAAGAAATTTGTTGTAAACAGCTGTCACCATAACATGTCAGTATTTTTTAAAATGGAAAAAAGTGTTTTTGACCCAAAAAACAAACAAATAATGATACAGAGTGCTATACAGATTGAATAAGTTGAATGGTTAATGCGACAGATGACCGTTAAGAAAAAATAGACCATGTTACTGCGTCGTATAGTCGATTTCTTTGATTAAAGCGGAACTAGGTTTTCAAATCTAGTAACTTTTATCGGTTGATTGAAGCTTTTAATTTTGTTTGGCAAAAACCTACTCCAATATATAAAAAGTTAGCAAGTTACAACTTAAGAAACTTACTTTAACAGACAGTAGACAGGCCCGTGCCGAGGATGAGGCGAGTGAGGCAACTGCCTTACCTTTACTGGCAAAAAGAGGCGCCAGAACTTGAATTTTGAATAGTTTCCTTTTTTTCATCGTTTTTACTACATACGGGGCTATTCTGTGCCTTAAAGTTAAAAATTAACCTCAAGGTCGAAGTTAAAATATTTTAACCAAGCTTTGCAATATTTTGTAACTCTATTGCAGCGTTTCCCAAAGTGTGTTCCGCGGAACCCCAGGGTTCCGCGATAAAATCCAGGGGTTCTGCGGGACATGGTGCTATTTATAACACTCTTGTTTCTAAAAATGGATATTTAAAAAAAAATCAGCTGTGGCCACCACAGGACCGACCGCCATCATAAAGTACTTGTATAAAATACATTCTAGCAGCAGAGTAGAAATAACTTGGCCTAATATTTTCTAACAGAGATATTATTTATCATGACCATGGAAACGTTACATACCTATAAGTATGAAAAAATTGAGACTTAAAAAAACGTCTCAAATAAAAGTTATTAGTATTTGCATTTTTTTTTTTTTTTTATTTAGAAGAAAATAAGGCACATCAACTGCTAAGGTCATTAGTGCCTAGGTACATTTGTTTACATTTCAACATCAATTTGGAAACGTCTCAAATAAAAGTTATTAGTTATTGCATTTATAGCAACTTTTGTTAAATAAATTTTTTCTAAATATTTTTCTGTTGCTAAATATTCGCAAAAATCTTAAAATAGACACGAGTAAACTCCCATTTCTAGTCAACCGATTCTTACCAAAAGTTGATCAACTTGTGCCATTGATGGCAGAAGCTTAAATATGAAGTTTCATAAAAATACTTTTAGCCGAATTTGCTCTGCACGTGTACACAGACAGACCGACAGACATGCTAAAAATAGTCAAAACGTTATGTAGAGACCTCAATTTGTGGAGATCCAGCGAAATCTCGAAATGTCAAAATCGGTATGATCACAATACCTCCATTATATATGTTGGCGGTCGGTAAAAATATACGTACTATATATACCTACATATATATGTACATATGTACGTGTTTCCATATTGTATATACACGCACATTCTACATAACAATGACTTGCATTATAAAATTAACAAAAATATCTTCAAATACCTTTTCAATCTCTCAACTTTTGGTCTCTACGGAGTCCAAACATAAAAGTCCACAATATCACACACTTTTTCAAGTTCACTCTGCACTTTTACCACTTAAAAACAACTAAAAACGACAGACAAAATGCAAACGCCACTTGCAAAAATCTCGCGTCACTACTAATCAAGATGGCTGGCCCTGATAAAGCTCATTAAGGAATATAGTCATTAAAAATTAATAAATAAGGAACAGAATTGCTTCAAATAATTCTTAATGCTAAAAATAGTCAAAACTTTATGTAGGGACCTCAATTCGTGGACACTCATCGAAATCTCGAAATGTCAAAATCGGTATGATCACAATACCTCCCTTATATATGTTGGCGGTCGGTAAAAAGGAATTAAGATTTAGTTAAAAATTTATTCAAGAAAAATAAATGTATTACAGATACACAGAAAAACAACTTTCTGGTCTGATATATATGACCAATATCCTCATTTATCAAAAAGGGCTATTTGGTTTTTGTTACCGTTTGCAACTACGTACATGTGTGAATCTGGATTTTTAAAATTCGCTGACACAATATCGAAATATCGCAGTAAACTAAATGCTGCACCAGATGTGCGAATTTGATTATCTAATATTATACCAAATTTTGAAAGGATATTAGAATTCCAAAAGCAAAAGGATGAATTAATTTTATATGAAAAATATGAATTCATGATTTATTTATTTTTTTAATTTTAATATTCTAGTTTTTAGGCAGACAATGAAAATGACTAATAATTTTTAAACTCTTACTATTCTATTGTATATATAAAAGGAAAAAGTTTGCAGTAATGTAATGTTTTTTTTTTTTTTTTTTTTTGTATTTTATGTTGTATAAAAAAAATCCAATAAAAGGGTTCCGTATTTTTTTGAACAGCGCATTGGGGTTCCGCGACAAAATAAGTTTGGGAACCACTGCTCTATGGCGTTAAAATTTTAACCTTGATGTGGTTAATTCAGTAGGTTATATTTGGAATTTTAACTTCAGCCAAATACATGGTGTTAACTTTTAATCAGCTGTAATTCTAACCTCTTAACGTCAAATAGCCAGAAAAATCCATGTTTAGAATTAATCATGGCAGGTTTGTTTATTTTAAACCATTTATTGCTAGAACAAATTGAACAAAAAGAGATTAATTAGTGAAAAATTAATATAGGTCAATATAAAATATATACAAATGCTTTTTAGGAAATCAGTTCGAATTAAACAACGGCAACTGCGTGATATGAGTGATCCTTTTAATTTACCTCTGACGGATTGCTAACGTTTTCTCTAACTCAAGTTAAAATCATTTGTTTTTGTATGTTACAATATACAAAAACAAATGATTTTAACTTGAGTTAGGGATAATTCTTACTTTAACAACCGGCCATTAAAGAAACATTTTAAAATATTTACATTTGTCTAAAACTTCTACGGAATATCTCGTTTTACAAATGTTTTTTTGAAAATCCGAAAAGAATCAAAAGATTTCCCGATATATTGCATGTAAATATAAGTAAATATAAGTAACTTTTAAAAAATCGTGATAAGTACACTTATAAATTTTGATTTCTCTGTTTGTTTAAAAATAATAATAAGATAAATATAACCTGAAAATAGAAGTATCTTCATATAGAGGAAAAAAAGAAAGAAAAATATTGATACATTTCGCATGTTATGGTAATATTATATTATTTACTTTCTGCACCCATATTATTTATATATAAATATTGTATATTTCTGCAATATAGATTTATTATATTTGATTGTTGTTCATTCACGATTCAACCATAACACTTGCTTACATTAGATCCACACTTACACTAGCAAACTACCTTCGCTTGTAGATAATTTCACAACAAACTTTTAACCATAAGGTTATAAAGTTAGAACTTAACGCTTGGATTATAACCTGAGATACAGAATCAGAAACAAGGTTAAAATTTTAACGCCTAGTTAAAATGTTACTTTTTAACCATAATTTTTAACCAAATCTTTTTAACCACAAAAGATACAGAATAGACCCGATAATGTTTTTAGGGGGCGCCATTAGTATGGTCTGCCTCAGACGCCAAAATTGTTCGGCACGATCCTGACTGTAGATTTTGTCCCTCTCTTGTTTAAGCATTAGCTAACGCTAAGCACTGTAGAGTTTTTATTGAATTTTTCTCTATATGTCTCAGTTCGCACAGCTATTGCAGTTCTATCCATAAATTTCTTCAATATGCTTGAAAAAGACTGCTCTACTTTTCGGCGGACATCTACAACTCTCCATATTAACAGGGAGATTGATAGATCATGTCATCAAAATGTGACATGAAATAGACCGTAACATGGTAAGAATCTTGGGGGACAGAAAATACGAGGGGTAATCGGAAATTTCTAGAACGAAATAGAAAACATAACTTTTTGGGGAAAATTGTATTTATTTTTCTACATAGTCTCCAATTAGCTCTATACTAAATGTACAACACTTTTCAAGACCTATCATTCTTTCAGAAAAATAAGAATTATTTAAACTCTCGATATATCCATTCACACCTTCGACGACTTCAGTATTTGATGAGAATGTCTTTCTAGTCAACCATTTTTTGAGCTTTGGAAACAGAAAAAAATCGGAGGGAGCCAAGTCTGGCGAATACGGTGCATTTTCGATTAATTCCCCACCGTAATTACCGATTAAGGGGAAGGTGCGTTATCTTGGTGGAACAAGACTTTTTTCTTTGCCAAATAAGGTATTTTGGATTTGATTTTTTCTTTCAATCTGTCTAATAACGACGCATAATACTGGCCTGTTATTGTTCTTCCATGTTGCAAGTAGTCGATAAAAATTATTCCCCAGGAATCCAATAAGACGGTAGCCAGGGCCGTTTTTTCGCTTAGGCCTACGAGGCCTTGGCCTAGGGCCCGTTTATATAAGGGGCCCGGTCGCTGGTCTTTATTTTATTTTGTAAAGTTACTGATTTTACAAAAAAATAAATAAATAACAAAATGAATAACATTAAAATGAAAGTCATATTTCAGACGAACTCCTGTTCGGCATTATAGAATTTATGTACGTAAAATGTATTGGGTTGATGCAAAATTAACGACGATTTTTTTATTTTTTTGTATATAAGTTTATTCAACAAAAAAATTGCTGTATGGAGACGATTTATTGCTGAATTTGCAAATGCAAATGCCGTTTGCAATGATCTCCTAATGGATGATTCCACTTCTATCCCACCGTACGCACCACATTGCCTTCTTACTGTGGGCACCTTTTGCTATTCCTTTCGGTGTTTCACCCGGAGATGCACAAACTGTCTTTCTTTTAACGTTTTTGAAGAGCAACCACGATTCTTCATCAGTGGTAAGATTCTTCAAAAATAACGATTGCTCGTTTCTCTGCAGCAATTCGGTAAAAATTCGAACTCGATCGGCTTTGTTGCCGTCGGAGAGTTCGCGAGGCACCCATCCAGCCAATTTCCACACTTTTCCAAGCTTTTTTATGCGACGGACGATCGTGGATTGATCGACATTGAAGTCTTCGGCCAGTAGCTGGGTTGTCATGCTATCGTCTTCTTCTACGGCTGACAAAAGTGCCTGATCGTCGTAATCCGATGGCCGCCCTCTTCCTTCATCATCCTTAAAACTTGTGTCACCCGATTTGAACTTGTGGAACCATCTTTCAAAACTTGTTTTTGACTGACTGTTCCTTTGCCGAAAAGCTCGTTGAAATCGCGTAATAACAGTGCCGCTTTCCATCCTTTCTCGAAGTGGTAGAGCATTATATGACGAACATGAATATGATATGACAGCACGATAAAATATGTAGACTTTATTAATAAAGTTTGCATTAAAGCAAAACTATACTACTGTACATTAAATAGAACCTCTACCACATACTGCTTTCACGTAAGCTCATTTTAAATATGATTGGGACACGTATGTACCCCACGCGAGTACTGGAGTATTAAGAGTCAAATATAATGTTTTCTGTATATATCTAGCGAAACAGATATCAAAAATAAGCCAAATGAGATGGTAAAATATAATAATAATAATATAACATAACAAATAATATTAAAAAAGAATAAATTTTAAATATAAATTTGTATGTATGTATATTCACAGCTAAAATAGCATTTTAATTTCTATTTTGCTTAAAAGATAAAATGAATAATTACAAAAATATGTACACAACAATGTACTCAAACAATTTTTGTTTTTATAAATATTTGAAGAGATAAATCGTGGTACTATTGTACCCTATGTACGGCCTTCACTTAAGAAGCAATGTTACCACACCAAGATAACAAATAGCACCATATACGTATTGTAAAATGTAGGTATAGTTAATGTTAGAATGATGACCAAATTACTGAAACTGTACAAAAGGAGGTGGTAAATTATATATGTAGTCCAGTGGTAACCAAACGATTGAAATTAAGGTTATGTCGAAGGTGATTTTATCTATAGTTCGTTCGAACGTTAAAATGCAATGAAGGACAAATGGAGTAGTTCTGTTTCATACTCTCTAATGTGTTATCCCAATAACACTATCCTTTTCTTCCTTAGCGAAGTTGCCAGCTGTAAAATACGTTGATCGTTCAAAACACGACACAAATGGTTATTCATTTTTCCCTGAATCTTTTTCCATTTTATTTAAATAAATTATTAACAAAAGAATATAAAATTACGTATGATACGAGAGACATTCAATAATTAAAGAGTCAAACTGATGTAGAAACAAAAAAAAAAAAAAAACTGTATTTTTACAAAATGAGACTTACTACTTCTCAACATAATCCTCAAGAATATTAATACACTTGGCCCAACGATGAACTAGTTTTTTTATATCTGATGCAAAGAAATCTTTATCTTGTTGTTTGAGCCAGTTTCCCACAAATTCTTTGACTTCCTCGTTGTCGCTGAACTTTTTTCCACGTAATGCCTCCTTGAGTGGACCAAACAAATAAAAATCAGAGGGAGTCAAATCTGGACTATAGGGAGAATGAGGTAGTATCTGCCAACCCATTTTTTTAATGGTTTCTTGGGTCAGCTTGGCGGTATGAGGGCGAGCATTGTCGTGGAGCAATATCACGCCTTTTCTTTGAGATCCGCGACGTTTTTCTCTCATTGCTGGCTTTACTTTGTTCATCAGCATGTCTGAGTAGTAGGTCTTCACGAATAATGTCGGGTTTCAAGCGAAGGAGTTGACACTTCAACAGGCCGGCCAGGCCGTTGCTCGTCAGTCACTGAGTTTCGGCCATTTATGAGCTATTCTGCCCACTTATAAAAATTTCCGCGATTCATACAACTTTCATCGTACTGTAAAATCATTCGAGAAAATATTTTAGCCGGTTTTTTACCTACAGAAAGCAGCTAAACTACACATTGTTAAACTAATGTGGAAACTTCAAGCGGACACGCCATCATTAAATGCAATTTTGAGGTTATAAACAAAACAATTTTTGGTACTATTCTACTTTAGCAAACCCACCTTACTGCGCATGCGTGCAGTGTTGGCAATAGTAAAATGTAATATTTCAATTTTAATAATTTAAATTTAATATATATCAATTTATTAAATGAGTTTATTTATAAGATATAAAGAAATAAGTAATATTAATTTATTTTCTACTGTAATTATAGTTTTAACATATAAATGAAGTTTAAATTTAATAAAATATTATTTATTTCAATTTTTTTCTGTTGTAGTTATCATCTATTGAATGGATAGGTATATTTTTAAATTTTAATTTATGTGGACAGTGAACTGGCACCCTACACCACTATGTTATAAACGCATACACAATGATACACAATTTTAACTGGGCTAATATGAGAGAAAATAAAGTACTATGCACCTAAATACAAGGTAATTAGGTTAGGTTAGTTAGTAAAAATCTAGGACAGCAAAAGCCGAAAGGCTCAAAGTAAGCTTACTTTACAAAATAAAAGTACAGAATTACATCCTATACTACCATTTTTACAAATTCCTTTAAGCTTATTTCGAACTCTTCGACTTCTGCTGTCCTAGACTTTTACTAATTAAACCTAACCTAATTACCCAGTTTTTAGGTGCACAGTACTTTATTTTACCCCATATTTTACTCTTTAATCAGCTGTGAAAGTATTATTATTATTTATTAAATACCGCCATATTTATTTAATTAGATTTATTTAACTGAAAGTTAAGCATTATTATATAAATAATTTTAATTCTATTGTGATTTTAGTTTAAATTTACTTGTTTTAATTTTACTATAGTTGGCAACATCGCCTGGTGGGTTTGCTAAAGTAGAATAGTACCCAATTTTTATCCGTCAGGTGTTCTCAGCTCATCCCAGTGATGCCAACCTAAAGTCATGCAAGTACTAAACTCCTCCTATAAGCCATTTTTTTCTACATCAATTTACGCTGTCTCTTTAATTATTGAATGTCCCTCGTATTTTGGGTTCATTGACAAAGTTGACACTTTTACAATATTGGGCAACACCGCTCTCATTTCCAATAAGATCAATACTGCATTCTAACGTCTGAACGGACTATAAATGGCAATTAACGGAAACATTGTTAAAACAAGTGGCGGCGGGAGGGCGAGGCCGAGAGCCAACCGTCTCTGGCGATATCTTATCAGGAATGGAAAATTTTGTATGTACAATAAAAATCTCATAGATAAATTAGACATAGGCTAACAGATTGTGAAAATATATCTCAGGCTAGCGGAAAAAAGCAATTTATGTAATTTCACGGGAGACACTTTTTATTACACTACAATTTTTAAAAGAAGTTCGATCAAGATCATATGACTGTACTTATAATTAACGTACTGATGTGTTTCTCTCTCACTCCCTCTGGAAGGTAGTAAGAGATTACAAGTGCGTAGTTTATCAATCAGCTTATTTCATTGTTTAAACATAGCTACGACAAAAGTACATATTCACTGTTCGTGTTTGTGAGAATACATTGTGTGTGAGATTGTTTTAGATTCTAGTGTTATTCTAAGTGAACCAATGGCGTGAAACATGATAAGCGTAGCTAAAATGTCCTAGATCGGACATATTTTAAAAATTATAGTATATCTGATACTACACTTGTGGCACTAGGAAATTTTGATATCAGATGTCTATTGTACCAAATATAAGGCGTATTTCTCGAGAAATTGAATTTATGAAATGAACCAATATTTTTTCCAGCTTTTTTGACTTATTTTATGTGTCCGCCAGCCTAATATATAGCTATGTGTATTTAATTTTATTGTTTGTATTATTTTTCTCTTGCGCAGTAACTGCTTGATTTCTTGATGCAGTTTTATCGGAAACGCATTGAAGCAATCTGTAGGCAGCACTCTTATAGGATTACTCTGAACAGACTTGTACATTATAACCAGTGTTGTAATAGATACATTTAAAAAAATATCTAGATACAGATACAAATACCTAAGAAAAATTGTACCTAGATGCAGATACAGATACAGAATTATAAAAAATATCTAGATACAGATACATGCCAAAAATGTTTGTATCTAGATACAGCTAGATACTTTTGAAAAACACTTAAAAATTAAAATACCATATTTTTTACCAAACAAACAGTGCATGTTAATCAGTATTATACAGGCTGTTCAAAAATGACCGTGACGTCACAAAAAGCCCACTAAATTCAAGGTAAAAGACTTCTCCGGAATAAATTTGTACTAAATAACGTATGTATTATGTTAATCATATGTGCTGACATATGAGCTGCGTATCTATAAGAGTAATGTTAGTCTTATAGATATGCAGCTATGTACTTGTTAAGACGATGTTCCTTTCAATCAAATTTTAGCCCTAATTGAAGTGGAATTCGTGTATTGTCACGATCATTTTTGATAATAATAAAAAATTACTGATAAAAAATATGTGATTAGTTTTTTTCTCATTCCATACAAATTTAATTTATAGACAAAATTTCAGTTGACAATCTCACGCTTACAAATTAAATTTATATGAACATTTCATACTTTATTCAATTTTACGTCCTTTAGGAAACACACCAACTTATCTTACTGATTGCAATTAGGAAATGGACTTAATATCCACACTAGCATGGCTGGCCTTTGGGTGAGGCGGACTAGAGCCAGGCCTTAAGTGAAGAAATGCCTCAAAAAATTTATCAAAGTGTATTTTTAACCACTGGATACTTTTGAAGGGCCTTAATTTGTCTTGCCCAAGTCTTCACAAAACCACGGTCCACTCCCAAACCACTTGTTTGGATATAATTTTTCATATGTTTTTAGTAAATTGCTTATCAAAATAGCAACAATAGTTATTCAAAAACTTAGTTTTCATTAAAAATTACCCATTTTCCTTAAGTATTGTACCTACTATTGTGGTACCTAAATACCTACTATTTTTACGACCGTTCAAATGCTACGAAAAACGAATGAGAATATATATATTTTTTTAGATTCCATATAAATTTAATTTGTAAACGTCAGAATTTCAATTGATTTTTGAATTTTGTTTATAGTAAAAATAAAATATTTAAAATGACAATTTATAATTAAACTATTATATCAGGTCGGTATCATGGTATAAAAATAAAGTAACGATCAAAATATCTGAAGTACAGATACAAGATACTTATATTTAAATATCTAGATACAGATACAGATATATATTTCAAAAAGTATCTAATTTGTATCTAGATACTTATAACCAGTGTTGAGCATTATCTAGATAATTTTATCTAGATAATGCACTTAGATGACATATTATTATCTATCATCTTCTTAGATACTGGTTTACATTTTTATCTATTATCTCATTTAGATAAGCATTTTCATTATCTTTATCTGTAATTTCAGATAATTTTTATAGATAATAGACCATATTAGTGTGACGTCACATACATGTGCTGCCATCTGGCAACGGTTTCCTTTGGATTTTTTTGAGAGATTTAAAATACATGTCATTACTTTTGTTACATTAATTTTTGAAATATTTTCAATTTTTGAGCAAAAAATGTATATCTTTGGTAAGTATATACTAATATATACAGTTCAGATACATTGTATTATAGAATAATGTTTTTATAAACATAAAAATAAGGATTCAAAAATATATTCATAGGTTACGTTTTTAAACAATATGAAAATCGAAATATCTTAAGTATTTATTTAATTAAAACTAAGTAAATATTAATATTTTGTTTCGGAATGCATAATGGTGTATTATTTTTCTCCAAATTGGAACCACTACAGTCACATTCTTAATTACAAATTTTTTCGTTTTTAGATATAGATATTTTAGAATAGATAAAATAAGAACAGTATATTGTCCTTAACTAATTAGAAATGGCAAACATACTTATTGCTATGTTATTTGCCATAATACCAATTATTAACGTAAAGTTAACCTGCAAAATAATATTGATCTGCAAAAATAATGATGTATTAAATTATAATGTATAAAATAAGAGTTTTAATTAATAAATATTGACTTGTAGTTTTGATGTGAAGCATTTTCTTACTTTGAAAACTTAATTTATACTTCCCAAATACAATTAAAAAAAAAACAACATGCTAAATTCAAATAAAAGGAAACCAACCTAGAGACGGCAGCACTGAATCTCATTTTGGACGTAGTTACTAATATGGTCTATTTAAAACTTAATCTCAATATTCTTTGATGTTCTGCAAATGACAAAACTAGGTATACATATATGTAAATATGAATCAACAATATTTATTAAACGAGATACTTTTAATTGATTCCTCTTCGGATGAAAGCGATATGGTGAATTTATCATGGATAATTTGAGTTTCGCGCCATAAAAATGTGGAGGGGGTTTATCTTATCTATCATCTGATTTTTTCTTAGATTATCTTATTTTTTCTAGATAATTATTTTTTTTTATTATCTTTATCTTTGTTTAGATAACAAAAACATGGTATTATCTTATCTTTGACCAGATAACATTTTAAGTTATCTATGCTCAACACTGCTTATAACTAGATACATTACAATAGTGTTTATAACATAGCTGTAATATTGCAAATTCACCATATGGTACGTATTAAAAGATAGGATATATTTTGACCATTAAGGTTTACAGTCTGTTAAAGTTAACATAGTTTGTTCAGAATAACCCTAGTAGGCTGGTCGTGTGGTGGTAGTAGCAAGTTGCTTCAAGCATGAAGCACCAGACCCGGTTAGATGCGACAATAGGATCTAGGAACTTTTTTACAATGTATGCTCCTGGCGCCCAAATACCACCGCCCGGCATTGCTCTTAGGTACTTAGTTCATTGGCACTTTTTAATAGATTTAAGAATAAATTAGCGTAAATAAAATCATGTTATGCTTGTGGCACTGTTGGTCTTAATTTTTATGCTTTTTAATATATTATTGATAGTTGCGTTATTGTAATGAATCTATTATTGGAAGACAAGTAAACCACAAAAATCATTGCTATAGTAATAAAATGTGAATGAAATTTTAACAAGGTATTGTAAAAAATTGTTTTGATAAATATTAGGTGTACCGGAAAGTTTTTTCGTTTATTTGTTATTATTAAAATAGAAACAAATCGAAAGAAAAAAATGTACTTTATTGAGTAAAATAGTTACCATTGTGATCTATAACAGTCTGCCATTTATCAGGAAGAGAAAATATTCTCGATTTATAAAATTTCTGATATTTTGAAGGAAAAAATTGTTCAAGGCTCATTTTAACATGGTTCATATCTCTAAGTGTCTTGTTTCTTAAAAAGTGTTCCAGTGACCGAAATAAGTGATAATCGGAGGGTGAAATATCTGGTGAGTAGGGTGGGTGTGTTAGAACCTCCCTATCAAGTTCGGAAATTTTTTCACGTGTCTTTTTTTGATGAATGAGGTCAGGTATTGTCGCCTTGAAGAATAACTCCTTTTCTATCCACAGTTTCTGGCCGATTTCTGGTCAAATTCTGATTCAGTTGATCCAATTGTTCACAGTAGAGATCAGAATTAACACTTTGCCCCGGTTTTAACATTTCATAATAAATTATTGGTTTATAGGGCCTTCCAGATCGAAGTTCATCATCCAAGCATAAATTTCCTGATTTACATTTTTTAAACCACTGTTGATATGTGCGTACACTTAGTTTATCACCATAAACAGTGCAAATGTTTTATGAAGCAGATCAAGATTACAGAGTTTAATCAAAACGCAAAAGACGTCTGTTTAATTCAGCGAATAAGTCGTGACTAGCTCGCATACTGCACTAATAATAAAAACGAAAAAACTTTCCGGTACACCTAATATATAATAGAAAATTATTTTCTTCTTTAAATAATAATGCATACACAGGTAGTCCTCGATTTACGACGGTTCAATTTACGCTGACTCACAACAACGCCGGGCGTCGAATAGTAATAACGCAAGCGCACGTATTTTGTTTCTGCAGACAATATTGTTGCGTCCATTGGTCCTTATTCTGATATATACTTAAAAAAAAGTAAGCTGTTATACTGGACCCCAACATAAATGCTACAAATCATTAGACGATTAAGGCATGGACGTAATACTGACCATATTACTCCTGAATGTACATAGATTGAAAACATGGTTATGAATCCTGGAAACAGGAGGCCTAGACTCAACTCGGGCTTTCGCGCTAATGATAATGATGATGAGGATGATTTATCATCAGTGTAGAAATTAACTCAGTGACTCCCATTATAATTGTATTACTTTTACGCCGATTTGGTATAGTATGGTTCGTTCAGTAATACCCTTTTCACACTAGAACTTTAAGTTCGGATGTTAAAGTGAAGGTGAGTTAAAGTGTTGGTGTGAAAGCGTGTGGCCAAGGTTTAAGTCCAGCACACTTTAATACGCAGATCTGCGTGTGAAACATCGTCCGCATTGCCAAAATAATTTCTATTATAAAAAAAAACTGTTTGAATTTGTGCTGTCAACATTTTGTATTATCATAAACAAGAATACTGTATTATATCGACGTTATAAGAAGTTTATACTTATTGTTATAAAAAAATTATTTTAATAATGTATTTAATATAAAACAGAGCTACAATAATTAAGATAAAATGTATCGACTTATATGTTAATTAAGGTGTACTATATTCTTTATTGTAGTGTCTTTATTGTAGAATGAAATGAAATATCCATACTTGTTTATAATAATTCAAAATGTGCGTCTGCGCAGACAGTTCAAAACTAGTAATTTCCTGACGGTAACTTAAGGACAAAATTACTGTAGCAGATTACAGCACCGGAGATTTAAACATCAAGTGTGAAAGCAAACCGATGTTAAACATCGGTGAACTTTAAGTTCACTCGTCTTACAGTTCTAGTGTGAAAAGGGTGTAACGGAAATGCGGCGTGAACCTAGGGCTAGCTGTATACATGAGTGAAATAACAACAAGAACAAAAATGACACAATTAATGATTTATTTTTTTAAGAGGCGCTTATGCTTTAATAATGTTTCTCGAAAAAATCTGAAGAGAGACAAACAAGTTGCTCTGGAGTCTCAATTCAATATTGATGCTCTTAGCCATAACTACTACTAGCTGTAACAAAATACAATAATATAAAGAAATAGTTATTTGTGTACCATGGCCAAAACGTAAATCTTTTTCGGCCGCATCTGAATTTGAAGGCCGAGGCGCAGCCGAGGACTTCAAACAGATAAGGACGAAAAAGATATTTTTGGCCAAGATACACATTATATTTTTTGGGCTATCAAAAGTGATTTTTGTTAGAAAAATTAAATGTATTTATTTACATTGGATAATTTATGATTACTGAACAATTATAAATGTTTAATTGTTAGTTATTTCAGTGTAACCATGGAGATCTTGTAACTTAAGAAATGGCAAAAAGATGGCTCTAGAATCGAGCGGCCAAAAAAATAAGCGAATCGGCCTAGACCGAAAAAGATTTACTTTTTGGCCGGTACTAGATGATAAAAAAGAACTGTTTTTGTTATGGTCGCCCAAAAATTATGTTTTGTTACTTGCGTTATTTATGATTAAGAAAAGTACTGGGTTCTTTATGTTTACTAGTGCTGGGAACCAAAACCGGTTTGTAGGGTAAAACCAAATGTAATCTTTGAGCAACCCAGTTCTAGGATAATGTATTCGAAACCTAGTAAACCTCGAACCTATTTTTTTTTTTTTTTTTTTTAACCGGTTCCGGCTTGGTCAATTTCTGACATGTGTAATTTTTATATTCAAAATTACATTAGGTAAATAGGAACAATATCATGTTATATTATTGTATAGGTTACCCTTATGCCGTTGCTAGTTGAAACATTAGCTACTTTTTTATTTATTTATTTTTTTCAAAATATGGTAAATATTATATTCTTACCTGAAAAGAGACAAGGTATTATCATATCAAGAAATGTGATTTTTAGCGTGTATACAAGCACATTTTAAACAGACGACGGTGAAATTTAAAAAATCTAAAGCCAGGTAGACTTTTTAAATTTATGGATACAACTGCGTCATCATCATCGCCATAGATATTGTTATTCAGTTGGAAACTTTATTTATTGCTTATCCCTATAATATAAACTTAAATAAATGTTATAATATAAATATAGTTTACATCAGTATAAACTTTGTATGAGCGTTCGTGAGAGAGAAGGGGGGGGGGAAGAGGGGAGAAAGGAAAAAATAGAGGAGAGACGACAGAGAGAAAAGTGTCTCCGTACGATATAATACGTTACGGCCATAGAGATATAGAGAGACCGTAAACAGGGTTTACAGAGCGCTAGGTGTAGCAGAGTGCGGCGTAGGAAACAGGCAGCCACCATATTTGATCTGGTCAAAACTTTAGCTTTTATCCATATAATGTATGTTTTGTTTTTATTCTTATTTTTTTTGAACTAGGAGAGAAATAGAATTTAAATAATGGTGTTCATAGTGGCGCAGCCAGGATTTTGACTTGGGGAGGGTCGAATCAAATTTAGAGGGCACGCGGGCCGTATACGGCCCTCAACCTATTTTATGTGTGCCCTAAAGCGTTAATGAAAAACACTTGAGCTTTAGGGGGAAAATATATTTAAAAATGTAAAATATACTCCCTTCCCCTTTTCTGTTTATAAAAAATTTCAAGAATCCCTTCGGGATATTTAAAGATCCGTCACTGCTTATCATTTTGTATGAAAAATAGTTCGACACCCCTGCTATTGTATATTGATGTTTATATCAAATAATAATTCCATTATTTGTTGATAAAAAAAGTAATTGTTAATCCATGTATCAAAAACTTTCACTTGATTTTTTCTTCAATAAATACATATTTTTTTATATTTTCGCTGAATACGCCACTGTTGTTCAGTACAACTTATATCAGTCCTTTTTGTGTGCAAAACATCATAATTTCAAAAATACCTAAGAAGATATTGATATTCACATTTATCTACAAAATAAAACCAAATACCGATTTTTAGAGCGCGATTGTCTCCAAAACTACTCTTATTATTATATTTCTACTATTTCTACTCTATTTCACGTTTGAGGTGTCGTTTTAAAATTACATTCTGCAGGTTATAACGAAGTCAGATTTCCACTTTATCTTATCTGAAACTGGTCTGGCCTCCTAGAATTGTTTGGAGAATATGTATTTTAGAAGTGAGAACCTTTGTGTTTAGGTCATCGCTTGTATTTGGCCCCTCCAAATTTTCCTAAACAATTTCTATTATCAGGCGTATTAGGTCTTGATGTTCTTATCATGTTTGAGCCTGTTTATTATTTGTACACATGTCTGATCCTGAGTTATAAACAAGTATGTCTTATTATACAGACTGTAAACAAAAAGGTTTTGAATAAAAAAAGAAATAAAAATTTGTCTCGGGTATACACACTACATAAAAATCATATAGTAAACACGCAATGTTTTGACCAAGAATAAGATAACGGGCCCTGAAACAGAGGAGTGAAATTTAGTATGTTCAGGCTACAAGGTCATGCTATGTTGATTATTTCTATTATATCTAGTTACGACGCAGTTGTGTTCAGAAATTCAAAATAGGTTTCCTATCCTCTTTTTCTAGACAGCATTTTAGTGAGCTAAATAAATAATTGGGATCAGATTTAGTGCCAAATTTAAATAAGGAACAATATTTTAAATATTAAAATATATATTACCAGTTCTGTAAGTAACAGTGCTTACAATTCGTTCAGAACACTGTATTTTTCTGTTGTTTTTCCACCAAAACCTTACGTACGCTATTAAATAGTTTTGTCCTACAAGTTATTTGTGGGGTTGTTTGGCAGCCACTGGTTTTAGAAATTTATGTTAAATGTACCTCCCGACTTCTCGTGGTTGAAAACCAAATATATAATAGATATAGATAGAGATATATAAAAGTATAGCAAAGAATGATTTTAATTGATGTTGTATTTTTGGAAAATATATTTACATGCACTGATTTATATTAAGTTCGTTGTGAGTGATGCTTGTGAAAATTATTTGAATGCTCCCTATGCAACGCAAAATAAAATTATTTTAAAACTAACCATTTATTTTTTTACACCTTTAGATTACCTCCCTTACATTACCAAATGATACACAATCTTCCAGAATCATCCAAGAGAAGCAAGCGCGCTTACTGAAAATTGGTGGGGGAGGGGATGGTTCCATTTCGAAAACTAAAGGGATTGTAATTCTTGAATAACAAATACACCAGAAAAATAAAAGAATTATTGTTCTTATTTTACCCATATAAATCTTTTGGCATATATAAACCCTTTCGGTACTACCTGCCCAAATCCGACTCAGGGCGGGTTTACCGTTTATAGGTCTGCAGGTAACCTAATGCTTACCACATGATCAGTAATAATCCTAGTTACCATTTCAAAAAGTCACGGTGTAATTTTTTAATAAAAAATGGTAAACAAAAATGAACTTATTTTTTGTGACAAAACATGGTGTATCCCACGTAGAATTTGACATAAACGCCAAAAATGATGTAACGAATCGGTTAGAATGCCGGAACAAAGAAAAAACTTCACAAACCACCCGTCGCGAGAATATCTTTGAAAGTTGTTGCCGTCGTTTTTTTTCATGATTTTTCAAGGGGTATATCAAAATAACATTTTTTAAGAATTCAAATAATAAAATAAAAATTAGAAACCTTACGTTTACAATACGTAACTTAAGAAATATATTTTTAAATGGTTCAATGTTCAAGGAGATATTTGTCCAGAGTTATTGCTTAATAACTTTGAACACTAGCATCTTCTTGAAGAATACTTAAACCCTTTTTCCTAGAAATGTTTTATAAAAACTCCTGTCTCTCTGAAGACGAGAGCAGACAGTATTCGGTCCGGTTAGCGTAAAGATCTAATTTGTTCCATTCCTGGAGGCACTGTGTCGGCATTCTGGTGGTCTATCAGATTCTGTTTGTCTTAAACTTTTTTTTTATTAATCTTTATTTAATGACGCTTCAATAACATGATTTTTAGCGTCAGTTATTGGTTATTACATTTATTATAATATTGCATAATATTACTTAGGAACATAATATTACTTATAAAACAACATATCTTTTATATTTCATTTGTGAGTTTTTCTTCATTTAAGATCAGGTTGGTGGTTGAAGTGTTATTGTTCTGGAGTGCTTCTTTAAAGGTGTTTGGTATCTTGTATTTAATTCGACTGGTGCAATATTTAGGACAGTTTATTACTATGTGTTCCACTTTTAGAGGTGTATTACACTGTGTGCTGAATTTGGGTTCACTTCGTGTAAGTAGTTGTTCGTGTGTGATTTTTGTGTACCCAATTCTCAGTCTAATGAGCATGGTTTGTTGTTTCCTGCTTCTGGCCAACTTCCATATATTTGTGTCTTTTTTAACTGGGCGCAGTTTATTGTTGAAGACATTTGTCCATAAACAGTTTTGATATATTTTTGCCTTTTCTCTAATTGTTTTATGGAAGTTTGTTGCGGGTGTTGTGATGTTCCTGAGTGGGTCGTTTTTTCTGTTTTCTGCTGTGCTGTCTGCGAGTTCATTGCCTGGAATTCCAGCGTGACTGAGAATCCAAACAATTGTTAAGTTCACGTCTTGTGTGGATTTGGTATGGTGGACCATTTCCTGGATTGTTCGCACACTTTCCAATCTGCTTTTTAGATTACGTAACTCGGTTGCTGCTACCAGGGAATCAGTGCAGATGGCAAAATGGGTATTTCCTGCAGATGTTAGTGGATATTTAACAGCCTCATATATGCTTTCAACTTCAGCGGTGTTGATGGAAACTGTGTCTGAAAGTTGATAGCTTTTTACTGTGCTGTTGTGGATGTAGGCTATCTTGACTTCATTATTTCTTTTGGTGGCGTCGGTATATATATAGTCTGTATTAGGGATTGTAAATTTACCGACTTTTTCATTTACCGGTAATTCGGTAAATGAAAATTAAATTACCGGTTTACCGGTAATTTACCGGTTTTTTTTCCTGAAAAATAAAATTAAAGTGATCAAAATATAATTCATTTTGATTTCCATTTAGTCATTTAGAATAATACATAATATGTATTTTGCACAATCTTAAGGCATAATATTAGAATCTTGTATTAAATATTTGTATTTAATTATTTTAAACAGTTAGAAGTAAAAGATTTATTTAAGGTTCAAATTTTAATGTTATTTTACAATAATATTGCATTAGTTTAGTGTCCTGTCATAATGTGGTGTATTCAAAATTGCTATTAATTTAAAAAATACGTGAAATATTTACATATTATTATTTTTAAATATTAAAAAAGAAGATATTATATATACTTACTCTTTAAGAAAAAGGTTGATTGTAACGATTTTAAACTTTTAAAAATCATAAAAAACTGCAGCATGCAGACTGCAGAGCACAAATCACATACATATGCTAACTGGCGATTTCTGTACGATTTACAGCGGCTCTCAAACCCAAAATAGTTTAAAATTAAACAAAAAATATCTCCCATAAAATTAATAATTAGGTATATTGTTACTTACACTTACCTTTTTTTACTACCGGTAAATTTTTGTAATTTACCGGTAAATTTACCGAACGTTTTTTTGTCAATTTACCGGTTAACCGGTAAACCGGTATACAATCCCTAGTCTGTATTCGGATGGAATGTTTCGCATAGATTTTTGAACTCTTGTCTGTATTTACTGTTGGGTGTATTTAATTTGTCGTAATTTGTGAGTGTTAGGTCTATTATTAGGAATTTTATTGTCTATAGTGGTGTAGTGTGATGAGTAGCTTTCTCTATTTTTGGAAGATATATGTGAAATTGGCGCTTGCTTTTTGGATGGGTGTTTCTGTTTTGGGTATTAGTTCGGTGACTTATTCTGGTATATTGATTGATATGTAAGATGAGACGGATTTGTGGCTAGGCTGGTTGCGTATATTAGGAGAAGCTTTGATCTCCTATTCTCTAATGTATCTTCTCCTGTTTCATATCGAATGCTAATAACAGGGCTTGTCCTATAAGCACCTGTTGCTGTTCTCAGGGCAAGATTTTGCACTGAGTCTAGTGTTTTGAGTGTTGTTCGGCATGCGGTTCCGCACGCGATACTCCCGTAGTCCAGTTTTGCTCTTATTAAGGATTTATATAGAGATATGAGTCTTTTTATCCGCGCCCCATTCATGGTGGCCAGAAGCTTTTAGAATATTCATTCGTTTCTGGCAATCCATTTTCATTTGGTTAATATGTGTTTTCCAATTTAGTTTATGGTCGAATATAAGGCCTAGAATTTTTTTGTTCTGTACAAAGTTAATGTTGTTATTGGCTATTTTTAATACTGGATTGTGGTTATCTTTTGTTTTCCTTGTAAAATACATTGCTTCTGTTTTATTCGCAGAGAATTTAAATCCTATGTTATTTGCCAATTTTTCTAAATTTAGAATCGCGTCCTGTAATAGTTTCCCAGTGAGTTTTATTGAGTTGCCTCTTGCATAAATGGCTAGGTCGTCCGCGAAAAGAGATGTGTTTACCGGAGAACTTATATTTGCTGTTATGTTATTAATAGCGATAAGGAATAGTGTTACGCTTAAAGTAGCTCCCTGCGGTATACCGTTTTGTTGACATTTTTCATTTCATAGCCTTCCGTTTGCTCTTACTTTACATTTTCTGTCGCTTAGGAATTCATTTATAAAATAAAGCATATTCCCTGGTATTTTTAGCTGTTGAAGGGTACTGACTATGTTTTGTTTCCAGGTTGTGTCATATGATTTTTTTATGTTGAAATATAGAGCTATAAGGTGTTGTTTTCTGACGAATGCTGTGTGTATTTCATTTGTAAGTTTGGATCTGGTCATTTGTGGATCTGCCACTTCTAAATCCATATTGGTTGTTATTGAGGATGTCGTTTTTTTCCCAAAAACCATGTAAGTCAGTAGTTGACCATTTTTTACATAATTTTGCCCAAGGTATTGGATAGACCAATGGGTCTATAACTGTTAAGAGTTGTTTTACCTTTTCCGGGTTTTAAAATTGGGATAATTTCTACACTATTCCAGTTGCGAGGATAATTTTGGTTAAACCATATATTGTTATATATATTGAGTATCAATTTTTTGGTTCGTATAGAGCATTTTTAATGAATTCAAAGGGTATGTTGTCTGGTCCAGGACTATTATTACATTTGAGATTTTTTGTTACTGTTAGAAATTCAGTCATGCTAAATGATTTGTTGATCGGGTCTTCACTTGGGGTTATTTTGATTTCAATTCGTTCCACTTGGTGTTTTAGGTTTAGAAATTGTGCGGAATAATTTTCGTCACTGCTAATTTTTTCGTAATTCTCTGCAAAAGTGTCTGCTATTTGTTTTTGGTCGGTTATATTGTTGGTGCCTTTTTTGAGTAGTGGTATAAACGGGCTGCTGTTGTTACCTTTTATTCTTTTAATGGCTTCCCATATTTTCTTCAATGGTGTATATTTGTTTAAGGTACTTACATATTCTTGCCATGCTTTCCTTTTTGCTTCAGTAGTTATTTTTCTAGCTACTGCTCGCGTTTGTTTTAGTTCTGAGAGGTTTTCAGTCGTTCTGTGTTTTTTGTATATGTAGAGTTGCTTAAGGGTATCTCTTTTCACACTTTGACAGTTTTGGTCACCATGGGGTATTTTTCCGTTCATTTATTTTTTTATATCCAATTGTTTCGGCTGCTGCTATTATTATTTTTGTGAGCTGTTCTATTGTGTTGTCGATGTTCCGGTTTACGTCTGTTTCGGTTGATTTTTCTTTTAGTGCTTGTTGATAGCTAGGCCAGTCTGCAATTTTCAGTTTCCATTTCTCTTTTGTGTTGTAGTTTATCGGTGTCTGTGATGTATTGGTAGCGTGTATTTTTATATTTGTTGGGAAATGTCCGCTGCCGTAGGAGTAAGCTAGCGTTTCATATGTTATTCTTATAACAATTCTGCGCGAGCAATAAGTTAAATCTATGTTAGAAAATGTTCCAGTTCTTTGACAGAAGTGAGTTACACCTTCGTCGTTTAGAAGGATGAGGTCGTCTAGTACTTTTTCAATTATGTCGCCTTTTCTGTTGTTTTGTGTTGCTCCCCAATTTGTGTTATGGGCATTTAGGTCTCCTGTTATAATGAATAGCTTCGGAAGTTGTTTTTTAATGTTCTCCATGTTTGCTATTTCGATATTTTTGTCAGGTGGTAAGTATATAGTACAAATTGTTATGGACTCCGGAATTAATGTTTTGATTGCCATGGCTTCTAGATTGGTTTGTAGTTTAATTTCTTCTCCATAGTTAGATTGTCTGATGAGTATAGCAACACCTCCACTAGCTATTTGTATAGTTTTTCTGTCTTCTCTAAATATATCATATCCTCTTAAGTTAAAATTTTGGTCTGGTGTCCTGTAGACATATGTAGTTTGGTTTTTGGTTTGCTATAAGTTGTTGTAGCTCAGCTAGATGTAAAAGAACTCCGTCGCAGTTCCACTGTATAATATTATTCATGTTGGGGTTTGAACTAGAATGATTGTTGTTTGTTTTCTTCGGATGTTTCTTCCTCGTCAAGTTGTTGTTCTATTTTGTTAATGGCCTGGGTCAACCTTATTTGTGCCGATCTGTTTTTGTATAATCATATAACTGTTTCAGATTTTCTAAAAGGCCTTCAGTGCCGTTTGTATATTCGCGAGATATATTAAGCGGGTCTCCACCATTGTAGATATTTTTGATGAAGTTATATAGTTGGTCATAGGTTAGTAAGAAGTTTGAGGTTTCTATTAAATTCCGAGCAGGTTGTAGCCATTCTTCTATTGGGATGCCCGGACTAGAAGAACGCTTGGATCTTTTGTTTTTTTGTTTTTGTTCTTGTTCTTGTTGATCTTGATTCGGTTATTAAGTTATTAATCGCTTTGTCTTGGATTTGCTTAACTGCGTCTTCGTTTAGAGATTCTGCGCTACCAACGCTGCTTGATGACGGTGCAGAACGTTTGGTATTTGCTGCTACTGCGATTGGTGTAGGTAATTTTGATTGTCTATTTTGGGATCGTTCTTTGGGTTTATTTTCATCTGTATTATTGTTGACAGGAAAGGAGTGTTCATTTGCATTAGTAGAGGGAATTTTTGTGTTAATTTTTGGTGGTGGTAATTCTTCTATTTGTACAGGTGGTATTATGACTGGAGTTGGTTCATTTTCTTGATTTTGTTTGTATCTACATTTGTATATTATATGTCCGTATTTTTTACAGAACGTACAATAAATTGAGTCGTCCGAGATGAAAAGCTTGTAATCATCGTTTTCCCAACTTATATTAATGCATTCAGGAATGGTAGTGTTATCGTTCTTGGTTCTACGAATACGTGTCTTCTGAAACTAAGAGTATGTTCGTACCGTTTTTGTTTCATGCCTTACTTACAAGGTGGCGTACAGTTACCGTGTTGTTTCTAACTATTACGGATTTGTGTATTTTTACAAAGTCGTCTGTTGTTTGTTCGTTATTTAAATATTTCCGACGGCTAAAACATACTCTTCAGTCGGGATTCCATCTGTTGCGATCATAGTAATTGCTTGGTTTATTTTTCATGATTGTTTGTTGCGGTTGCTTAAGTTTATCCGCATAGTTCATTTTTGTGATAGGATGAGAATTGTTTTTATTTTTTGTTTGTTGTTGAGAAAATTCATTTAATTGCTGGTTTTGGTTTGTTTTTGGTAAGTTGGGTTGTGTAGAAATATTATTTTAGGCCATAATTTTGGCAGGACAGAGTTGGTGTCTGCCCGATGATTATTTTAGCGTGGATCAACTATTCACCAATATGTGGCAGCACGTATTTGTCAGCATAAGGTGTTTGTCCCTGCTAATTTTTACTTGTTCAGTTGTAATTATAATTGTAGAAGTATGTTAATATAAGTATGGAGTGATATGTTGTGAATTTGGTGGAGAATGGATAATAGAGAAATATATAATAGAGAAATTACTCACCGGCGTAATCGGGGTAAGTAATAATAGCACTTTTTTTGTAGACCGTTCGTACACACGTCTGCTCACTTTGATCATTCTAACTCGAATCCCTTAAACTTTTAATTATTTTAACATCTATATTTTAATCGGTTAAACTTTTTGTAAATATTACTTTTAATAAATCAAATTCATTAATTTTAAACCGTCTTACTTAACGTGTGTAAACCTTCACTCTTAAGAACTTAAGAGAATAGCTAGATCCAGACTAATTACAAGATGCCTGATTAGTCGGTTGGTAAGTACTCATACATATCATTTGATGCACATATCGTAATGATGAACCCTGGATAATATTCACGCCTACTACCCGAACTCCTTTAGTCAGGAATCTCATTTCGTTGAGATCAGACTTCACATAATATCACAGGCTCGCTACCTAGTGCATAATAAATGGTTTGTTGTAAAGTAACGTACCGGGCTCGCTACAATGACCTCAGATTTTTTCCTATCACCCAATTTTTTTTTGCTATGAGGTATTGTTGGTTTCTAATAAAATATAACGATAGATTTAATACTACTAACTTTAACTTACCTAAAAAGTTTTTGATGTTTTACGTCGATGTTTTGTTTCTGAGGCATCCTTTATTAATGTCCAGCAGTAATCAGCAAGCAAATTTGGGCTCTTAACTTTACTTTAACTTTACCTTAATATAGCTTTTCTATGGTGGAAATGTCTTGGTGGAACCGTTCCCCACGTTCATCACTTACTGCACCCAGATCTGGGACGAAATCTAGATGAGAGTCCTGTAAGTGAATTTTTAAAGACATTCTACATCCCATTTCTTTGTAGGTATCAGTTCATTCACGATATTTCTCTAATTTTCAGATCTCACATTTCCATGAAAATTTGAAACAACTGTTTTACGAAGCTCTCCATGCTCTTATTTCAGCTTCATTTAGCATATTGTCAAATATAACATCTTTCATTATTTCTCTTATTTGTGGGCCCACAAATATGCCCTCTTTAATTTTTGCTTCACGAATTCTCGGAAATTTTTGTTTTAGATACAAAAACTCTCTGCCGTTTCGATCCATTGCTTTAACGAAAATCTTCATTAAGCCCAATGTCATTTGTGAAAGTGGCAAAATACGTTTTTGGGATCGACCAGTGGTTCACTTCTAACGTTTTTTAGTCCTGGAGTTAGTGCGTGACGTAGTGGCCACTCCTTCTGTATAGTAAATTACTTAAAACTCAAAAAAATTACCAGTCACTAATCACGACATAGAAAATGCTACAGATTCGGATACCTGTAGTTTACTAATGGGCACAATCTATTTTGAAGTGTACTTTAGACCTGATAAACAAGAATAAATTGTGCTTAAACAGTTGTATTAGTCACCGCAGATACCCGTCGTGAATTGACGCAATATGTAAAATGTTGCATATTGTAAAATATAAATTTGCGTGTTACAGAAAATCTATGGGTGATAGAACAATTCTGTTTTCATCAGAAATACTTAAAAATTGCCATGTCACACATAGTGTGTTTATCAGTGTAATTAGCCGACCAATAGCCTCGGATAAACCAGGGATGGATAACGTCACGTACCCGATAACGTTATAATAACTATTCAACTATAATTTCTAATACAATAACGTAACGATATTTTTATAACGTTTATAACGTTATACTAACCTATAACGATTTAAAAGTTATTTTGTCACGTTATTTTACTAACGTTATAAAAATATTTTTTAAATGTTTCATTTGTATTGAATAAATATATTGTGATTTCAAGAAAGTTTCCATTTTCGTAGACTTTTATATTTCCTCAAAACAGTTTTCAACCAGATTTCAACACGATAAGTAAGTATAATTTGATATTTACCACCAAAACAAATCCGAAATATGGGTAATTTCAGAGTTACAAATAAAAATTATTTTTAACGTATACAACATTATTTACGTAACGTTATATAACATAATAATTCATTTTTAACGTTATTTATATCTTTATGTAACGAAAACAAAAAATAAATAACGTTATACAATAACGTAACGATTTAAAACGTTATTTTATCACTGGGATGAACTAATTATACAAATGCTTAGTTTTAAGAAAGAATTTGGTTTCGATATTAAGGGACGATTTACTCTACAGTGGAAAAGAATATTTAAATTTTACATTTCCAAATAAGTGGATTGGAAGAGGAGGTGAAATATTTTGGCCTCCAAGATCATCAGATTTAAACCCTTGCGATTTTTACTTGTGACCATACATAAAAAAATGATATTTTTTTAAATGAAATAATACAAACATAACCCAAAACTGTAAAGCCTGTTTTACAATATAACCATATAATCTGACTTTTCAATTTATTTTTCTGTAATACCAACATGACATACAGTTTCAAAGGTGCAAACTGTTGAAAACAAAATTTCCTCTTAGTTTGTTCTTACAAACTTACAACTTACTTATTTTGTAAATTTATGTTTAACTTGAAAATAAACTTTGTTTGAAGTTTGATTTTCATTTGTCCATGTCACTCTTATTTTCAGATATAAAATAAAAAATAAAAAAAATAATAGGTTCCCAACGCCTAGATAGGCGTGTAAGGGGCAGAGAAGGTAAGTTCTCCGTTTCTAGACCGCCTGTCATAGATACGAAAGCCACGTGGTCAGTGTGACGGTTCAATCGGTCCTATTATCCCTGAATGAACAGTTAATCATTTATAAGTATTAAATACTTGAGGCTGAGTCGACCCCAGAGCTGACTGCACAATTTCAGAAGATAAAAATTCGAAGGAGGTGGAAGGTATCGAACCAGCATCCCTGTGCTCCGTAGGCAATCGTCTTACCACGGAGCCACGGCAACTATTATTTTCAGATATGAATACAAAAAATATTGTGTGCCATTTTTTAAAAAAAATGGGGTATTTTTTTATTTAAAATTAGGCACGATGTGTTGGGACTAAAATATTGAAAAAATTTTGTTAATAAAGTTTTTGTCTAAAACTGATAGTAAAGATAGAATATGCAATGGAAAATTTAACATGAGAAAACTCTATGTTGCAAGTCGAAAAAGGACATATAGGCTATTCCAAACGATTAGGCGGAACTAGATTTTGCAATCTACTTACTTGCATCGTTTAAATCGTGCTTTTTGGCCGTTTAAGATTTGTAAATCATACTTATAAGACACATTTTTTGGTTAAGGTTTTCTTTATATTTTGTTATATTTTCTTTATATTTTGATATATTGTGTCATTTTTAATACAAATTTCCCATTTTTTTTTTTTTTTTTTTGTCATTAAAGAATGTGAATAAGTATTTTATTTTTGACACATGTCATTCGTTTCCATGGTTTCACTGTTGGAATCTAAAGTTTTCACATGCCAACGTCAAAAATGAAATAACCCAAGCAAGGTCCCTTCTCGTGACAACCTAAAAGATCGAAATTCCCATTTAGTTCCACCTAAACGTTTGGAATAGCCTGTACGGTATAAACGTTTTATATCCTTACATAATAAAAATATTGAAAAATCGATTGAAATTAAAACAGTAGTGTAAGGCCTTGGTTCTCAAAGCGTGTTCCACGTGTTCAAAATCAAATGTGTAATTCAATTAAAAATTGTTTGCAAATAAAAATCAATTCAATGTAAAATTTACACGTATGCCCAAGAAATTAAACAAAGTATTTGATCAAGTAGTTACTATGGTTAATTTTATTAAAATGAAACCGATGAAAAGCCGAATTTTCAAAGAACTTTGTTCATCGATGGAAGCAGATTATGTGTGTTTACTTCTTCATACCGAAGTGAGGGGGTTGTACTTGTTTTTTTTTTTTAAATAAGTTTTTTTGATAATCGTAAAACTTTTATATAGTATTTAAAAAATGATGATTGGAGCAATAATTTGGCGTATTTGGCTGATATTTTTGATTACTTTAATACTGTCAATATAAGTATGCAAGGAAAGGATGAAAACATACTTACATCGACTGACAAATTATGTGCAATGAAAAAAAAAGAGTGTTATTATGGAAAAGACACGTAATAGAGAGAAACAGAAATGTTCCCCTCTGTGCAAAGTACCAACGAGGCAATCGTTTCTTTAATAATGGAACATTTATCAACAATAGAAGAAAAATTTGAAAAATATTTTCCATTGTTAAACACAGAACAATAAGATTAGATAAGAAACCCGTTTCTTTCTTCCGGATTTTCTAGTTTTACTTTAAAAGAAGAAGAAGAATTGACGTCGCTTCTTCCACGTCACATCTTTGCGAACCATGATTTTCAACTATGGTTAATATAAAGAAAAACAAACGCGAGATACTAGGGAATTTAGAAGAAGAAATGCGTGTAGCTTCATCATTTATTCGTCCCAATATCGCTGAGATCTGTACAGATCATCAAGCTCATGTATTGCATTAAGTTGTAATTATTAATATACTAGCTGAAAACCCGTGCTTCGCTACGGTATATTGACGGTCTCATTGGCATAAAATCCGCAGTTTGTTTTTAAACTTGTCTATGGGTAACCTTTGTAACAAAAAATCTAGTCGATATCTCATCTGTCCTAAGAAATATTGAGGAACCCGTGAAAAAACATTTTACACCTTTTCACCAGATAGGGGTCGAACTTGAAAAAATCCTTTCTTAGTGGGTTCTTACTTCATACTGAAAAATGTACTCTCCGAATTTTTTATTTTTAACAAAAAAATACTAATTTACCCTTTAGGAGTGAAAGAAAACTGTCAAACTGTGAAAAATATATGCCAAAATGGAATGTTATAACTCAACAACCGCTGGAAATACAAAGGGTTCTATAATTCACCTCGAATGTAGATTCACCCCTTTAGGGGTTGATTAAGATAAAATCCTGAAATACATTTTTCGGCATTTGTATGGGTAATCTTTATAAGCAAAAACCAAGTCTATATCTTATTGATCCTAGAAGATATTAAGGCGTCCTTGAAATCACAATTCCCTCTTTTCACCCTTTAGGGGTGATATTTGTTAAAGGTAAAAAACTGTTAAAACCATTTCGAGGCATTTTAAATAAACACAGGAAATACGACGCGATGTATAATCTACCCCGTTTGTAGAATCACCCCTTTAGGGGTTGATTAGGACGTAATCCTGAAATAAGTTTTTCGGCATTTGTATGGATAATTTTTGTAAGCAAACACCAACTCGATATCTTATTGGTCCTAAAAGAATTAAGGAATTACTGAAATCACATTTCACCCCTTTTCACCCTTAAGGGGTTAAATTAAAAAAAAAATGTCAAAATCATTTCGAGATATTAAAAAAAAAACACCTATGTGCCAAAAAGTAATGTTGCAACTAAACGAACACAGGAAATGCGACGGGATGTATAATTCATCCCGATTGTAGATCCACCCCTTAAGGGGTTGATTAGGACAAAATCCAAAAGTTGGTTTTTCGGTATTTGCATGGGTAGTTTTTGTAAGCAAAAACCAAGTAGATATCTTATTGGTCCTAAAAAATGTTAAACAATCCTTGAAAACACATTTTACCCCTTTTTACCCTTTAGGGATTAAATTTAAAAAAATTGTCAAAACATTTCGAGATATTTAAAAAATACGCCTATGTGCCAAAAAGAAACCTTATAACTCAACAAACACAGGGAATACGATGGGATGTATAATTCACCTTGATTGTAGACCCATCCCTTTAGGGGTTGATTAGGACCAAATCCTGAAATAAGTTTTTCAGTATTTGTATGGGTAATCTTCGTAAGCAAAAAGCAAGTCGATATCTTATTGGTCCTAAGAGATATTACGGAATCTTTGAAATCACAATTCATCCCTTTTCACCCTTTAGGGGGTAATTTTAAAAAAATGTCAAAACTATTTCGAGATATTTTAAAAAGATACCTATGTGCCAAAAAGTAATGTTGCAACTAAACGAACACAGGAAATACGGAGGGATGTATAATTCACCCCGATTGCAGATCCACCTCTTAAGGGGTTAATTAGGACAAAATCAAAAAATTGGTTTTTCGGTATTTGCAAGGGTAGTTTTTGTAAGCAAAAACCAAGTCGATGTCTTATTGATGTTAAAAAATATTAAACAATCCTTGAAATCACATTTCACCCCTTTTCGCCCTTTAGGGGTTAAATTTAAAAAAGTTGTCAAAACCATTTCGAGATATTTTAAAAAGACGCCTATGTGCCAAAAAGAAACCTTATATCTCAATAAACACAGGGAATACGACGGGATGTATAATTTACCCCGATTGTAGATCCACCTTTAGGGGTTGATTAGAACAAAATCCTGAAATATATTTTTCGGTATTTGTATGGGTAATCTTTGTAATCAAAAAGCAAGTCAATATCTTATTGGCCCTAAGAGATATTAAGGCATCCTTGAAAACACAATTCACCCCTTTTCAACCCTTAGGGGTGAAATTTTAAAAAACTGTCAAACCCGTTTCGAGATATTTTAAAAAGACACCTATGTGCCAAAAAGTAATGCTGCAACTAATGAACACAGGAAATACGACGGGATGTATAATTCACCCTGATTGTAGATCCACCCCTTTAGGGGTTTTTTTTTTGTTTTTTGTTTTCGGACCTTTGCAGCTAAGGCTTGGTCTGGAGCTATTTATGTTTTTTCGAAATTTTGTATATAAGTTTTTATGGTATAATTCAATTTATAATCTCTTATTATAATTTTGTTTTGATTTGTGAGATTTCATGGCAGATTTTATGTTTGAATTAATTATTATTTAATCGTATCTTTAGATTCCGAACCCTAGTCTCATGACGCTAACTCCCTCAATGAAAAACACAATTTTGTTTTTTTTTTTTTTTAAGGACGGGGATGTTGCTAGTGAGGGCCGTCACAGCAGGACCGCGAGTACACTGGGAGGGGGCCCATGGGCTGGTCTTACAAAAGAGAATGCAGTTAGTAATGCCTGTCTACCCTATGCCATAAGATTTTGGGTCGGAATACTTGAGATACGTTGATCAGGTTGCGATTATTATTTATACATATAGGTTACAGTTTTTTAGGTACTCGTAAATTGCGTAATTAATTTTCTCATTATTTGTAGCTAAAGCTATATAAATGCTTGTAGGGAGAGCTATATTATTTTCTATGAGTGATTTGAATAGATAATTTTGTTGTGTTTTATACA
Source organism: Liopterus haemorrhoidalis (assembly GCA_963971575.1). Taxonomy (NCBI): domain Eukaryota; kingdom Metazoa; phylum Arthropoda; class Insecta; order Coleoptera; family Dytiscidae; genus Liopterus; species Liopterus haemorrhoidalis. The sequence goes on along the minus strand of OZ020616.1, from coordinate 20,890,077 downwards.
TGATACAGGAGAAGAATAAGTGATTTAGGTCTGCTATTTGGTCTTGTGAGCAGGGACATATGTTGGTGTTTATCATTTTAAGTCTGTATAGGTGATCTGGACACATAGTGTGGTTAAATCTCATTCTCGAGATTGCTGTTACATATTTACGAGGGATATTTGTGTTATATAGCCAGGTCTTTTTGACGGTTTTTTGAATATTGAAATATTTTATTCCGTTTTCTTGAGAGGTGGTAATAAATTGTTGCTGCCATATTTTGTAGTTATTTTGCTTTACCTGCGCGTAGATTTCGTTTGTTAAATGCGCTACCTGTACATGTTCCCCTTCAGTAATTGCTAATTTCGCGTTATTGTCTGCAATTATATTTCCTATGACATCAGAGTGACCTTTTACCCAAATTATTTTAACACTAATATTTTTGTTATTTTTAAGTTTATTGATATTTTCTAAAATTTCATATAATATTGTGGGGTTATTTGTTAGACCTGGGAATCTGATTTTTTGTATAGCACTTAGGCTGTCTCTAAGTATTATTGCCGATGATGTATTTAATGTATTTTCAGTTAAGTATTTTGTGGCGTATAGGATAGCTATTAGTTCAATATGGAAGATGTTTAAATTATAGTCAGTTTTGAATAAAACGTTTTTGTTTTTTTGATGATCGTATATTGCAAATCCGGTACCGTCTGTTGTTTTCGAACCGTCTGTATATAATTCATATGGGTCATTATATTTTGTTTTGAGTTCTGTTATGTGTCTATTGTCTTTTACATTTGCGTCTTCGTCCGTAAAATTATTAGGCAGTGAATATCTTAGTGGGTATAAAAAACATGTGACACTGTGTGTAGCTTCAGGTAATTGATTTAGTTCTGTAATATTTAAAAATGCATTAACTAGTGGTGGTAAGTTCTTATGTTGCCAGTATGTGAATGTTAAGCATTTTGTGACTAAATTTACAAGTTTGATGGATAGCGGGTGTGATTGGTTGGTGCATACATGAAGCCAGAACTTACTTGACAGAAGATTTCGTCTGATATTTAAGGGAGGCTCATGGCATTCTACTAATAAACTATGAGTTGGCGTGGACTGCATAGCTCCTATACAGAGTCTCAGACTTTTGTATTGAATTTTATTTAAAGTCTCTAAAATACTTCCCGATGCTGATCCGTACAAAATAGACCCGTAATCTATAATGGCTCTGATTCTGGACCTATAAAAGGTTAAAGCTGTTACTGGGTCGGCTCCCCATTTTTTCTTTGAAATTATCCTTAGCATATTTATTGATGGCTGACATTTTTTTATAGTCTGTCTTATATAGTCTGTCTTATGAAGAATTATGCAATGATGAGCAACTATGTAAGACATAAATATATACATGGCGGTGTTTGTATATATGCTAAAAACAATATCAAAGGAACTCTTATTGAACAAATTAATTCACTATCGGTAGAAAAAAATTGTGAAATGACAGCAAACTTTTTGCCACATCTGAATATGCTTATATTAGCATTATACAGATCACCTGACTCTAATTTGTACGAATTCATCTCGGTGTTGGAAGATGCTCTCCATTATATTTTCATGGAATATAATGATAACATAAAGATTATTGTCACTGGAGACTTCAATGTTGACTTTCTCACTAAATGTAACAGCACAAATATAGTAGTAGATACCTTAATTAATTATGGCTTAAAACAAACCATACATGAACCAACAAGGCAACAAAGATGTCTTGATAACATTTTTACGAATATTACAAATTACAATACATTTGTCTATGCAACACATATTTCTGATCATGATGCTCCAATGATCTATATGCCCATTCGTAACACTGACGATCAAAATGCCAATCCTCAAAGATTATATTCAAATAAAAATAAACTTAAATTCATTGCTGCTATACAACAGGAGACGTGGAGTGCCGTATATGATCAAAACGACCCGAATAAAAAATTCGATAATTTTCTGCGCATTATATTAACTGCCCACGAAACATGTTTTCCAATCAAAACAAAAACGCACAGCGGGCACAAAATAGCTATCACTGAAGTAACTAGGCAAATGAAAGAAACCCTTGGTCTTTTACATGATGCTTATAACCAAACAAGAAACTCTGCCTTGAAAAGTACATATACCAGTTACAAGAAGAAGTATTTAAACCACCTAAGCGTCGAACGATCATGTAGAAATTTAGAACTAATTGAAACAGCCGCTAACAAACAAAAGGCTATATGGCACATTATTAATCACGAGACAGGTCGAAAGAAAAAAGTTGAGTATCCGAATGCCCCAGATTCCTCTTCGTTTCAAGCTTTTTTTTCGGCAGTAGGAAATATTAGCAATATCAGTAGTCCAAATATTAATTATTCACCGACTCATTTCTTAAAAAAACAACCGGTAAATGGTGCATCTATCTTCTTCAATCCCGTAACACCTACCGAGATTGAAACAATCATAACAAATATGAAACCAAAAATAACCAAAGATATTTTTGATCTCGACTGTAAACTCGTGAAACTGATTCATACAGATATAGCAGATCCACTTTGCAACATCGTTAATAAATGCCTTGAAGAAGGGGTGGTTCCAGACAACATGAAGGTGGCTAAAGTAAGACCGATTTATAAGAAAGGTGACCCAACTCTACCTGAGAATTATAGACCCATATCAATTCTACCAGTTTTCTCCAAGATTTTGGAATCTGTTGTCACGACTCAGTTGACACAATTCTTTGAGAAACATAACTATCTTTCAAATCAGCAATATGGCTACAGATTAAATAAAAGTACAATCGACGCATCAACGATGTTAATTAAAACCATTTGTAACGCCCTTGAAAACAAAGAAGAATGTTCGGTCCAGCTTTGTGATCTTAGCAAAGCCTTTGATCATATGTCACATAGTATACTACTAGAAAAAATAGAATATTATGGTATCAGAGGTACAGCTCTTCGATTTATAACATCTTATCTGGTCAATCGCATTCAGATTGTTGCACAAAATTCGGTAAGAAGTGACCCTTGTTACATCAAATCAGGAATTCCCCAAGGAAGTATTCTGGGGCCTTTGTTATTTATCATTTATATAAATGACTTGCCTTGTAATCTGTCATGTGATTCCTTACTTTATGCAGATGACACAACATTAGTCGTAAACGACAAAGATGACGACATACTGTCAATTAAGGCTGCTACCGCAAACTTGGAAGCGATCGAATGGTTTGAGGTAAATAATCTGCATTTGAACAAAGAGAAAACTAAGAGCATGATCTTCACATCCAACAGAAGAAATCCCAGGTCCGACACCGGAGACTTTCTGGGCCTACGTTGGGATTCTGGATTAACATGGAAATGTCACATCGATAGATTAAGTGGAAAATTAAACAAAGCCATTTATGCCATACGACGAGTAAGGAAGATATCGAATCAAAAATTAGCACAAACAACATACTATTCGTTATTTCATTCAGTCATGGCCTATGGATTGTCAATCTGGGGAAGTTCACCAAAGGCAGAAATGATATTTCTACTTCAGAAGAAAGCAGTCAGGGCCATTGTAAATGCACCAAAAACAGCATCCTGCAGACCAATTTTCAAGGAGCTGAATATACTTACGCTTTATGCGCAGTTCATATTTCTGCAAGCCACGGAAATAAAGAAAATATGTGGAAATCTTTGTATGCGCAAAGAATCGCATATTCACAACATAAGATCCAAAGAAAATTTAACTGTGCCACAATCACGACTGGAAGTTACGAGAAGGATGAATATTGGATTCAATATTTTCAATAAAATCCCAGCCCATGATAGAAATATAAATGCGAAAAAATTCAAATATATTTTTAAAAAATTCCTTGCCAAACAAGCCTACTATTCTGTTCAAGAATTTCTAAATGAATAACTTGTATTTATTGTATTTTTAAATAACTGTTTTCTTGTAAACATTGTTTTCATATACTCTTTTTTTTGACATAACTTGTAAATTACTTTAAGTTGAATAAAGGATTATTATTATTATTATTATTATTATTATTATTATATGTGACTTAAATGTTAATTTGCAATCTAGATGCATGCCTAAATATTTTATTTCTGGGATAATATCTATGTTATATCCTCCTAGGGTTACTGAATTGGGCAGTAAATTTTGACGATGCCGTGTAAAACAGACAGCTTTTGTTTTTTGTCTGCATAGCTCTAATCCTTGAGTTCGGAACCATTCTAATACTAAATACATACTTGTATCTAATAGTTGTTGAGTTTGCTCGAATTTGTTTGCGGTGGTATAAATGCACATGTCATCAGCGTAACTTAAGAACCGGATACCCGGGCTGAAAAGGTGAACTATGTCAGAAACGTATATTAGAAAAAGTACAGGACTTAAGACGCTTCCTTGCGCAAGACCGTCTCTAGTTGTTCTCGGGCCAATAATTGCATTCCTGTGCTTTATTGATAGTACGCGTGATTTATACATATTAATTATAGATTTAATGATGTTATATGGGATTTTTAAAACAAACATTTTTTGTATTAGTAAATTTATACATACATTATCGTATGCCCCTTTTATATCTAAAAATATCGCTGTTAGAAAATTGTTGTTGGAATTAGACTCTTGTATGTCTGTGCAAAGGGTGGCTAAACTGTCTACACAACTGAATGATTTGCGGAAGCCAAACATACAGTTAGGTATTTTACTGTTTGATTCCAGCCACCATTCCAGTCTAACTTTAACGAGTCTTTCGTATGTTTTTAGCAGACAGGATGATAGAGCTATCGGTCTGTACGATTCTGGTTTGTGCGGGTCTTTATTAGGTTTGGGAATTGCGACTATGATATTTTTATTCCATTCAGGGATGGACTGGCCTGTTTTATAAATTTTATTAAATATATTTAATAATATTTGTTTCATAATACCTGGTAAATTTTGTATCATTGGGTATCGGATATCATCATACCCTGGGGAAGTATTTTTAGATGTTTTTATTGCATTTTTAAGTTCTGATAGGGTAAACGGTTCATTTAATTTAGATGTTGAGTTTTTTCCAAAATGTTGCGTGTAGGACATAATATTTTCAGCAGAAGGGGGTGTTAAATTATAAAGAAATTGTTTTAGTACTTCTGAAGAGATTGTTTTATTATTTGTTAGATTAGGTATGGTGCCCTTTTCAATTGTTTTAATTTGTTGCCATATTTCCTTTGAGGGAGTATCTTTTGTAATGGAGTTTAAGTATGCCTCCCAACTTATTTTTTGTTTTAATCTAAATATTCTTCTGGCTTTTGCTGACTCGTTTAGGTAATTAATAAAATTTTCGAAATTATTTTGGGTACAATATAATTTAAATGCTTTCTTTCGGTTATTTTCAGCTGTTTGGCATTCGGCGTCCCACCAATGTTTAGCACGATATGGATTAATTACTTTTTTTTTATTTAAAGGAATTGCTTTATTTGCAGCATCAACAATAATAGAAATAAATTTATTGTAGTCTCTTATGTGATCGTTCGAGTATTTAAAGTCTAAGTAAAGTTAGTAATGTAGGAGATCCGTCATTTAAGATACAGAGGTTATGCTGATCGATTGTGTCTATAAGACTTTCACCTTCTCTGTCCGCATCCGCACATCCCCACGCGCCGTGGTGACAGTTAAAGTCGCCCGCTAATATGATTTTATTTGAGATCTGACTAATTATGTTTGACCAAAATTGTTTATTTATATTATGTTTTGGTTTTGCATATATTGATATTATAGTACATTCCTTACCGGATATTTGAACTTTTATAGCTGTCATCTGTACGGTATCTGTTGCCTGGTAGTTCAAATTAATGATACTATACGGGACTTGTTTTCTGATTAGAATGGCACAGCCGCCGTAGCCGTCATTACGATCGTTATGTACTATATTATAATTACTAATTAGTGGTGGCGATTTTTCGGGGTTTATCCAAGTTTCGGATAATATAGCTATATCTATTTTGTGTTTTTGTTTTGGCCTACTTAAACTATTCTTATTTGCATATATGGATCTACAATTCCACTGCAATATGTTACCTATATCCATGTTAATTTGAATTTTGAGAGGTACTCGGACTATTTGTTAAGATATCGTTTATCATAAATTTAATATTTTCTGTGCTAGGTATGGAGCTATCTGTGCCGACAATATTTTTTAAAATTGTTATTATTAATTTTATAATTAATTCAGTATTAAAATTTTCCTTATGGTATAGGGGTGGGTACGGGTTTTGTTTGATGGATGTACCGAGAACCCTATTTGTATTATAAAGTAATTAGGGGGTAGTGCAGAATTGCTAATATAATTATTGTTACTTTTCTTTTGAGCTGTAATATGTTTATCAGTATTATATTGATTTATGTATGGTTGATTTACTTTTATGTTACTGTTTTTGTTACTTATCTGAATTGTATTAACGTTTTGCGGGTTATTTGTTACATTATTTCCTATTGTTGTTGAGGCTGTAATTCTGTTATTGTTGGTTTTTAGGGCATTTAAATATGGGGTATTACCATGAATATTTACTGCTTCCCTGTACGTTACGTTTTGTGTTGCCATTATTGTTTTTATATTTTTTTGTTCTGTAAATATTGGGCACAGTTTATAGTCTGTAGCCATATGGTTTCCCTTGCAATTAATACAATTTACATTAACTGTATTATCACACTCCCGGGAGTTATGGCTGCCAGCGCATTGCTTACAACGCGGAGGGAAGGAGCACCGCGACGCCGAGTGTCCATATCTAAGACAGTTATAACACTGTGTTACCTTATACACGTATGGCGTTACCGCCAGTCTTACTCGATTTAAATAAACATGATCAGGGAGTTTTTGACCTTTAAATCTTATAATTAAGCATCTAGTAGGGAGGAGTGAGTTATTTTGGCTTTTTCTTAGTATACGTTCTATTGATATAATTTCTATGTCGCTATCCATATCTTCTAATATTTCCTCATTAGTAAAGGACGTGTCTACATCCCTGACTACACCTTGTCTTATTACTAAATGGTTGGGGATGTATATACTACAGTTATCTAAATTAGGAATTTTGTTCTTTACTAAATTATTTGCTACTGAGGCTGATTTCAATTCTACTTTAATTATTTTTTTACTAACTTTAGAAATGTTTATAATATTTTGTTTAAATGATGGGTTAGCCAGTATAATTTTTTTCCCTAAAACAGTTGGGTGGAGTAGGCCTATGTTTAAATCTTTAGTTTCTATATAGACTATGAATGGTCCATTGTCTACATCTGAATATTTATTTAATTTAGGGCCGAGAGTTCCAGTTCCTAATAAACTCCCTAATAGTTATTTGACACATAATATATTTATGAAGCTAATAAATTTATTGGTGATTTCCAAGTTACAAAATCCTTCTAATAGTTTATTAGCAACATAATTTTTTGTTTTTGCATTGGTATTTCTTATGAAGATAGTAACACGGTGCAAGAGGGATAGAGCTATACGTAAATTTGTAGAGCTAAAGTGAGATGAAATTTTGACACTGAATATTTTGACATTAAATATTTTGACAATAAATAGTTTGACTTGACATTCAATGACATTACGTATATTTTTTGTGTTACTGTTAAAATGACAATTACACGGCGTTCAACAAATTTTATCACAGAAAAGAGGACAATATAGATAGAAGAGAAGTTAATAAAAATAGCATTTTATAATACAAAAGTGACTGAAAATAAGAAGACAGCCATATTTTGCTTTATTTTACATTCCTTAAACAATATGAATTAAACTTATCAGCAATTTTCAGCCACACATCTTTATTATTCTGCCAATAATTGCGTCTGTCTTCTTATTCTCTATCATTTTTATATAAATAGTAATGCTTAAAGTATTGTTTGTAGTGTGTTGTAATCGTAATTGAAATAAATACATATGTAAAAATAAAAGACAATGTTTATTTAAAAATATATATTTATATATTGTTCTTTATATATCACATTTACAATAAATGCCCAAAATATTCTAAAAACGGTTGTCCATAATTTATAAATTCACCCAAACAGATCGTCGATTTCGCCAAAATACAACTTAAATGTATATAAAACACTAAAATCACCATTATATAAATGTTTAAAAACTACACATTCGTATATTCTTTTAAAATTATACGGTTTTTAATTAAAATTGAAATATTAACACATTTTGCGAACTTGTTTTTGGTTATATGTCACTTTATTAAGCACTTCATGTTGCCTATAAGTTATTAGACAAATAAGCCTGTTTATTAGCAACCTAATAACTATTTAGGGGTGGAACTCTCGGAAAAAAAATTATGTTGCTAATAAACTTATTGGACAGTTTATTAGCAACTGGAACTCTCGGCCCTTAGGGTCATGTGTTAAATTTTTCTTGCCGGTTTGCTGACTTTGACCTGCATTGTCAGTGCTGGTCGTTTCTGAATTATTGTTCAGACTGGTATTTGCCCTGGGCGTAGAATCCGGGTTTTGTTGAGGTATCTCGGTGTTTATTAAGCTAATTGCCAAATCTTTAGAGAGGGGTGGAATATTGCTCCCTTTTTTTTTGGATAGACTGTTTAGTTTTTATTGTCCTACCTCGTTTGCGGTCAATCACCCTACTTGCTACAGATGTATCCGTATTGTCACCTGAAGCCTCAGCGTCTCCTGTTTTCAAGTCTGGAGGGTCACCTCCTTCCCCGTAGACACCACCGGACATTTCCGGGGTGTACTTTCACAAGATTCACACTTAATTTATTACACTAAAATATTTTTATATAATAATAAATTAATTACACAAATATTGAGAATCGTCACTAGCACGTCACCGATCTAGACAGGTTTGAAAAACGTCTGTACTCTATGAACTCTGCTAATTGAATGCTTTAGGGGTTGATTAGGACAAAAACCTGAAATATGTTTTTCGGTATTTGTATAGGTAATCTTTGTAAGCAAAAAGCAAGTCGATATCTTATTGGTTCTAAGAGATATTAAGGAATACTTGAAATCATAATTCACCCCTTTTCACCCTATAGGGGTGAAATTTTAAAAAGCTACCAAAACCTTTTCGAGATATTTTAAAAAGACTCCTATGTGCTAAAAAGTAATATTGCAACTAAACGAACACAGGAAATACGGCGGAATGTATAACTCACCCCGATTGTAGGTCCACCCCTTTAGGGGTTGATTAGGACAAATTCCTGAAATAAGTTTTTCGGTAATTGTATGGATAATCTTTGCAAGCAAACAGTAAATCGATATCTTATTGATCCTAAGAGATATTAAGGAATCCTTGAAATCACAATTCACCCCTTTTCAACCCTTAGGGGTGGAATTTTAAAAAACTGTCAAACCCATTTCGAGATATTTTAAAAAGACACCTATGTGCCGAAAAGTAACGTTGCAACGAAACGAACACAGGAATTACGACGGGATGTATAATTCACCCCGATTGTAGATCCATCCCTTTAGGGGTTGATTAGGACAAAATCCCGAAATTGGTGATTCGGTATTTGTATGGGTAATCTTTGTAAGCAAATAGCAAGTCGATATCTTATTGGTCCTAAGAGATATTAAAGAATCCTTAAAATCACAATTCACCCTTTTTCACCCTTTAGGGGTGAAATATCAAAAAACTGTCAATACCATTTCGAGATATTTTAAAAAGACACCTATGTGCCAAAAAGTAATCTTGCAACTAAACGAACACAGGAAATAGAACGGCATGTATAATCCACCCCGATTGTAGGTTCACCCCTTTAGGGGTTGATTAGGGCAAAATCCCGAAATTAGTTTTTCGGCATTTGTATGGGTAATACTTGTAAGCAAAAACTAAGTCGATATCCCATCGGCCCTAAGAGATATTAAGTAATTCGTGAAATCACATTTCACCCCTTTTCATCCCTTAGGAGTGGAATTTCGAAAAATCCCTTCTTAGTGGGTGCTTACGTCATGAAGGGAATATACTCTCCGAATTTCAAGTTTCTAGGCCCAGGGGTTCGGGCTGGGCGGTGGTGAGTGAGTCAGTCAGTCAGTCAGTCAGTCAGTCAGTCAGTCAGTCAGTCAGGACACTGCCTTTTATATATATATAGATTTGCATCAATTAATACATACATATTATCGGTACATATTTTATTTATATACATATTATTTTCTAAAAGTAGCACTTTGAAGCAAGGGGTTGCCAATCATATGCTTCGACACGATTACGTTTTTTTTGCTCTATAATAATGGAGTGTTTTTGCGAACATTATTCTGTTTTTTATTGCTCTTTTGGTTTCAAAAAGGTTAACTACCCGCGCCCCCTGTTTTAAAGTTTATGTTGTATTGTAGATGTTCCGCCTAAAATATATATCAGAGTTTAGTGTTCCCCGACTTCAAAAAGTTTGAGAACCAAGGGTGTAAGGTACAGGTTATTCCAAACGATTAGGCGGAACCAAATGGAAATTTCATTTTTTTAGGTTGTCAGGAAAAGGGACCATGTCTCAGGTTTGGTATGTGAAAATTTAGAATTCCAGCAGTGAAACCATAGAAACGAATGACATATCGACCCATTCTACGAAGATCGTTGTAACTCAATATTTTAATTTTTTGACTTATGTAAGTTAAATATTAGAATACACGATATACGTTATGTGAAAAAAATTATATTTTTTACAAAACTGTACGTTATGCTACCTAAATTATAGTTTTGTGAGATACGAATTTTTTTATGAATAGATTACACGATATTCTAATATTTAACTTACATAATTTAAAAAATTAAAATATTGAGTTACGACGATCTTCGTAGGACGGGTCGAATATATCAAAAATTTTAATAAATTTTTCCATATTTTGAAGACAAAAAAAGATTCATTTGGACATTTTTATTAAGAATGACAAAAAATTAAAATGCAATGAAAAGGACATTTTATAATGACAATCAATTTAATCTAGAATTTGCAATGTGAATATGATTTACAAATGACCGGGAGCAAAAAAAAAAGTTGTGTTTTAAATAGAGATGTGCCGGATCACATAAAAGCTAGATCTGCTATATCGTGCTGTTCCTATAGACCAGGGCTCGGGGAATATTTTTACCCATTATCTAAAGATATATTTCTTTAGATAGACGTTACCCCATTGGCTTGTAAAAAAAATAAAGTGACAAGCAAAAAAAAAAGGTCCTCACCTCTCAAAATCCAAATGAGGAGCAAAAAAAGGACCTCACCTCACAAAAACTAAGTGATGAGCAAAAAAAAAGGTCCTCACCTTCGCAATGGCGCCCCTTAGTCAAGCCCCTCAGCGCCCTTTTCCTTAGTGCGCTACTAACACGTTTATAAAATAGAAAATTGGAAAAATTTCCTTATTACCCCCAAAAATTTCATTTTTACCCCATTTGGGGTAATTTACCCCGGTTCCCCGACCGCTGCTATAGACCGTTCAATTTTTAGAATGCAGTACAGGTTAAATGCAGTTTCGAAAACCACCAGCAAATTATGTGATGCTCGACTTAACATCAGTCTAAACGCCAAAATAAAATTACTCCACCTTGGGCATTTTTAGATGCAAGATTGTATGAAAACTATTTAAAATTGTTCTATATGATATCTGTTTAAGTTCCGCCTTAGAAAAACGGATACGGACCCGAGTATACATTTTTTGTGAATCATCCGCGGATACGGATACGGATAGACGGCAATCCACTAGTTTAAAATATAATCCATTGCTCATCTGAGTAAGCCATGATATATTTTTTGGTTGGTTGCATAAAATTTGACATTAACAAATAATGACATTCTTCCAATCTTATTTGTATATTTTTTATGTTCAATTAATATACTTGAACATATTATCAACTCACATTAAATAAAATCTATTAAATAGAAAAAACACTATTTTTTGATATTTCATTATCACATGTCTAGTTAATTTTCGTGGCTAGCAGCAAAACTGCCACCCTACCATAGCCTACTCAGATAAAAGAACATAGTGAATGGAGTTTAAGTAAATATTTATTATATATACAATATATGCTTCATACAATAAGAAAAGAACATAAAAAAAACGATTAAAGGGAGGCGCAGATATTCAGAAAATCATTTGAACAGCGGGGGTCAGAAATTCAGAAAATACAAACCGTCAGTATTATATAAACATAAGTTGGATATTTATTTTTCGCTCGACCCGGAGAAATACGAATCAAACCCGGAACCCGGACACAAACCTGCAAAACCCAGGTCAGATCCGAAGAGGTGGCAACCCTATTTACAAAGCTTAAATAAAATGACCAAAAGTCCGAATTAATAGATAAAAATTACTAGATTTCAAAATCTAGTTCCGCCTAAACGTTTGGAATAGCCTGTATATGAACGGCTCCACATAATGATTTAAGATCGATGGATTTGACACCCTCTAGATTTCCTTTTATCGCGATATCTTAAAGATAAAGTATACTCTACACCAGTTACAACTAAACAAAATTTGATTGACATAATTAGAGAAGCTTGAACTGCTTTGGCACGAGTAATAAAAATGAAAGCTACTTCTGAATCTGTTATAAATCGAATGGGAAAATAATGAAAAACAGGTACTGAGCACTAATATTAAAATTTAAAATGATTTTAAACGCAATCGATTTTTTCTCAATATTTTTATCATGCAAGGGTATAAAATGTTTATAAAATTAAATTCAGAAAAAAAAAATACGGTATCAAATGGATTTAAAAAATATGTATAATCAAAGATAATAAATATAATTACTTTTATAATCTTTGGTATAATCTAGTTTAAAAATATATAACTTGGCCCTAGTTTATCGACGGTTTGCCGACTTCAATTGTGGCCGTAGTTCGCTTAAGGACGAATTTCGTGAAGGTCGTCCAAAATCGGTTGTTGTTCCGGAAAACATTGATGCTGAGCGTGAACTGATACTGCAAGATCGTCATGTGATTTATCGTGAGATTGAGGTATCCTTGGGCATTAGTGGGACCAGCATACATTCACTATTGCATGAACATTTAGCTGTCAAAAAGATTGGTTTGCGTTGGATCCCACATCGGAGTGGAAAGGTGCCACAATCGGAATGGAAAAAGTTCTTCGAAAATTGGTTCAAACGCATGCAAAAGTGGAGATCTTCATGGAGAATATTTTGAACAACAAAGCCACTTTTGTTGATAAATAATTGGTTTTGATCTCAAATCCCGAAATATAAAAGGCAACCCTCGTATTAGCTACGCAAAATGATCCTCAGGAAGATGCACTCAACTTGGAAACTATACAAATAATAAATTTCATATTAAGGCAACACAACTTGCACTATGGTTGTTACCAAAAACCAGTACGAACTTCAGAAATAATGTTTAGATGTGGTTAGTAGGAGTAACCAGTTAGCCCGAAAGGGTTATTTTTCGGGGGTTATGGTTGTCGATACCGGAAATTGAAATATAGTAGAACCCCGATTATCCAAGTGTCTGTATTATTCGCAGAGCTGGCGCTAGCTTTTTTGGCGACCGGGGCAAACCCGCCAAACTGCGCATTTTTTAGAATAAGCACTGACATACCGAATAGGGGAGTTAGGTGCTAGCAATCTTATTTCAAACATATCCCTTTGATTCAGATGGTTGCAATTTAAATATTTTAAAATTTTAACCGAATACTAGTTATGGCTAATACAGTGGTACCTCGACTTACAAATCGCTCGATATACGAACTTTTCGAGATACAAACTATTTTCATATCCTATTTTGACCTCTAGATACGAACCGTGATGTTTTTCTTTTCAAATGAATTAAACCCTGTTTGCACTATACTTTTTAAACTTTTTTCCCCAGTACTAGAAACAGGCTACTATACTCTATCTCAGAAAGACTGATAGTAATAAAATTTATTATTTGTAAAAAGTTATTGTTTTTTCACACAGAAGCGGCAAAACAAAAGCGACAAAATATGAATAGTTCGAAACGAAATATTGTTAAAAACAACCGAGTGTGCCGCACATATTATATGGGAATACGAACTAGGGTTAAACACAATAGGTCATAAAAATTTGACCCTAAAATTTTGAGGAAAAATATGGTCACAGGGGTGTGTTTAATAATATGATAAATATGGTCACAGGCGTGCGTTTAATAAAATGATAAATAGAAATATAGAAATACACTAAATCAATTTAAACGTGTTTAAAATATGCACGCCACTGGTAACTGCCTGACAAAATGATTTATTACTATCAGTCTTTCTGAGATAGAGTATAACATGCTACTACTACAGGCAATAAATCAAAAACTCATGAGCCACAAAACCAGACACAAGAAAATTGTTTCCAATTTAATGGAAGATGATTTTCATACTAATCATGCAATACAGAAAATTTTATAAATAAAAATTAATATGTAATAATAATAATAATAATAATAATAAACCCATTTATTATAATTCATTGAATCATACATGAAAAGAAAAAGGAACAAAGTACAAGTGAATATAACAAATGTATCAATACAACAAAATAAATATTACAGTATTAATATGTAGATGACATGCATATATATAAAGAAATTATTACTAAGTTTCGATGAAACTTGTCGTAATATTATTATGTATAATCGATAGTAAATGTAATTACAAGTGTCAAATTATATATATTAATATAAATATATACTTGCAAATATACATATATATTTATATTTAAATTGAAAATTAGCCCAATTACTCAAATAATCTGTTTAAATCAATTAAGTCAATATCACTGACGATTTTTTTAATTTTGTTAACGTACGATGTGTACGAACAGACATTGGCAAAATTAACATTATAAATGCTTAAGAAAAAGTTAAAAATTTTAGGTATGTAATGCAAGAAATATTTTTGACCTTTTGTTATATTATTATAAGAAAACTTATTACTTTTAATTCTAGTAGAATAAGAATGGTTTGGTAGATATATATTGTTAGTAAAATCGTTTTTAAACATATATTTTAAAATTGAAAGTAAATAAAGTTTTTTTATGGAATGAACATTTAAGTCCGAGAATAAAAGTTGGCTAGAATATCTTTTATTTTTATATAACATGATTTTGAGAATAAGTTTTTGAGTTACTTCTAGCTTATTTAGATGAGACTGGGGCGCGGCTCCCCAAACTAATATTCCATAGTTTATTAGTGACTGTATGTAACTAAAATATAAGACTTTAAGAAATCTCAAAGTCAAGATATTTCTTAACGTTTTGAATAAAATTTTGGTAAACAAAATGCATATTTATAGTCAAAAAATGTTCCTTCTCACTCATTCTCCATTTCTTTGCATTTTCTTCATTTAGTTGAGAATTGTTTTTTTTTTTTTTTAATTTTTTGGATTTTCTTTATGATTTTTTAATGTGGGAACGGATTAATATGTCCCATAAGTTATAATGGAAAATTGGGTTTCTAGATACATACTTTTTAAGATACGAACCACGGTCAAGAACAAGTTAAGTTTGTAAGTCGTTAATGCCACCAGTTATAAATGTTTTCAGATGTGTAGAAAGTTAATACAGCCCAAAAGAAGACTGAATATTATTATACCATGAGTTCAAAAAGTAATTACATGTCTACTGCAAGCAGAGCCGCAGTAAGGTAAACTTGCGCTAGGGGCAGAACTGTGTTTTGGCGCCCTTAGTAAATAAAAATAAGGTTCCTACCTCTAAAAATTTAAGTGATGAGCAAAACAAAAAGGTCTTCACCTCTCAAAATCCAAGGTCCACATCCTTCGCCATGGCGCCCCTTAACAAGCCCGTCAGCGCCCTTTTCCTTAGTGCGCTATTTTATTTTTCCATAGCCAACCCTTATGTAATTACTTTTTGAACTCATGGTATAATCAATAAATGTATACATCTTTAAACTCAATTTTATATTTAATATGTACAAGATTAATATAGAAATGAAAATTTATAATTTTGATCTAAATAAAAATAGAAAAACTGAATAAAAACTTGAATATGTATATTTAAGCGTTTGTTTTGGCGCCCTGGGCCTGTGCCCTGCCTTTCACCGCCGCTGATTATTCGAGCCGAATCATAAATATTAAGACGATTTTAATAAGATAATTGACCTATATAATTTATTTGGTATAGTCGGATTGCTGATAGGTGACTGTTACATGTATGTATCAAGTAGTGTATTCATATAATAATCTAGTTACCATTTTTCAGCGATTTTAAAAATGTTTTTTGTTTTTTGTTTTTTGTTAACTGTCAGTGTCTGGTAATAAATATTAATTAAAATATGGCTTCCGGCCAATTATTAAATTCACAAACTTTAATTTGAAATCTGCTGGAATAAACAACAAATTATAATCCAAAATTTACGTATGAGTATATTTTCCTTATTTATAATTATTACCTTAAAATTAATAATTTTATTTGTTTGAGTACTGCTGTAAATTTATTTTCGCGCTCGAATTAGTAAAGATCAGTTGTTAGGCAATAAATGACAGTAGCTGTCAGTATAAAAACTTTAATATTAAAAACATTTAAAAACTATAAATATTAGTGATAATAAGTGTTAAATAGTGTTAGTGCACTGTGCATAGTGGTTCTGCGTTAGTCCAGTTATTTACTGATACTGCAGGTGAACTAAGGTTTACTTATTCACTTGTATTTGATATTTGACCGAAGTCGAAAATCTTATTTCTGGCTGAGTTAAACTAAGGTTTAACAAAACCCATTCTCTTATCCACCGCTGTCATCCGCCATGATGACAGCGGAGGGGATGATCCCCCCGATAACTATAATTCACCGATTTCGGCTGTTGTACAAGCAATGGAGGTGATGAACTCAAGTCCATTCTTGTAAGAATGCAATGCTCAAGACTATGTGGAGAACACATCAGAAACAAATACCCATATAGGAAGACATAACCTTGAAGAAAGAAACCAAATAATCATAGACAATAACAGATCAAATTATAATCAATTACCGACGAATCAAGTCAAAATTAATGAATATTATTCTCAAAAAAGGCGCAGTGACGATACATTAGTGACGTCACAAACTAAAAAGTCAAATAGTGTAACTGTTATTAATGAGCCAGCGCCTACCAATAATCTAAATATTGATACAAATAATTCCGCAAATAACATAAGTAAATCCCCATTTGATTATAACCAAAACAACCGATATTCTCAAAATGAAAATTGTCAATATTTTATTTTAATAGAAAGTGAAATGATAATAATATTGGTAATTTACACTTTATGAGCCTCGGAAAATTATTAATTAATAAATTTAACTTAAAAAATAATGGGATAATGAATATAAATAAAGTTGGTCGTAATAGAATTAAAGTTGAATTAAATAATTTGCATATTGCTATAAAATATTAGAATTAGACATATTTCAAAAAAAATATTTACGTGCGTATATTCCCGAAACGGTGTTATATCGTAAGGGAGTAATTAGGGATGTCGATCCTGACATAACTACCGATTAACTACTACAGGTCATCTCATCTACCGTACATGCCAAAGATGTACGTAGAATCACTAGAAGGTTTGATAACAATGGCGTTACTCAAGTAAGTAATACTCAAACTGTAGTTCTTACTTTTCGAGGACAAACTCTTCCGGATTTTGTTTCCATTTATGGAGCACGTTGTGTAAAACGGCCGTATGTGTACAGAGTGTCACAATGTGATAACTGCTACATGTTTGGTCATCTTAGTCGTCAGTGCCGATCAAAATTCAAGTGCAGAAAATGTGGTGAAAAACATGAAACAAACAATTGCACTAAAATTATAGAACCTAACAGTAAACCTTTTTGTATTAACTGTCACGGAGAACATTTAGCTATCGAAAAAACATGTCCACATTATTTGAAGCAGGTTCAAATTAAAAAGTACATGGCAAAACACAATGTTGGGTATAAAGTTGCCAAGGAACAATATAAAACATTTTCTGAGGCTGTCTCACAACCTCCTTCGATAAATAATTTAAACTATTTTCCAAATCTTTGTACAAATAACAAATATGCTAATTTAGACGAACAAAGTAATCAGCCAGACTGCAATTAAACTGCTGTAGATACAACATTATTCTATAATCCTAATAGATCTAACATTAGACATGGACAAAACGAACGACCACACACTTTTCCGTCTGTAGGCCTCGGTAGTAAGTACCCTGTAAGCCAACAAACCTCTGATAGAGTAGTGACACCAAGACAAGGTTTAATAATCAGAAACCCGTATGCTCCTCAACCACAGAATTTTGTCAACGGACAGAATTTTATCAAGTCAGTCCGATAATGCTTTATCTGAGCAATTTTTATGTACTTATTTCTAACATAACTTCTCAAAACAATGGAACAAAGTTAACACTATCACAATTCAAAGATTGCTACAAGTCCTCTATTGGTTGTAATAATAGTCAAAATGGACAAATTTAATATAATTCAATGGAACGTGCGTTCTATTAAAGCTAACATGCCATTTTTAGAAACATTGCTTTTCTCATACAAAGTACACTGTATATTATTATCTGAATCATGGCTTAAGCCAGACCAAAATTTTAAACTAAATGGTTATATAGTCCGATGTGACCGTGATGACGGCTATGGAGGTTCTTGTATTTTCATTAAAAAAGGCTTAAATTATTCAATTATTGATTGTAAACATCTTGGTAACCAAAATATCCAAATTTGTGCCATAAAATTAAATCTAAAAGATATATCGTCAGTAATTGTTTCCATATACGCTAAACCGGAACACAATCTTAGTAGAAATAATTGGCTAAATATTCTATCTCAATTTCAATCCCCCCTAATTATTGGAGGGGATTTAAATATACATCATGAATCTTGTAGATGTGAGATCCCTGATCACTCAGGTAAAGAATTTTGTGAAGTCATTACCGACTTAAATTTAACATTACTGAATGATGGATCACCTACACTATTTCAATCGCAATCGGCAATAGATTTGACACTTTGCACACCAGCTCTAGCTCCCAGCTTAACCTGGGAAACTCTTAATAACACTTAGGGTTCGAATCTCTTCCCTATCAAATTGACAATAGATAACATAACAAAGTATAGTTTTACTATATTTGCGTCTTCAATGTGGGATACCAAAAAAGCAGATTGGGTTGAATATTATAATATTTCTAAATCACTGGCCAATAAGGTTGATTCTCATAATTTCTTTGAAATTGACATAGAGGAAAAATATAACATTTTTACACATATTGTAAACGAAACTGCAAATAAAACAATTCCTAAAAGATTTCCCAAACAGGTTAATGCATTTCGCTGTAAACTCTGGTGGGACAGCGAATGTAAAAACTTAACACAAACTACTAAATCTGCTTTTCACGAATTTAAATCGTGCCCTAACACTGATAACTTCATCTCTTGCAAGAGATCAATAGCCAAAACCAAATATTGTATCAAACAAAAGAAAAAAGAATCCTGGAAATCTTACTGCAATACAATTAATAAAAACACAAGTATTTCCGAAGTATGGAAAAAGATCAGATTACTACACAAAAACAAAACAACTTCAAATGTAATTCCATCACTTAATCAAAATTGGTTACAAGATTTTTTCATAAATTTAACTCCTCCATCCATGTGAAGACATATGTTATATATGTCAAGATGAAGACAACCACGATTTAAGCCGTCCGTTTACAATGGCCGATCTACACCACAGTCTTGAATTAAGTACAAACTCCTCACCAGGGCACGACAATATACATTATCCCATGATCCATAATTTAGCGAATAATGCTAAATTACTATTATGAAATATATTCAATGAGGCATGGTTGCATAACAAAACAATATCTGCCTGGACTACTCAAGTAATTGTGCCAATACTTAAACCAAAAAAAGACCCATCCTTGGCGACCTCTTACCGAGCCATATCGTTGCTTTCTTGCGTATTTAAAACATTTGAACGCTTGATTAAAATTCGCCTAGAGTGGTGGTTAGAACATCACTCCGCCCTTCCACACTATCAATTCGGATTTAAACGAGGTAAAAACACTATGGATAATCTAGGTAGCCTAGTACTTCACATACAACTAAATTATACTCAAAACAGATATTTATCTGCCCTTTTTGTAGATCTGAAAGGTGCTTTTGACAATGTTTCAATTAAAATTCTTTACGAGAAAATGATTAGAATCGGACTACCTCCGAGATTATCGAATATTATATTTACCCTTTACAGGCAAAGGCAAGTCTATGTTAAGTCTAGAGGAACTCTTATAGGTCCCAGACTCTCGTCTATTGGTCTACCGCAAGAAGCAGTACTTAGTCCTATATTATTTAATATATATTGTTTTGATCTAAATAACCTGTTTAGTCCCAATGTCAAAATTATTCAGTTTGCAGACGATTTCTGCATCTATAACTCGGCTCATTCGGTGTTTATAACACAGGATGAGCTAAATATAGCCATGATAACATTCAAAACCTGGGCTAAAACCAATGGTTTCACAATTGTCACTGAAAAAACGTTAGTGTCAGTATATACCAGGCGGCATTCATCTATTCCTCAATATTTTGTTTTAGACAATCAAAGATTCAACATTGTTCCTGTGGTAAAATTTCTAGGTATCTTTATTGTTGTAAGCTAACATATTCGTTACATTATGAAAAAATGCGAAATCAGGCTAAATATCTTACGCACTGTAGCTCATATAAAATGGGGGGCCGATCCAGCTACGCTATAAATGTTATATAAAAACTTTATTCTCTCTATTATAGAATATGGCTGTATCTTATATGGTAGCGCTACAAGTAGCATATTAAAACCCTTAGAAGTATTACAAAATAAGGTAACTCGCATATCTATCGGAGCCTGCACTCCACGCCAACAAACGTCTTGTTGGCTGAGTGCAAAATAATGCCGCTACACCTAAGACGTAAAATATATTCTTATAAATTCATGTTAAATCGATTGTGGTTATAAAGTAAACTGCCCGTGGCTGAACTTTCAAAAGACGTATTGACTAGTAACTATTGGCTTAGAAAACCAACACCTCCCTTAATCAGTAGCTTTTTAGAAATTGCCAATGACTTTTCACTAAATCAAACATGTGAAACTTTACCTTGTTTCTTATACCATGACTCATTGTCATTACCAAATAAATTCTTTATAACTGAAGTGAATCTGCCCACTAAAAACGATGAATTTTTGAACGAAGTATCTTTAAAATGGCTCAACACTATTTGTTTATATACCGACGCCTCTAAAACTACACATGGAGTAGGATGTGCCTTTATAGACCCTATTTATCACTACCAACGGAAAATTAAACTACCATCCTATTATTGCATATTCTCGGCAGAAATGTTGGCTTTATTCATATGTCTTCAATATATCCAAATCCGATTCCTGTATGAAACAAAGATCAATATATTTAGCGATAGTAAGAGTGTATTAGAAAAATTAAAATATCCAAATTTTACAAACAAAAATCCTCAAATAATATACGATATATTACGAACAATTAACATCTTATATCACAAACGGATTCAAGTCAAAATTGTCTGGGTTAAAGGGCATTCGGGTATTTATTACAATGAAGTAGTTGATCTCTTAGCAAAAGAAGCTATTTTATCTGGTGATCCGATAAATTCACCGTTAATAATTTCTGATTTAATAATGAAATACAAAAATGAAATAAAGCATCAACGGAATACGGAATATAAAACATCCCTAAATAATAAGGGTAAACATTATGGCTATTTACAACCAAATCTTCCCTATAAACTATGGTTTAACTCAAATATGAGTTGAAGATTCATATGCACTATCAGTCGCCTAAAATTCAACCATAATTTTACAAAGTCACATCTACACAAAATTAACATGACTGACACAAATACTTGTTCGTGCGACAACGAATCCATAGAAGATGCAAATCATTTAATTTTTTCTTGTCCAAAATACGTCAACAGTAGACCTCATTTATATCATTATCTCATTTCGAATAGTATAGGGTAAACTGTTTAACAGTGGATCAATTTTTTGTTTTTGGTGTATACATCTATAATGCTAAGTCACACTGCAATACAAATTTTATATCGTGTATGATGTGTAAAAAATTATAAATACAAAGTATGTTTTTGATCCACTGTACCACATGACAGCATACACAGTGGATCGGGTGCGTGTAAACACTGGATCATGTAAAATTAAACAAATAATATTTGAAACAATTTGTTTATTATTGTTAAACAGTCTTTATAAAATTACAACATATACAAAAACATCAAGAAATAATACGTATATCAGCAATAACAAAAACAAAAAATTAAACGAACCAAAGTTACCTAAATTAACTACTCTAATTTATAGGAACAACCTACTAGGTTAAATATTCTGTAATCTAATCAGAAAACGAAAAGAAAACATCTTCTTGATCAAAAAGTAATAATATTTATAAAATTGGTAGCAAAATAAATGTATAATCAAACACAATGCAAGGAGGCAGAATAATATTTTTAATTAATTATTACGGATCTCAGCTCCACAGCAAACGTGTAGCATGACTTTTGTCGTTTTGTTGTGTAGTACCCATCACTGTTGGTTTTGACAAAATCAATTTGATATCATGGAAAAGAACAGTGGCCAAATCCGGAATATCTGGCATGTGAAAAAGACAGTTAGTCTTTTTTCGAAGATAGCTCTCCGGATATTCACTGGACTCCTGAATTTCTTCAAGAATTTTGCCAATATAATATATTAAATTTTTCTTTCCGGCAAATTCAACCAAAATATAATCTCCTTCGGTGGGATTCCTTGGCAGTTGAGGAAATTTCTCAGGCAATGATGGTGATTCCTCTTCCTCTATCCAGTCATCATCGCTGTTAAGATGAATAGAAATATCTGAAGATGAAGAAATATCTTGAAGAATTTGCTTAGTGACTTTTTTAACCTTTTTCTTTTCTCTGGAACTTATTTTTTTAGTGCTCTCTCAGCCAATTCATTCTTTTCAGGAGTATCTGTAGCTATCATGCTACGACCTTTTTTCCTTTGGTTTCGATTCGTCTTCCTAGGACCAGCTTTCAGAGTTCCTCTAAAGACTTCTGAACTGAGGAACATATCTGGGCTATTAGATGGTCCTGAAGACGCTGATGGTACACATGTCGCTGGATCATGTGTTCACAGTGGATCAATGATCCACTGTGTACATGTTTGTTTTGATCCACTGTTTATAGCAAGACAAAGATGTAGATTTTTATGAATTTTATGAAGAAGATAGCATTGAGAAATCTCATTCAAACGTCAAAATGTTGCTAATAAATCATACTATATGTGATAAATTCAACATAAAATTAAACACGAAACATGTTCACAAAAAGACCAAACTCGTAAATATAAAATAATAGTGTACCTACTTTAAAACAGAATATTGTACACACAACCGTCATTTATCAAGAAAACATCCTAAGTGAGTGGCTTAAGGTTGGTGATGTTCAAATGTACTAAACAAACGTGTAAATACCCGCATGTGCTGTATACATAAGTATGTTGTATACTATGATCCACTGTGTACTTCGATCCACCGTTCAACAGTTTACCCTACCCCTACCTACTAATATTTTATGTATTCTAAATTATAATAACGTTACTATTCTTCGTCATATTTATCATTTCATACTCAAAAACAACATAAATTTATAATTTTATTTGTCAACGTACTACTGTGTTATACACATAATGTAATATTATGTATAAATGTATTTGCAAACTCTTAATTACCCTGAATACTGGTTAATGGACATAGTTTCCAAGACCAAAAATAATAAATAATAATAATAATTAGTAAAGATATCTACGAATTATGGTATATAGATATTCAAATCATTTTGAAGGTTAGTTGTCAACTTGCGTCACTATACGTTACTGTGGGTATGTAAATAATTATAATGATATAGACAGAGAAAGCATATAGTATTGAATATGGATACTTGTCAGCAATCCAACTATAGTATGTATTTGCATTTGGATTTTCTAAAACACACTTACGCTATTTTGTATGTGTTGTACCCAGTGGCGTAGCAACTTCAAGTTGCACTGGTATGCAGAAAAATTCTATGCGCTCTAAGATTGGCAATACTTAATGAAAATTACGATGTTTATTTGAAGAACCTTTTAGAAAATGAACAATACAACAAAAAATTATTTTTAAAAGAAAAAAAATATATATATTTATTTCGACTTTTATCTTCCGCAAAAATGTACATATATTATTATTATTTTATTTATTTTACATCGGCCTATTTCTGCAATGAGGCTAATCGCCGATGTCAAAGGGCGAGCTCCTACACCTGGATGAAGGGTGAATGATTGTGTAAATGGGAGTAATGTAAACATATTATTCTCGCCCAAATATTAACAACTAGCATTACTAATTGAACTAGCAACATCACAATTCAGACTATTCTAACCAGTCAAAACAGCACGATTTAACGAGCTCGACCACTCCGTTGGCTATTCAAAGGACCGGTGAAAGACAGGGGCGAGCACAGGCCCAGGGCGTCAAAATACACACATTCTTAGTAGCGTATCCATAAATTTATTCAAGGGGGACTGCAAAAAATATGATTTCACTTATTTTTGTTCCAAACAAAAATATAAATTTTTATTTCTATATCAATATACATACTTACTGGATACCGTGCCGAGCTTCACTCGGGGGCAGATCGTCATTATTGACCTACAGTTTTTTGGAACTTACAACATACCTACTTGTATTTAGGTGACGGGACAGAAGACAATACTATGAACATAAGAAAGACCAGGATTGACCTGAACAGAATTACTTATATGAGAACCTCTTTATAAACGATGTTTTTAATGCGGACACCGTTATTTTGGACGTTTGCCATTGCTGATAGTACTAGGCTAGAATAGTACAGTATAATGAGTATTAGTATCAAAAAGATATAATACTTCATGAGTTATATAAAATACATTTGGACGTTTCGGAAACTGCTCAACAATCTGTTTCTGTTTTCAGCGATCACGAGAAGTGATAAACATTTCAATTGCAAACATTCAATTGAAAAATAATTTCAAAGATAAGATGTTTTTAGTTTAATTACTAAGCGCTAGCAGGTAAAAGTTGCTAAAACTGACACGCTACATAGAATGGCCCATGCAAGAAGCATAGACTCCGGAAAACAACGCTAATTATCTTCAGGGTTTTACTCTGAGACTTCCGATTAAAGTATGAATCGCTAATAATTTGAAGAAAATGTGTTAATTATGAACAGAAATGTATTTCTTTTCACCCGCGTGCACGAATTTTTTTATAACTTTGGAACTCCTGAACCAATTTTAATAAAACACAGCCGAAAACTTGCCTAGATGATGTACTTACACACTAGTTTTGCCCGGGGCGCCGGCTCTAACTATACATATATTAAATCTTCATAATTTATTGATCTTGTACGATCGTTTTCAACACTAATTAATGTTGTCACTCAACCGCTGTTGTCCTATGGTACTTCTTCAATTTTTTAAAATAATTTTTAACTTTGAAAATGATATAGGAAGTGTCAAAAAAGCATATAAGCTGTGCACGTATCGTCGAAACTGTATAAAATTGTACTATAGTCTATTAAAAATATCTTGGCAAGTTCTCTTGTACTCGAACATAATTTAATTTTGTCCTACAATGCTGATCGAAAACTTAATATTTGCTGAGGAAATGCGTTTGTTAAATCCGTACTATATTTTTCTTGTAGAAATTTAACTCTATTCAATAAATCATCATCCTATACTACTTGCAGGTACTTAGGATTGAGTATTTTAAATTTTGATACATCGGTAAAAAATCCATTTAATCGCATTTTAAGTTGACAGGTGACAGTGTCCACAATAGTATTAAATATTGTGACGCGAAATTTGAAAAGTATTTCAAACCCTTTGCTTCGGATACTTCATCTTTGTTATTACTTTTTAAAATAATTTCACTTAACGATCATATTTCAGTATAATTAAATCTTAATGTAATTAACGAATCTTACCTTGAGGACCAACGAGTCGGACACAGTTTCTTTAATATAACGGAATTTACAGGTGATTGTTTAAGTAATTCCCATCTTTTCATACTATTACTAAACCAGTGGCGAAGGAAGACCTCCGCTAGACTTGCCCTCCCATAAAAAAAATAATAAGAAATAAAAAAAAAAAAAAATTATTTAAAAAAAGATTTAGGTAAAAAAAAGTACATCAAATTATGTCCTATACAATTTTTACTTGCCCGACCTTAATATATAAGGGGCAAGTATTGTAATCGCGAAAATTTTCGATGTCGAGATTTTGACTGATAACCACGTTTCATGGTCCAGGGAATCCAAAAAACCTATTTTCGAAGTGCCGTCCGTATGTGTGTGTGTGTGTGTATACACGATAACTCAAAAACGGTTTAACTTAAAGAGTTCGTTCTGGTACTAAAAAATTCTCCTAATAATTGGGAAGAACTCTATTGTTTTTTATTAAAATCCGAAACCGGAAACGGAAGTTATTAAACTTTAAAATTAAAAAAAATGCGTAACTAGTAAACCAAGCCTTGGACAAAAATTTGTATAGGAAATAATTTGATGTATTTTTCAAGATTTACCTAAATCTTCTTTTAAATTAAAAAAAAAAAAAAATCTATTTTTTTAACAAATACAATTGGTATACAATTTTTATAATTTTTATATTTTTTATGTTTTTCATATTTTTTATATTTTTTATTTTTTTATATTTTTATGTGTTTATATTTTTATATTTATTTTTTTATATATTTTTTTATTTTTTTATATTTTTTTTATAATTCTATATTTATATTTTTACTAGCTGAGTACCCGTGCTTCGCTACGGTTTATTGACGGTTTGCCATCATCGTGCAATTATTGTAAGTCATGATTCTTTATAGATCACATTGCTGACTCTCTCCTCAGGTGTTAGGTGTGTCAGGTGTGATTCACCCCGTTAGAGGTTCATTAGTGTAAAATTCGTAGTATGTTTCTAAACATGTGCACGGGTAACTTTTAAGTTATAAAAGGAATGGTAACTAACTTAATAAACACAGGAAATACGACGGGTTGTATAATTCACCCTGATTATAGATTTACCCCTTTAGGGGTTGATTAGGAAAGAATCCAGAAATAAAATTTTCGACATTTGTATGGTTAATCTTTATAAGCAAAAGCCAAGTCGATATCTTATTGGTACTAAGAGATATTAAGGAATCCTTGATATCACACTTCAGCCCTTAGGGGTTGAATTTCGAAAAATACCGTCTTAGTGGGAACTTACGTCATACAGGGAATATACTTTACGAATTTCATGTATCTTGTCCAGAGTACGTTCTATCGAGTAAAACATACCCATTTACCCCTTTAGGGGTGAAATTGTTAAACACTGTCAAAACCATTTCGAGGTATTTTAAAAAGACACCGATATGCCAAAAAAGGATTGTTATAACTCAATAAACACAGGAAATACGAAGGGTTGTATAATTCACCCCGACTGTAGACCCCTATAGGGGTTGATTCGGCCAACATCCTGACATAAGTTTTTCGGAATTTGTATGGGTAATCTTTGTAAGCAAAATCCAAGACGATATGTTATTGGTTCTAAGAGGTATTGAGGAATCTTTGAAATCACATTTTTCATCACATAATTTCACTTCTTAGGGGTGGAATTTCGAAAAATCCCGTCTTAGTGGCTGCTTACGTCATGGAGGGAATATACTTCACGAATTTTATTTATCTATGTCCAAGGGATGTTCAATCGAATACAAAATTCCCAATAACCCCTTAAGGGTGAAATTTTAAAAACTGTCAATACCATTTCAAGATATTTTGAAAACACCTATATGCCAAAATTTATAACTCAACAAACACAGGGAATATGATGGGTTGTATAATTAACCCTGTTCGGAAATTCACCACTTTAGGGGTGGATTAGAACAAAATCCTGAAATAAGTTTTTCAACATTTATATGGGTTATCTTTGTAAGAAAAACCAAGACAATATCTTATTGGTCTGTAGAGATATTTAAGAATCCTTGAAATTATATTTCACCCTTTAGGGGTTGAATTTCAAAAAATCCCGTCTTAGTGTATGCTTACCTCATGGAGGGAATATACTTTGCGAATATCATGTATCTATGTCCAAGGGATGTTCTATCAAATAAAAAATCCTTTTACCTCTTTAGGGGTGAAATTTTGAAAAACTGTCAAAACCATCGAGATATTTTAAAAAGACATCTATATGCCAAATAGGAATTTAATAATTCAACAAACACAGGAAATACGTCGGGTTCTATGATTCTCCCTGATTGTAGATTCACCCTTTTAGGGGATGAATAGGACAAAATCCTGAAACAAGTTTTTCAACATTTATATGGATAATATTTACAAGCAAATATGAAGGCGATATATTATTGGACCTGTGAGATATTGAGGAATCCGTGAAAACGCATTTTACCCCATTTCACCCCTTAGGGGTTGAAAAAGGATATACTCCCCGAATTTTATGTTTCTCTGTCTAGACCCGTTTAGGGGTGAAATTTAAAAAAAAAGGTCAATACACTTAAATATTTTAAAAATACACCTATATGCCTAAAAGAAATGTTATAACACAACAAATACAGAAGATGCGAAGGGTTCCATAATTCACCCTGATTGTAGATTCACCCCTTTAGGGGTTGATTAGTACAAAATCCTGAAAAATAAGTTTTTCAACATTTATGTGGGTAGTCTTTGTAAGCAAAAGCAAGGCGATATATTCTTGACCTAAAAGATACTGAGGAATCCGTGAAAACACTTTCACCCCTTTTAACCCCTGAGAGGCCGAATTTAAAAAAATCATTTCTCAGGGGGTTCTTAAGTCATAAAAGGAATATACTCCCCGAATTTTATGTTTCTTTATCTAGACGAAATTCTATCGAATAAAAAATACCAATTTACGCCTTTAGGGGTGAAATTTAAAAAAACGGTCAAAACACTTTCTAAATTTTCTAAAAAGACACCTATATGCCAAAAAGGAATGTTATAACACAAAAAACACAGAAGATGCGAAGGGTTCTATAATTCACCCTGATTGTAGATTCACCCCTTTAGGGGTCAATTAGAACAAAATCCTGAAATAAGTTTTTTAATATTTACATGAAAAATCTTTGTAAGCAAAAACCAAGTCGATATCTTATTGGACCTAAGAGATATTAAGGAAACCGTGAAGCCATATTTTACCCCTTTTAACCCCCTTTTCACCCACTTAGAGGATGAGTTTCGAAAAATCCGTTCTTAGTGGGTGCTTACGTCATGGAGGGAATATACTCGCCGAATTTCATGATTGTAGGTTCAGTGGTTTGGGCTGGGCGTTGATTATGAGTAGGTAGCTTAGTTACGATTTTATATATATAGATATGTTGCATTACATCTATTTATTTATTTATTTACTTATTGTTGTATTCTAATTGTTATATTAAGTAGTTTTTTTTAATTTTGCACTACAAGAAATTATGTCAGCATGTGTCTACCTGTAAGTTGAAATATTTAATATTATAAGTAATAATTATTAGAAACTGATGCGCTCGCTCCGCGCGTGCTTTTTAGTACTTGGTGCGGCGCACAGTCAACTAATTGTCTAAGATAATGTAAGAAAACTTGAATGTACTGAGGCTATGTATATGAACGCTTGAAATGAATAAATGATTTTTGAACTTGAACTTGAACTTGAACACACACACACACACACACACACACACACACACACACACACACACACACACACACACACACACACACACACACACACACACACACACACACACACACACACACACACACACACACACACACACACACACACATTTTTCACACATGTATTTTTCTATCGTACATGGTACACGTGTTCAACTCGTGCAGTAGTTTTTTATTTAATTTTACCGTAAACACCCTCTTTAATTATTATTTTATTATATATATTGTTAATTTAAATAGTGGTGTCAAAAGTGCAGTGCGTTTTTTTAAATAAGCAATCAGTGTAAGGTGGATAAATAATTTTTAAATATTACAATTTATCAAATTCAGTGTTTTTTTCACATAAAAAACTTTTGTTCTAAGTCTAACCAATTCTTGCAAGTCAATAGCAAAATAAATCCTGTCAGGTGCGGCTTCAAGATATTGATAAAAATCTAATTTAAACTGTAATTTAGACAGAGAGTGATTCAAAAATATTAATTACATTTCTCTCTTATTAAATAATCTCTAAATTATAACCAGCAGTTATAAAAATGTCCTGTTCAATGTGCTCGAAATTGTTACCCGACAATGACTATGTGAAATGTACCTTTAACAATTGTAAGTTACATTACGACTGTGCGAACATCGCAAAAAAGACTTACGTTCAAATGGGAAACACGCGAAGGGAGTCCTATAAATGCCTACTATGCAGAGGTTCTGAGACCGCCTCTAATTCGCAGCAGCATGACTTGGACTTACAATCGGAGCCTTTTCTTTTGAAGATTGAAGCGAGGATTGAAAGTGCGGTAAAAAATGCTCTGGCCGAACAAAGTAATCTGCTCAATAAGCAGCTTTCAGAGATGAAGAAATGCATTGAGTTTGTTTCCTCTAAATATGATGACATAGTGGAAGAAAATAAGAACCTGAAGAAGCAACTGTTCAGTGTAGAAAATACTGTTGCGGCTCATTCCACTAAAAGTCAACTTCTGCAGGAGGAAATCAACTCATTGAAGTTACAAATGGAGGAGTCTCAACAATATAGTAGGAACCGCAACATCGTGATAGACGGGGTACCTGAAGTGACTAATGAGAACGTGATGGAAGCAGTCAATAAGCTAGCGATAGCTATAGACGAACCCATTGTGCTAAATCATGACATTCAGGCAGTTCACCGGCTCCCATCGAAAAACTCGTCGAGGCCCAGACCAATAGTAGTGCAGTTCACTAATAGACAAAAACGTGATGCTGTACTGTCAAAATCAAAAGTCAAAAAGGTAAAGACTGTTGACTTCCTCCCTAATGTACCGGTAAGTGCTGTCTACATTAACGAACACTTGACACCCTTCTACAAAAAACTTTTATATGAGGCCAAAAAATTAAAAAGTGAAGACAACTATAAATATGTGTGGGTATCGAATTCCAAAATATTTATGAAAAAAGACGATAATGCCCCTGCCATTCGCATTACATCTATGGCGAGCCTTTCTGCACTGAATTAATTAGCTCTAATTTCTTCCTGCTATCTTTATTACTATTCTACCTATTTAATATTTAAATTTGAAATTAAAAATGGATAATAGCTGTATCGAAATTTTTCACATAAATATACGTAGTATTAGAAAACATTTTGATGAATTTCTATTACATTTACACAGTCTCAATTACAAATATAAAATAATGATTTTAACAGAGGTATGGATATTTCAGGAAGAAATTAATAGGTATGCAATTCCGGGCTACGAAATCCTACTCCAGCCACGAAATAGCGACCAGTCTGGTGGTACTATTATGTACATAGCATTAGAATTAAAATACAATCACAGTAATTTTATCTCTTCCTACGGAGAAGGTATTAATGTATCTATTAAAATTAACATTAGCGGGAAACCAGAAAACATGTCAATCTTTGGACTGTACAGAAATGGCAACTTTAATTTTAACAACATTAGACATGAATTTGAAGGTATCTTAAAAAACTCTAGCGATCCGGCCTTAGTAATTGGAGATATCAATATTGATATTTTAGAAAATACTCCGGAAATGCTAATGTATATGTCCTTACTTGCGGCTTATGGATACAAATCACATATAAACGAACCAACAAGAGTTACCTTGCAAAGTGCGACATGTCTAGATCATGTGTTTGTAAAAAATTCTAAAAATCTAACGTTTGTCACTAAAGTTGTTCAAATAGGTATCACAGACCACTTTGGTACGTTAGTGAAATGTCTTGTTAATCCAATTCAGGTAAGAACAGTACTTTACTCTAGAATAACAGATTTCAAAATGCTCCGACGGTGTTTATTAGCACAAGACTGGTCTGAAGTTTATAATGAACAGAACGTAAATAAATCCCTCGACATTCTCTATGACATATATAATCGGTCAATTGAGTCCTCATCCTATATTAAAAGTAGTAGCAATAAAATATATAAAAGAAACCCATGGATAACTGTCATGCTGATCTCTAAAATTAATTATAAAAACCATATATTTAAGAAAATGAAACAGCATAGAAGTAATTTAGAGCTGTTAAATCTTTATAAAGCGCTTTCCAAAGAAGTTACATGTTTGATAAGAAAAGAAAAAAGAATTTACTATACGAAACAAATAGAATCAGCGAAAGGTAACAGCAGAAAATATTGGTCAGTTATTAAAAATATCACAAATGAACAAAAAGACGTAATAAAGAACATAACTGTAGATAACAAATTGCTAAATTTAAATGATGAAAGTGAGAAAATAGTAAATAAATTCAATGAATATTTTCTTGATATTCCAGGAAAATTATTAAATGCTGAATATGGATCAGATTTATTTGAACCATATGCGATTCCTGAGTCAAATTGTAGTTTTTGCTTCTCAGATTTTACTATTCATGAAATTTGGAAAGTAATTTATAAGATGAAAAACAAAAACAGCACGGGTTTAGATGGTATTAATATAATAACCATCAAAAACAATATAGACATCTTTCTCCCCTTATTGCACTACATCTTTAACTTATCCGTAAATAGAGGCACGTTTCCAGAAAAACTTAAAATTGCCTGTGTTACTCCCGTTTTTAAATCCGGCGACAGGACCAACATGGATAATTATAGACCCATCTCCGTGTTAAATACGTTTTCAAAAATATTAGAGAATGTTATGCATGCTAGAATTTTAGAATATTTTGAAACAAATAACTTATTATCCGTTCACCAGTATGGCTTCTTGCCTGGATTGGGTACAGACATTGCTATTGAACGGCACGTAACTGAAATTGTTAAATCGGCAGATTGTAACAAACCAACTGCTGCCCTGTATGTAGATTTAAGAAAGGCATTTGACATAGTGGATCACAAAATTCTAATTATGAAATTGAATAAGTATGGTTTTTACAGCTATACACTCCAATGGCTTAAATCCTATCTCACCCATAGAAAACAAGTAACCAAAATTGAAAATGCAAAGAGTACAGAAGGGGTTGTTAAATTCGGAATACCCCAAGGCGGAGTACTGGGTCCGTTATTATTTATAATCTACATGAACGATTTATTACAACTAAAGTTTTACTCATCCATCTTTGCATATGCCGACGACACAGCACTTATACATGCAGCGGAAAATTTAAATTCTTTATCGAGCCATCTCAATTCCGATCTTAATCTTCTCACCACCTGGTTAATTAATAATCGTATGATTATTAATGCTTCCAAAACAAAAGGCATCTATTTTGCTTACAAGACTTCTACTTCGAAAAATCTTAATAATAGTCTTCACATCAAATGTCATCGTCATAAGTGTATTTACCATTGCTCGTGCGAAAATATAGAAATCGTAAACTCTATTAAATACTTAGGCGTTACTATTGATTCTGGTTTAAAATGGGATATTCATATAAATGAACTATCAAACAGGTTAAGACAGATTAATTATAAATTATTCTACATGAAAAATATCCTTCCATTGACGGAGGTAAAAAAGCTTTATGTTGCTTGGTACGAAGCCACCCTGAGGTATGGCATCATACACTGGGGTGGTACCTACCCGACATTATTAAATCACTTAAAGATTTGTCAAAAAATGGCTTTACGAACCATATGCGGAGCTCGTAAGTATGATAGCTCTGCTCCTTTGTTTGAAGAACTGCAGGTGATGAATTTGCAACAATTATACGAATATAGTACTATAAACTTCGTTAAAAGATTTTTTTCAACTTTTAAAATAAAAATGGTTAACGCGCGAACTAGGTCTTCAAATCTGTTGCAGCTAGAATTGCCAAAACTAAATAAAACCACTAGCAGGAATCAATGTTGCTATAGTGCGGTGCAACTAGTAAATTTAAGAAATAAAGACCTTGATTTCAGTCTTCAACATAAAAGGTTTTCAAAGTGCCTCAAAGATATGCTTCTCGGCAATTACAGTTCACCAGCATAATGATTCTATGGGACATTATTATTAATTTAACCTATCAATTTACTTATCTATTTATTTATTTATTTATTTATTTGTTTACTGTAGTTAAATTGTTTTTATATCCTATTTAATTATTATTTTTTATTGTAATTTTATACGCAGATATATATTTTATTTATTTAATACTTTATTTATTTAATTTTATTCTATTTTATTATCTATTTATTTATTATTTATTATTTTATTTCATTCATTCTCATTATTATTTTATTATATCATTTTTATTTATTATTTTATTATATCATTTTTCTTTATTGTTTTATTAAATTTTTACTCATCTATTTATCTATCTCAATATCTCAGTTTCTGTATGCTATAAATGCCTTTCTTAAAATCTGCGAATATTCTGTGAAAAACTTTAGCTATCTATGTCTTATAAAAATGCTGGTAAATACTATGTTTGTTAATAATTGTTTATTTATTTATCTTATTTATTTATTGTATTATTTATTATTTTATTGAGTGTTTTAATTTTTTATTCTCATTTTATTCTGTTTATTTATTAATTCTTTTATTTATTTAATTATTTATTTATTTATTTAATTATTTATTTATTATGAAGATCTGAAGAAAAAAAAAAAAAACACTTCTATAAACTGCAAAAGGTAAAGTGAATTACAATTTTAATATTTCTATGTATGCTGAAAATGCTTCAATTGTAATGTGTGAACACTTGTGTCTATGTACGTAAAATTGTTAGTTAATAACATGTTTGTAACTGTTGTACACGCTCCGCGCGTGCTTTGTAGCACTTGGTGCGGTACACAGCGACTGAATGCCTAAAAAAAAAATGTAAAATTGTCTGATTGTTATGATGTATGTATTGATAATCTAAATTTAATAAACGATTTTGAACTTGAACTTGAACTTGAACACACACACACACACACACACACACACACACACACACACACACACACACACACACACACACACACACACACACACACACACACACACACACACACACACACACACACACACACACACACACACACACACACACACACACACACACACACACACACACACACACACACACACACACACACACACACACACACACACACACACACACACACACACACACACACACACACACACACACACACACACACACACACACACACACACACACACACACACACACACACACACACACACACACACACACACACACACACACACACACACACACACACACACACACACACACACACACACACACACACACACACACACACACACACACACACACACACACACACACACACACACACACACACACACACACACACACACACACACACACACACACACACACACACACACACACACACACACACACACACACACACACACACACACACACACACACACCACGTCCTATACTTACCATAAATCCTCCATAACAAAAAAACATGTTAAGGGCTACTAGCCCGGTATACAACCAGAGGTCAAGATAAGTTACTCACACGCCAGTCCACATTATCTCGGATAGTCGGAGTGTTGAATTAAATTATTTAATTACTTCAACACTAGGCTGACCATTTTCTTGAGAAGGCAATGCAGGACGGTTCAGGGTGAGGACCTTTTTTTTTTTTGCTCGTCACTTGGATTTTGGGAGGTGAGGACCTTTTTTTTTGCTCGTCACTTGGATTTTGGGAGGTGAGAACCTTGTTTTTATTTGATAAGGGCGCCAAAACACGGCTCTGCGTACATGAGAGGAAAGGAGTACAAAAGATAACAAAAATGTATTAAATGATTTAACAATTGTGGCTAGTATAATTTAACTACCGCGACAAAAAAATTGAATAAAAAATATGACAAAAAATAAATTACACTGATAACTACACATACCACGAGCTCAAAAAGAAATAACATAAGGGTTGGCTATGGAAAAATAAAATAATGTCTACTGCAGGCTTTATATAACAATATAAACTTATGACCACTGTGCACACTGTGCAAGAAAGTCAAAGACGAACGCTTTGTTCAGATTGTGCAGTTATTCTTGTTAGGAATATAGAGGTTAGAAAACCTCTTTTTTTTGTAAACAATCAAATTATATTTGTTTGATTACATGAAGTCTGTCTCCTATATTATGCTTATTACAAACTGCTCTTTTTTTTGTAAACAATTAAATTATGTTTGTTTGATTACATGAAGTCTGTCTCCTATATTATGCTTATTACAAACTGCTCTTTTTTTTGTAAACAATTAAATTATGTTTGTTTGATTACATGAAGTCTGTTTCCTGCTACTTGTTTTGTACGAAAATATAAAAATGACGTATGAAGGGAAATTTTATTTGATGAGGAAGACAATTCAGAAAAAATTTGCAAAGAAAATATTTTGGAAAATGTGTTTGAATATGCAATACTGTTCCAAACATGACTAAAAATCAATTTAAAGTAAATGTATTTCCACTTGTATCAAAAAAAAATAAAAAATTTAGTCTTTTTGAGTGTATTTACACGTTACATCATGAGGTTCATGACTACTATTTATTTTGCAAATGCTGCAGGCATGAACAATGATTTCTTGATTTTTTTCACTCATATTGTTTTGTGGAAAAAATAATAACTAATTTTTTACCGCGAAAAACACTATTGCACAGATTTCCGCACGAACTGAACTTGTGACGACTGTGCAACACAAACTGCACAGCACGATATTTGACGAACGATCTTCGTAGAGTACAGAGCACACAGAAATTTTATGCCGAACGTTTCTTGTGTAAATTAGGCAAAATGTGTAGATTATTAACTTACGCCGAACGCACTGAATTTACAAACCTATGAATACCATTTACGTATATATTTATAAGTTTATTGGGGAAATACTTGGGTTAGATTGTATTATTGGAGTATTACATCTAACAATTGGTTTTGTAGCGGTCTTTAATGTTTACTTTGTAGACGAAATGTGCATTCAGTTTATATAAATAAAAAATTGAAAAGAAAAAAATTATATTATCTATGACCATTAAATAATGAATGCATTATGTGTCCAACTGTAAAAACATAAAGTTGTACCCCGACTTACGCGAATTCGAGTTAAGCGATTTACGTCGGTCCCACCTATCGCCTAACTTCGGGGTATTACTGTATTTTAGGGTATCAGGACACTAACCCCCGGGACATTAACCCCCCGTCAATAACCCCTGGGACATTACCCCCCGTGTCAATAACCCCCCGTGCCACTAACCCCCTGGACAATAACCCCCGTGCCATTTACCGCCGTTAACAACCCCCGTGCCATTAATCCCGCGTACCAATAACCCCCGGGTTTCTAATTATGTAAACTATTCAATAAAGAGTGTTATTATTGAGAGGTATTATTGAGAGTTTATGCAATAGTGTTAATAATAATGTAATGGTACAACATTTAGTAAGATAGTTAAGTTAGAGAAATATCATATTAGTAATCACGAAAACTAATAATTTGTAAGAATTAGTGTAATTAAAAGTTAAGAATAACCAAAGATTCAAAAGCCGTGTACTAACATATATTTTTTTATAGAACTAAAACTTTTGGCAAAATTGAAAAACTTCAATATTTTCACAATTAAAAAGAAAAACTTGAAAAAATAGAAAACACACGTGACCACAGTGCATATTTCTTTCCTCCTTTCAGACATAGAAAATAAACTAACTACGATTCAATTGTCCAGTTTTCTAAAATGTGTTTTTCCCACAAAATTTTACATTTTATAAATAAAAATTACATTTGTTCAATTTTGTTCTAATTTCAAATGTTCAAATTTTAAATAAAAATAAACATTTAAAATATTAATCAATTGCCAGGGGGTTATTGGTACGGGGGTTGTTAACGGGGGGTTAATGTCCAGGGGTAAATAGCACGGGGGTTATTGTCCAGGGGGTTAATGGCACGGGGGTTATTGACATGGGGGGTAATGTCCCGGGGGTTAGTGTCCTAGAACCGTATTTTAGATAGGACCATCAAGTAATAAATGCATTAAGTATCCAACTCTTAAGACATAAGGCTGTTTATAAGCTCACTCGTGAAAACTTAACGTTGTTTTACACCGCAAGTTTTTATTTAGTGAATTAGTTAAAATATTTGGCGCTGAGCAATGGTGACTATTTGCGCCTCACACAACCTATCTTTAAAACTAGATTATTATTTATAAGTTAAAATAATTAAAACAATAAATAAATATATTTTAAACATTGTTGTATAATACAATCAGCCGATGGTTCGATAACCATCTCTGATGACCAGAACCGTAGCAACGGGTTGGCGTCGGGGCATTTGCCAGAAGCGCGAGGTTTGAAAAGGGCGCGTGGCCTGATGTGGGGCGCCATTGCAGGTGAAAACCTTTTTTTTTTTGCTCATAACTTGTATTCCGGAAGTGAGGACCTTTTTTTGGCTCTCCACTTGCATTTGGGAGATGAGGACCTTTTTTCTTTTGCTCTTTATTTGTATTTTATCAATTTACTTTATTTGCCAAGGGCGCCAAAAACATTGCTACGACTCTGCTGATGACGTAGGTTCTAAAGTTACACAATTTAAACTCAGAATTTCTATGTTTTTAAATTAAATTAACTATTTTTCGAATGATAAAACTATATAGTTGTAGATAAAATATTGTATTTAAAACGCTTATAATGGTTATATTACATTTGGATGATTAAAACCTCGCCTACGGCTCGAGTGGTAAACTTTGTCCTCGTGTAATATAGTCTACATTATATACTTGTTAAAAAAAAATATTAGGTATAAAACTTTGCTTCCGCCGTTTTTTTCCGAAATTCGAGGCTTTATTGTAAAAAACTGGTTATACATTTATGATTCAAAGTATTGTCTATCGCCGGCCACTACTTTCTCCCAGCTTTCGGGCAACATACGAATCCCGCGTTGAAAAAAACTGTCATCTTCTGAAGCGATCGACGAATCGATCCAATTTTTTACTTCTTCATAAGACCGGAAGTGCTGGTCAGCCAGGCGGTGTGCCATTGATCGAAACAAGTGATAGTCAGGGGGAGCAACGCCTGGAGAATACGGCGGGTGGGGTAGGACTTCCCATTTCAACATTTCTTGGTTTCAACTCATATGGCACCCAATTTTCTTTCTTCTGAATCATTCCCATGTCTTTAAGGCGTTTTGAAATTACTTGTTGAGTCACTCCCAATGATCGTGCTAATTCTTCTTGACTTTGACACGAGTCTTCATCAAGTAATGCCTCCAATTCTGCATCTTCAAAAACCTTTCTTCCACCGCTATGCCGGTCTTCGACGTGAAAATCACCGTTCTTGAAGCGTTAGAACCACTCACGACACGTTCTTTTACTTAATCCGCATTCAGAGCTCTTTAAATTAATAGGTTGTAGACTGTTCTTTGTTAGCTGTACGTTATGTTTCTATGCATTGTACTGTTCATAGCATGCTAGAAATTAATATGCTACGAATAGACCGCCATCTATGTTTTTTGAAACCAATTACTCTGCTTCGTAAAATGTTTTAGATGTATTATCGTTCTTATAATTCCGTTGTCTTAGATTTTATCTACCTAATTATCTAAATTGATCATTTTTACTGTCCGTCTTTGTAATTTTGAGCAAGATTTGTTAATGATGACATAATGTTAGGTTATGTAAAGGCATTCGATAACTACGGTGTCACTGATGGCATACGATAGCCAATGTGTTTATATGTCTGTCTAATTAAAACCTCTCACTAGCTGTAAGTTTAGAAAATTATCCGTAATCTACAACGAACAACGTATTGAATTTAAAGGTCTGAACGGTTTCACGTCTTACCATATGTCAAACTTTTAGTGACAGTAAACAGTCTATGAGCTATTGATTTAAGAGCTCTGAATGCGGCTTAATAACGGCCTCATCATAAGTATTTGAAAGCATTCGATGAGCCTCAGTCGCAGATTTCTTCATATTGAAGCAGAAAATTAAAACGTCCCGCAAATGACGAGAATTTGGCCCGTAAACTGACATTTTCAATCGAGAATAACTTTATGATGCAGACACAAATCGACAAATGTTTTTATGGGGTTATGTTGACAGATGCCCAAGTGTATTACATGACGTCTATGATCTATTTATTTCGACCACTACTTACCGCTAAAGCCATCTATAGGAAAACGGAGGAAGCAAAGTTGTATAACCTGTTCACTTCTGTAAGATCAAACTAAGAGGAAATTTTGTTTTCAATAGTTTGCACCTTTGAACCTGTATATCATGTTGGTATTAAAAAATCATAAAAAAATGTCACTTTCTAAATAATTATCAGAACCAATAAATCTAAAGTCGGTTTTACAGCGTAAGGAATATTTTTAATAGTTTTAAAGTCAGTATTACACTATAAAAGTAACCAAAATAACTAGATCTGGTTCGTCCTTACAAAAGTGAATAGCTTATACACCTAATAATATTATTCTAAGTATACATATTATAATTCAATATATCAGGTCTGGGAAAAAGTTCGTGGCGTTTTTTTTAGTAAAATTCAACTGGTTTTATTATAATGTGAAAATGAATTTACCATATTTAAACCAGATATGCTCCATTATTATTGACAACGTTTCGCAATTTTTTGGGTAGAGCCATGATGCCATCGATAAAGAACTCTGTGGTTTCTGGTTGAAAAACTGAATCAAGTGGTTTTCACAGGCTTCTTTTGAAACCAGATTAAATGCATTGAGAGAATTCTGCAGAGATCGGAATAGGTGATAGTCAGAGGGTACTATATCTGGACTATACGGTGAATGCAACAAAATTTCCCAACCAAGCTCTCGCAATTATTGACGGGTCATCAAAGAAGTGTGTGGTCTTGCGTAGTCATAATAAAAGACAACACCTTTCCTATTATTCAATTCGGGCCGTTCTCTTTCAGTTGCCTGGCGTAATCTCTCTAGTTGTCCATAGCAGAGTTGAGAATCAATCGTCTGACCCACTAGAAATTGTTCATCGTGGACAATTCCCTTTCAGTCCCACCACACACACAGCATCACCTTGTTCGGCGTCAATCCTCGCTTCGCGAACGCTTGTAACGGCTCACCATCCCTTTTCTACGATCTTTTACGCTTCCGATTGTCGTACGTGATCCATTTTTCATCACCGGTTACAACGCGTTTCAGAAATGGCTCGATTTCATTGCGTTTCAACAGCGCATCGCAGATGTTAATTCTGTCTATCATGTTTTTCGCGCTCAACTCACGAGGAACCCATATATCGAGCTTCTTTTTGTAGCCAGCTTTCCGTAAATGGTTCAAAACAGTTTTGTGGTCAATGCCCAGCTCCGTACCAATATCGACACTGCTGATATGCCTATCTTGCTGGACTTTTTCAAGAATTTCATCAGCTTTTTCACTGATTAGACGACCAGAGCGTGAGTCATCTTTCACATTAAAATTACCAGAACGAAAGCGAGCGAACCATTTCTGCGCAGCAGATTTTGATAAAGTACCTTCACCGTACACAGCACAATTTTTTTTTTGTCGTAATAATATTGCAAAATATAGCGCAATTTTTCATTACTTTTCTCAATTATCAAACGCAAAAAACTTTTCAACCACTGCACAAATTTTGATGTTTAGACACTCAAAGTAACGCTCGAACTGTCACCTTTCCAACGAGCGCTTAGTGGTGTCGCTGCGATCTGCGTTTCCTGCGTTTTTGCCGATAGACGGGCAAAAACGTCACGAACTTTTTGCCAGACCGGATATATATATTTTTTGGAGTACAAAATCGCTCCCAACCACTCGAGTAGGGTAGAAATTCAGAAAATCGCTTGAAGAACATCCACCGACCCAAACTGGTCAACAGTACTGACACAAATATCTCGAAAGAACAAAAATAAAAGAAATAATTACATATACAGATTCACTTCCAGAAATTTATTTAAGAAATATGACATGGCACTCACACGTTACTACAACCTCATCTGCATTATCACTAACATTTCTATTATAGGTGCTAAGATGTATTTACAAATTTTGTTTTAGTATTTTTATTTTTTTTTTATTTTGTATTATGGTTCTTAAACTCTATTCAGATTGGCCCATGATTTGGACTGACAGTTAAGCACAAACCAGGCCTTTTCTCAATTACGAGATTACACAAATCATATCGCCAACAAAATATTTATTTCGCTGACTTACGCTAAGTAACTTATACCGTATTTAATCGAAAATTTTGTGTAATATCGTATATTTTTGTAAAGTAAGAGTTATTTTAAATGGACCACTTTTTGAAGTTGTATTGTAGTTGAACACAAATAATAATAAGTTATTATTATTATTTATTAGTCTACTGAACAAATCCAGAGGCTTGTGTTCAATTAATTGGTTAGTAATATCCGATATCTCTTTGATAGTTAGCATAACTGCTGTAGTACGAGTGATTTCATTCGACAACTAGTACTACACACATTTTTTTATTTGTACCAAAAAATGGTTGGTTATTAGTTGAACATACCACTTTTTGTTGTTGTAGTCAACCACAAATAATTGGTTAACTATGGGATAACTTTTCAGCCACTAGCAGTACTGCTATGGTCGGTGAGTGGTTGAATTTAACTGCTAATAGTTGTCACCAGTGGCGTATACTCAATATGTTCAAGGTGTTCTCCACACACCCAACGAAAACAAATGATAATTGCAATATTATTTATATTTATTTATAAGTTAGGCATTTTTATCAATTTCATTTAATTTTTTATTATGATCGATTATCTTGAACTTTGTTGATTGTTAGTGCTATTTATGTTGAAGTAGGCGGAAAAGTTTTTTCTCGTTAATATTATCTAACGTGACTGACAGTCATGATTCTGGTCGTTAGAAGTTACCTTTGCACATCCTAGCTATTGACTGTGAGCATGAGAGATCATACGGTTACACTCATACTGTGGTGGGGATCGTACAATACAAAACTACCCACGTAACGAATATTGTTGAAACTCAATATTTTCATTTTTTGAATTATGTTAGTTAGATATTAAAATATCGTGTAATCTT
Organism: Liopterus haemorrhoidalis; assembly: GCA_963971575.1. Lineage (NCBI taxonomy): Eukaryota > Metazoa > Arthropoda > Insecta > Coleoptera > Dytiscidae > Liopterus > Liopterus haemorrhoidalis. The sequence goes on along the minus strand of OZ020616.1, from coordinate 20,846,899 downwards.
ACCAGGAAAAAAATCTTATTTCATAAATCTATAATTTTGGTAGCCCTACGGACAGTTTTATGAGTTTTTCCATGGAAAAAATACAGTACTGTAAAGTGGGGTGACTTGAAAATATGGGGCGAGTTGAAACATTTGGTCGCGGCACTTGAAATGTTGATACTACCTTCTGGCGGGTGTTTTAGGCCTTCAAACGAAACAGATAGTCTAGTAGTGTTTACTTTGTACAGTATGGTGGAATGGTTACACGCTTAAACGTAGTAGGGAGCAGTGACAAAATATTGGAATTTAAGGTAAATATGGCTTAATTTTTTTTCACCTATAACTTTATTATGTGTACAAATTGGTTATGTGGAATGTGAAAAATATTGGAAATGTGTACACCTGGTTACTGACGAAACAATGTAGATTGTTTTTGTTTTGGTCCTTAGTTATTTGGCTAAATATATCTAACGGCAAATTTAAATATCAAAGCACCTTACGCCAATGGGGTATCATTTTTTTCCTGTCTTTTTAGGGGCAATTTGAAAATGGCGCGTAATTATAAAAAAGGAGCCGGTAATTGCAAATATCGAGATTATGACGAAGAAAAACTAAATGAGGCTGTGGCTCGGTACCAAAGAGGAAATTTCCGAACTCTGTGTGAGGAATATGGTACCTTGTACAGGAAAATAAAAGGCTTGCATAAGAAAATACCTGGGGGCCAGCCAGACTTAACAGGTCAAGAAGAAAAAGATCTCGAGAGAGCAATTTCTACTGCTGCTGACTGGGGTTTTCCATGTGATGCAGAAGATCTGCTACTATCCGGAGTTTATAAGTATCTACAAGCAGAGGATATAGTAGTCATACAAAAAGAAGAAATTTGTAGAAAGCCTTCAAAAGTGGAATTGTTAAGACGGGGATACAAAATTTAGTTAATTACTTCTTAAAAGTCTTGATTGTATGGTAGATTTGTGCCCATTTTGAGTCCTACTTTGGTTTACTTAATTTTTTAAGATTTCAAGATTTTTTTATAATTAGTTTCAAATGTTTGTTAATTTTATTTTAAATAAATTTTGTATCTTCATATACTGATGTTTCATTAAATCAAATTAGCCAACTGTGCCCGTTTCAGCTGCAAAAAAACTATATTTTAGATTATCTCTGTTTCAAGTCGCCTCCATTGAGACTGTAGTTGAAAATTTTGTACAAATTCATGGTGTTTTCAAGTAACCCCATCGTAGGGCGAGATGAAACCAACTCTATTACATCTTTTTTCTCTCTTAATTTTGAGGACGCACATTTTTTTGCTATAGTGGGTTGTGTTTCCCATAGGCCAAAGTAATCCAAAATATTTTTGGTTTGGGCAAAATGAATCTTGTCTGTGCAGTACAACTTTAAATTCGTGTAAAGTCTTATCTGGGGTGACTTGATAAGATGACTTTACGGTATATTCTAACATTTAACTAACATAATTCAAAAAATTAAAATATTAAGTTACGACAATCTTTGCTGGATGTGTCTAAATGCATTTGTGCTCGAAATTCATTTGGAACCTAGCCTGTTTAACGATCGTTTTCGCCTTGGAATAAAAACATGTTGTCGTTCAACACGCGGTCATGAAAACGTTCAATTTATTGAGCATTATATCTGTATAAAGAACTTTCACTTTCTCATACTCTAATATTTAGGATCAGGTTCTTGAAAAATTATTAAACAATGAAAGAATTGACATAATTTAAAAATAAAAATTGTCTTATTCCTATAAGCAAGTTTAAAATAAACAACAAACGTATGTTTGCGACACAGAAATCAATTTGGATTAAAACACGGGACGTTAAATCAGTTTGAGACACACTGTAGTTCGTTGATGTTTTTAATACTTGCTTAATGATTGCTACGTCATTGATATTTAGTAACTTGAGTTTTTTCACTGTGGGTCTTGCCATCAAATATTGGTTAAAATATTTGTTATAGTTTGTAGTTCTATCTCTACTATTTGGCGACACTAAAGGCATTTATGAAGATGACGAAAAACCTTTTGGTAAGAATATTTTTTACTGACGTCACCAAATATTGGTGCTACAACTCTTAAAAATCAATAGCCAAATAATATATATATATTTAAAAAAAAAAAACTTAGATTTTGTTACACATGTTCTGAAAGAGAGCAGATTTTTAAAAAATATTGGCCTCGGTTGTATTTTAATCAATTTGGGCTTGGAAGTCAATGTAGTAATTCGCACCAAAAACGTGGTTGACTAATCGGTGAAACCAACCGCTCATCGATTACTAGTAGGTGAATTACAATGGTCGACAAGTGGTTGAGTATTAGGATACTGGTCCATGTGAAATAGCTCTTAAATTATTTAATTTTAATACACCAATAATTTATTTTCCATTTATTTTTCCATTCATCGAACGAAATGCATCATTAATCTATCTACATATGATAAAGTAAAAATAATATTATAATTCAAAGTGTTTTCAAAAATTTAGTTATATCAGGGCTTTATTTAATTAAATTTAAAGCCCCTTTCGAAAAACTATTTTAAAAAGGGGCATTTTTTAAGGCAATCAAATATTAATTAACATGAAAGTTTGCAATATTTTTCAAAAAGCAGGTTTTATGATTTTTAATAAGTTTCCAACGACATATACGTATAGGACAGACAAGGTAATTCTTTATTTCTTTAATTGTGACACTATATTAAAGTCAAGTGACGTTACAGTAGTTTATATCCCTGTTTAAACAGCTATAGCTCTGTTTTACACGATACATGTATACGTTCCCGCATAATTCGATAAAAAAGTTCATATGGAAAAATAGATCTGTAACTTTATACCAAGGGCCTGCTAAACACCAAACGACCTAAGAAAACTATTCCGTAATTAAAGTAAAATATTCCCTATATATGGAAATGGGAATCCCCTATTATTGAGGATAATTCTCTACATGGAGATATATTTTAGAGTGTTAAATCAAAATCGTGTAAAAAAATTCCATGTCTAAGCAGAATTGTGTTAATTTAATTTGAAGTATTAATTACTCTAGACTGCATGATATCGGAAGGTGCATATTCCGAAATGGAGTCTACGCTGTTTAATCTATGAATATGAGCGCAAGAGCGGTTAGCCGTGGCAGTTTAAAAAAGATAATATGTTCTATTTTTTTAGCAGCGCAGTTGCTGCCTCTTGTTGTGAAATAAATATAAAAATAAAAAATGCAGCACGTGAAAGATTAAATAGCCATTTCTTCGAATGTGAGATTTGAATGTACCAATCTGGAGCCAATTGGATAGAATAGTGTCTGCCAAACTTTTTACCTCGCGGTCCTCTAGAGCAGTGGTTCTCAAAGTGGGTGCCGCGGCACCCTGGGGTACCGTACATTACTTGTAGGGCTGCCGCGAGCGTGGTGTGAAATTTAGCACCGTATGTATTTTTATACGCATAGTAAAAAAAAACTGAATGAGTGCAAACGGGTACAACTCGTGGATTCCTACATTAACTTCCAATCGTTTTAAAAACACTACATAGTATAGCGCATTCTTAATGTTAAAAATTTCAAATGAATATTTGGAATCCATAGATATATCATAGAAATTATGTGCCGGATTATGTACCGATGGTGCACCGTCCATGGTTGGGTCGTTAAAGGGTTTTGTCTCACTTGCCAAAAAGAAAAATACTCTTATCATATCTACTCATTGTTGTTTACATCGACAAGCCCTAATCTCAAAAACACTAGGAGAGGAGCTATCAACTATTCTGAATGAAATCATTAGGATGGCAAATTTTAGGCAAATTTTGTAGGACTCTTAAATTACGGGTGTTCGCAAAACTGTGTGGAGAACTTGGATCTGAGCATTTCTAAAGGACGTCTATTGATTTGTGTTTACGAAAAGTAGAACTACTCACTTTTTTTGAACAAGAAAACAAACTTGAATTTTGTGTATTGTTAAAAAATGAATGTTAGTGTACTTAATTCGCTTATATAACAGATATATTTAAGGAATTGAAAAAAGTAAATCCTAGCATGCAAGGAAGATATGAAATTTATTAAAATCGTCCGATAAAATTAGAACTTTTAAATACAAGATAGAATTTTGGAAAATAGAAATCAATGAAGGCAACTTGGAAATGTTTACAAGAACAATTAAAACAAAAGAAAACATAATTAACTTGATTTATGAACACTTCCCATCACTGGGAACACAGATTTGCCACTATTTTCCAGATATTGATAGTTTTGACGGATACGAAATCTGTTCGTGGAATTATCATCCAATCCTAATAAATTAGAATTAAACTATAACGAAGAGGAATTAATAGAAATTCACAATAACCGTACGTTGTTAATGAAATACTCTGAATTTTCATTAGAATCCATTTGGATATTACTTCCAAAGGAAAGATTGAAGTCGGTAGAACATGAAATGCGAATATGTTTGTCCAAAATACGCCGAAATATAAAGGAATTATGTAAAAAAAATTGGGTATCTTTTGTTCTAAAGAATATTTTTTTAATTAAAAAAACATATTTTCCTAAGAAAAATAAAATGTCTTTATAATTTCATGCACTTGATGGTGGATGCCGGAAATTTTACATAATCGATTTGGGGTGCCTTCACATTAAAAAGTTTGAGAAACACTGCTCTAGAGGAAGGAACTTTTTGGCACACCAAATAAAATTCCAAAAATATTTAAATCACACTTTATTAATTTATAAATTTTATAAACGAAACTGGCATATAAAACAAGCATATTACAATGTTCGTTTTTAAGGGATCACGATTATGTAGTGATGTCCTAGCAAATTACAATATATTTTTGTTTTTAATTTTCGCGGCGTACCTCGAATTTCTTATGGCACACACTTTGTAGAAACTGGGACAGGGTGAAAGATTTAGTTTAGGTATTCCGGTACATTTGACAATTTGCTAAATATACGAATTAAAGGATGTCACAACTGTTTATATTATCCTTGTATAATTTATGACACTGTCCTTAAATTGGTTTCTGGCTAATTAAAAAATACCACAACTTTCACTTTTATATACTAAAGTGAAGATTACCTGCAAAATTCCTTATTAACTTTTTTACCTCGTATCAGTTTGCTGCCGTTCATATAATTTACGATTATTTTCCCGCTCGTGCGTTCATTCAATTATCACCAGCAGTTGTTTAACCACGGTAAAAAAAAAAAAACATGGTGCGTACTAGCACTAATTTCCTACATGTGTTGTTATATGCGTTGATAGTTCTTCTACGCCGGTTTAAAACTGGTATTTAAATCTGATATTCTAAGCCCTGTTATAACAACATTATTTAAAAAAAATCATGATACTGTTATTTGTACTTATATCTTAGATTAAAAGAAATTTCAAATATTTATTTAAAAAACTGTTTAATTCAAAGAAATATAAAATTTTTGTTTTATAATCAAATATAAAATCATATAAAAACTCATATAATACATTGCTTCTATTCTTACGTGCAAGATATAGCTTGTACTTATTCGAATCATCATAATGGATTATCGTTAGAAATAAAAGACGATCAAATACGGTAAACTTCCTTACAAAAAACAATAAATACTATTCCAATGGAGTTAGCTTAATATTATCATGTGCAGGGTTAAAATAGAATAAAGAAAATACTTCCACAATCTTTTACAACTACAACAGAAACACAAGATACAAATTAATAATATTTATACGTATTATATAGATGCACTCAGTAACAACGACACACAGAGAAATGGAATCGTAATCGACTCAAAATCATTTATAACAAATAACTCTAACGGAGATGTTAAACTTGATTTCAGCACAAAGTCAGTTCAAGAGTAACCCACACTAACATGTTGGATTTCAGATGACTGTCATAACTTGAAACATTGCGGTTAAGGTTTCGTAGGTGCAAATAATAGTGAGAAACAGAGGCGGACTGGAAACCCCAGGGTATCTTTCGAAACAACCATGAACCCTAATAATAATAATGTAATGTAATAATAATAAAAGTATTAAAAATAATAATTCAAATGGTCTCCATAAAAAAGAGAGCAGAAATTCGCTTCTGAACACTTGAAGAGCAGAAGCAGAAATTCACTCTTAAATACTTGAGAAGTGGGGGAGGGGAAAAGTTCACACCTGAATACTTGAGTAGGGAGTAGAAATTCGTTCCCAAACACTTGAAATACGGTGGTGAAGAAACTCACTCCCAATCACCGGAGTAGTGGAGGGCATAAGTTCACTCACAATGACTCAGTTGGTAAGCGGAAAATAATAATCAACCTTGAAATACCCATACGCCGAGGCTCTGACGTCAATAGCCCGCCGAAAATCTCGTGGTAATCCGCCGACCACACCCGCGACAAGCTAGAAAGATCACCACAATAATAGTTTGACGTTAGTGAATGAGCCTCTTGAATCGGCACTTTGTATGACACAGGACAAGGAGTAATGGAATCGTTAAAGAGAAATCCATAACTACATCCCCCTTGGAATCAAAATGCATCATTAATGTCATATCAAGAAGAGATATGATCAAGAAACCCTTGTATTATCACTCAGTCTATATGGTAAAAATGATGGCTAATTCAATGTCCAAACCTACAGTTGATATTTAGCATGCATATAGAGTTCTTTAACTGGTATAAAATAACGCCCGAAAAATATTAACATACATTAATTATTTTTTTTAAGTATTATTAAATTTTGATCCTGATTTCGGATATCATATCGAAACACTTGAATAACGTATGAATGGTATTTTTTAAAAAGCTTTTATTTGATGTGATTTTGTCAAAAATGTGCCTCTTATTCTCTTATGTTTGTTCAACACCCTATATCCCAGTGATTCCCAAAGTGGGAGATACCGCCCCTTGGGGGGCGCTGGCACGATCTAGGGGGGGGCGATAGTAACCTCGGGTGCATTTGGGGGGCGGTGAAAGCATAAAGAAGGAAGAGAAGATAAGAAGATTTAGAAAAATCGTTCGTACATATTCCATCTATTGTGTAACATTATTTTTTAAATAAACACAAAATTCAAGTTTTAACCGATCGGCGGTCATGTCCACCTGACAGGTCTTAAGAAACAAGTGTTGGTAGGCGAACGTATCGCGTATTGTCGGGAAAGTCCGGCATACGTCAGCAAGGGTATATGCGACGAGGGGAATTCAGTCAGTTTCCAAATTTATCAGGAGTAGAAAAAAATTATGAAGACTTGCTTACCTATTGTCAGCACTTGGATGCTCTCCATTCTGACTTCAACCAACGATTTGAAGATATTTTTAAAATGAACATACCCGATTGGGTTTTGGATTCTTTTTCAAGTGCAAACACAGAAGAATTTCCAAAATTACAAGAACTGATGGAAGTAACAACAAATTACGAATTGAAATTTAAATTCAAAAACGGCTACAAACAGTTCTGGCTGCAAAAGCAGATTCCTACAGCTTATCCTGGGTTATGGGCTATAATACAAAAGTTGTTAATTGCATTTCCTTCGTCATATTTGGTGAAACGTGGGTTCAGTGCGGTCACAAATCTATTAACAAAAAAAGAAACCGACTGCAAATAGCTAATCGCGGTGATTTAAGAATACTGCTGACAAAAATAGAGCCGAAGATTGATAGATTGATAGCAGCGCACCAGGTTCATCCTTCTCGTTAGATGAGAATATGATTTTAATAAATAATTATTAATTTCAAGCTTCAAGGTGTCTTATTTACAACATCATTCTTTACTATATTTTAGAACGTAGGTAGAAATATAGATACATATATCTTTCTGTTTGTTCGCTTAAAGAATGTAGATTTCCAGAGGGCGCTGAGTAAGTTTTTTCTGAAAAGGGCGCGGTAGGCCGAATAAGTTTGGGAACCACTGCTATAACTCAAAGGAGTCAGTCTAGAAACTTGAAAACAATCAGAGTGATGCAATACAACAATACAAGTGAAATTTTCGATCTAACACGATTTTGTGAGAAGGGCCGAGAAATGATAAAAATTATTTAATGTATATTATTAATACTAAAGAAAACTTTTTTCGTTCGGGCGTTGTGAGTTGTCATTTTCCCCAGACACCCTTGATATCAATGAACTTGAGAAGCAATGTCGTACTAGATACCTCATGTGAAAAATAAACTACACATTGTTTTCCACTTATCAATGCATGTATCGACCTCGGTAGTGACCCTTTTTTTTGTGCTAAAGGTTCCGGGTTCTATTCCCGGTCAGGGCATGGATATTTGTATTCGACCTTTCAATTCACCCTAATTAAAAAAAAAAAAAACACTTAAGTTTATCACCGCTCCCAATTCAGATTGGGTCATCGTGGGAGTTGTAGACTTGAAACTTCACTCTTTGGAGTGAAATGCCCGTGTCAAATATATAATAGCAGTACGGTAATGAAAACTTCGGTTCGGTGAGACTACTGTAAGACGTTTACGAGCTGATTAAGGATGCATGTACTTCAGTACAACGCCTATATATGGCATTAAATGATGTAAATACCGTAGTTATAAACAATATAAACCAGTATAGGCCCTGTTTCTCGAAAAAGTACAAGCTTGCTAATCAATGGACATTGCTACCGAAATAATATAAGTCCGATACCTAAAGTCAAGTAGCCTATATCAGTGATACTCAATATACGGCACTATAAGTCATCGTGCCCACCGAGCTGAATATTATTTGCAGGACAAGTTTTCGCGGATCGGTTACATTTTTCTGCAGACCGGCGGTTGAGAAAACTTGATTTAGGTAGCCCGGGATGGTGTCCGGTACGTTGAGTAGAATATATTTTTTTTAGTTTTGGTCGATGGTATAAGCCTGCAGTTCTCAAGGTGTGGTGGTCCTCCAAGATGCTTTCAGGTCCAAAAGGTTAAAACTATTTTTAACCACTAATCCAGACAGTGTGTATGTTATCCAAAAAGATAGACGAACCAAATTAAAGAAATCATCCATCACTCATGAAAAACAGTAGAAGGATGTAACATCGCAATGAAGAACACTTGTACACTATAAAGCTGCATTTGAAGCTCTAAAATTAGTAGACTATACTATATGACTTGTGTACTGTTGATTGTCACTAGAAGTTTGTCATATGATAACGCAAGCGACCGTTCACAACTCTAAATTTGATAGACTACGCGTTGTCGACTGTAGACAGTTTTCCAAACTTTATAGTTAATACGCTGTTTTAATGTGACAGACATATGAACACACATTAGCTATCTCACTTTACATAACCTAAAAAATACTGTTGCACAAATTTCAACAAAATTCGGAAATCGTGAAACGAAAAAGAGTTTCTGTAATTGCGGCTATAATTTTGTTGTTAAAATTTAGTAAGAAATCACTATCTCGCTGATGGGGGGTGCGTAGTCACCTAACTGAATTTATTCCTTTGTAGTTGGTTTGAAAAAAGCATAGATGTCACAACATACGTTAAGGTGGCTACACACGTAACTGCAAACTTGACAAGCATGAATGATCATTGTTTTTGTACAAGTAGGCTTTAATGTCTGTAGGATAATTTTGCGCAAGCATTTTAATTGTACAAGCCGCTTGATGATGAATTGAATTTGAATCATGCAACCTTGGACAAGCCGCGCTTGCGCAAGTGAAACGGAACGTGTGTACCAAGGACGTGCTTGTACAGATAAACGTCAGTCGTGAGTGAGCTCTACAAGTGTAACACCTTCCGGTCGCGAGAAATCGTAATGTTGCTGTTAATCTTTCATGGGGGGTTATAGCTTCTTTCATGATCGCTTCCTTCTTTTTACTTAAAAGTGTTACGAGTGACAAAAGGTTCATATAAGTTTCTTCATTAATTCTTAGATAATTATGCTAATCACGCGGATATATCTTCAATTCACTCAGTAAATTAATATGGGAATAGGTTTTTCTTTTCATTAACCACTCTCTACACCACATATCGCGTTTTCCTCTTGTGGACAAAGCAACAAGTAGCCAAAGTGAGCGCATCGTCGTCAGAGTTCAACATAGTCCAAGCGCAAACTGGAGCTTGTTCAAGAATACTTGTATCGTGTGGCGTCGAAGGGAAATTTTCTGTGCTTGTACAAAAAGATTGACCATGCATGTTTGTCAAGTTTGCAGTTACGGGTGTAGCCACCTTTACGCATTAATTTTCATAGCTGTAAACGCTGTCATTAAACGTGAAAACTGTCTATTTTAAATTTACCCACAACGCACAGCGTATAGTCAATTAATTTTAGAGCTGTGAAAGCAGCTTAATTTGTCAGGTTTTTTCTGCAAAGATACGATTATATACACGGCTTAAAATTCAATTTTTAAATTTGATTCAAAATTAAATAAAACCTTTCATTAAAACATTTTTATTAGGCCGTATTTTCTATACATATTTTTAAAACTTATACAACTAACATGCCTCATTGACTTAATTTCTTTCTAATTTTGAGATCGAATATAGTAAAAATTCAACTACGATTCCATTTCTATTTCGTTGTAAACCACCTTTCATAGGACATATATAGAATTTACAAGCGTACACAGAAAAATGTTATTTACAATTTTAATTGGACCATATACAATATATAAAAATTTTAAAAAACTTAATTTACAAATATTAATAATAAAAGGTTCCAAAGGTCTAAGAATTGAATAGAGCAAAGACGACAAACTGTATCTTGACCTCCAGAACTATTTAAAAAACATGGTCAGCGCGACCAATCCTACTGTCTCTATATAAACAGGTACTCATTTCCAAGTATAAATTATTTGAGACTAACTCGACCCCTGAGCTGAAATGCACAGTACCGGAAGGTTAATATTCCGTAGAAGTCAGCGAAAAATGAACCTGAATCCCCGTGCTGTGTAGGTAGTCTTACCACGAAAACAAATCTATTCAACTTGAACTAATTTTCAAAGTATCAGAAGTTAAAAATTTTAGAGTCAACATGAATGCAACCCACGATCTCAGTGGTAAATATCTTACTACGGAGTCACGCATTAAAAATGGGTAAAAAATTTAGTGTTTAAAAATTTTAACATGTTTTTAAGTACTGAAATATTCTTAATTTGTTTATTAAATGAAGTTAATTATCAAATTAAGTACAATCACATCAGTAATTTTTAAACGGTTAAAAATATGGTCCACTTTTAATTTGATTTGTTATTTTTTGTATCATAAAAACTTTACGCAACCCAAATATATTCATAAGATCTATACGAATTTTTAATATAAATATATTTTCAACACCTAAGGAACGCATGGGGCAGAGTAAGACCTATATGGGAAACTACCTAAACGCCCTGACATCTGGTGGCAATTTGCGGAAGATACGAAAGTGACATTCGTGACATTGTTTTGTTTTGTTCAATGGAGAAATACGTGTTGTTTTGTTGTTTGTATTTCATTTTTGTGAATCATGGTGAGTCATTTTTTTTCATGCGTGACTCATGGGATAAAAATAATCAATTTTGTTGTGTGCCGCAATGTAAATTGTGAACAAGGAAGAATTCCTCTTAAACATTCCATAATTTACCTAAATCGAAAAAAAATATCAATTGAAACGACGTTTAGAGGCAAAGAGAAAGTGGATCGTAGGTTTTTATGGACCCAAAAACTAAAAATGGGCAAAAATGCAAGCCCATGCATGCACGTTTGTTCGTTTCATTTTATGGAAAGTGATTTTTTACGTCCAAGAAAAGACTGAAAAAAGCACTTACCCCACCCAAAATTTGCCTAAATCATCAGTTGATATATTAAAAGGCCCTTATACTTTTTCAGGCAGAGATATTAATTTTTACTAATATATTTACCATTTTTTTGTTGCTATTATATTGACAGACAGTCAAAAAGAATTAAACATACAATGAAAAACTAAAAATTTCCTTGAAATTTCTTTAGAATAGTATATTATTACATATCTTGTAAATCGTAGATTATCTTTAAATAAAAAAAAAAAAAAAACATAAAAGCTCGGAAAATAGGAAAATACAATTGGTGTTCATTTTCACCATATAAACAAATACACGAGTAACAGTTTAATGTCACTATCGAGTGTTCCAGCTTTGCCGCATATGGCGCTGCGATCTTAAAAAGTTTCCCCTATATTTATTCAGCTCTGACACTTATATGAAAGTCGCGATTGGCATGACGTTTCAACTTCTCCTATTATCCTGTATAAACAGGTACTCAATGCGATGGTTCTGAAACTATGACAGATATATAAAAGACGGGTCCACAGTATTATTAATAATAGGTTCCTAACGCCTAGGTGGCGCATAAAGGCAGAGAAGGTAAGTTTTCTTTTTATTGTATTATCCCTTTATAAACACATAGTCATTTTAAGTATTAAATACTGAAGGCTGTGTCGACCTCGTAAGCTGATTGCATAGTATCGGAAGTTGAAAATTCTGGGTATCCACTTTACTACAGAAGCTCTAAATTGTGTTATTATTCCGTAATTATAATTTTTATGTGATATTTGGGTTGCGTGTAATTATTATAAAAACTTTCTTCTGCGTACCATGTAATCAGCGAAAATAAAATTTATAACGTAAATAATTATATCAGTATTATACCTACTCACCATTCGCTAAACCAAAAAAAAGGGTTATCGAAACCTTTAACGAATCCAATAAACCCATAATTACCATAAACTTCATATAATATATTATATTATCATAAAGCTAAAGAAAATAATAAATGATAAAAAAAAAAACGCTATTTAAAATTTACAATATTGTTCTTCTGTCATGCACAAAACCTGTGTGCACTGTTATTTTTTTACCTGTCTTCAGTGTCATTAAACGCGCACAAGTTGTTAGTTTGAGGCGTACGATCATCACTTCTTAGATGTTTTTTTAGCCCGACGTGTGGTGGTGCTGTTTGATATAGTTGGAGCTGAACCAGAGCTGCGGGTTGATTTTTGAACTCGAGATGATGATGGGGCTGGAGCAGCTGCAGCTTTTGAAGATGTAGTTTGTCTTGCAGCTGGAACAAGTACTGCGTCACAGCCATATTAACATTGAGTCAGTACATAGTAGGTGACAAAATAGATGAACAAAATATTTTTAATGAATAATGGTAAATTCGATGATCTCAGCAGCTAATCGCCATCACAGTATTTTAACATTTGTTTTAAGGTACATATTTCGTAGAACACCCACCATCTTGCGCCCTCTATGTAAGGTTCATTTTGTTGGAACCACATGCTAACAAAGAGCCAATTCTTTAATTTGTAGCATAAGATAGCGCATTATGTTTAACAGTATTTCCCATGGAGTTTTTGCAAAATTATAACCTCGTAACAGGTCCAGCCCATCCGAAAGTCCATATGCATTGGGTTGTTACATAAGTCTGTTCGGTTTTTTTTTTTACCTTTTATTCAATAAAATGTAAATTAAAAAAAAAAACTTTTATTATCAAATGTACTGTCCACTATTTTCTATCACTTTGGACAAACGCTCAGGCAATTTCATTATGCCATTTCTCCAGAAGGTTCCGTCTTTGCTCTCGAAAAATCTGTAGAGGTGAATTTTGATATCGTCCAAAGAAGCAAAATTTTTTCCGTTAAGGTAATTTTGTAGAGTGGAACAAATGGTAGTCGGAGTATATGGTCCAGACATCGCACCAACCGACTACCATTTGTTCTATTTTCTACAAAATTCCCTTAACGGAAAAAATTTCGGATCTGTGGACGATATCAAAATTCACCTGGACAGATTTTTCGAGAGCAAAGACGGAACCTTCTGGAGAGATAGCATTATGAAATTCCTTGAGCGTTTGTCCAAAGTGATAGAAAATAATACACAGTACATTTGATAATAAAAGTTTTTTTAGAATGTATATTATATTGAATAAACGGTGAAAAAAAAAAAACAAACAAACAAACGGACTTATGTAACAACTCCATATGAAAAGGTGTATCAATTTTGGGTTTACAGGAGGTCAAACGAGACTATTCTGCATTTCACATTGCTACTGAGTTAAAAATGTGTTGCACGTAAGTTTCACGTATTTTTCTAAAGGTTGTTATAACCGAAATTGATTTTGATACATATTTTTACAATAACATGTTGAACTGTGTAGCCCTGCATTTTAAACTAAAACTAGCATTGATTGTAAGGATAAATTGTTTATTATACACTCTGGCACCCTACATTACAAAGTTATAAACGCATGCACAATGATACACAATTTTAATTCGGTTAATGTGGGGTTAACTAAAGTGCTGTACACCTAAAAACTAGCAAAAACTAGTACAACAATACCTCGCATAGTCCGTCTTGGATCAGTCCGGATTCACTATAGTCCGGTTTGAAAATTTCAAAAAACTAAATTTTAATTGAGCAAATAAAAATAAATTCTAAAAAATTAGTACACAAAATTATTTTTTTACACAAAAATGATCGGCCACATGTTGTACACTAAGAAATGGACGTAATACTGACCATATTACTCCTGAATGTACATAGATTGAAAACATGGTCATGAAACCTAGAAACAGGAGGCCTAGGCTCATCACCTCGAGCTGTCGCGCCAATGATGAATAAATGAAATTGGACAACAACTTGGTTTCAAAGAGTTGGATTCCGTCAACGTAATTGAGTGTATCGAATTGAACACTAATGAACAACAGGCTTATGAAGAACGGGAGGACAACTTAGACAACGACGACTGTGTTGAAGTACTTGCATGAGAATTAAGAGCTCAACAACTATCAAAAAATATTGGAATGGTCGAAACCTTATCAGAGCATACTATGGAGGTTGATCCCAATATTCAACGTGCAGAATTCGCCTTACAATTCGTCAAACGATAAACAATGCCATTCGTTGCTACAATGAAATGTATGAAGAGAAAAGGCCGAAGAAAAAAAAAAGTGCAGACATCGATATTGCAATTTTTAGAGATCAATAATTAAATTACGAAAAATATGCATTTTTTTAAATTATTTCTAATAAAGACATTAGAATTTATTAAACACGTTTTATTTATTAAAAATAAGATTTTTTTTTTGCGACCAATCATTTTTTGTATGTATTCAGTTCCTTGATTAGTCCGGTTTCAAATAGTCCGGGATATCGGCGGAACTGATTACCCGGACTATAGTCGGATTGCTGATAGGTGACTGTTACATGTATGTTTCAAGTAGTGCATTCATATAATAATCTAGTTACCATTTTTCAGCGATTTTAAAAATGTTTTTTGTTTTTTGTCTTAACTGTCAGTGCCTGGTAATAAATACTACTGTTAATTAAAATATGGCTTGCGGCCAATTATTAAATTCACAAACTTTAATTTTAAATCTGCTGGAATAAACACCAAATTATAATCCAAAATTTACGTATGAGTATAAATTTTTCATCATTTATAATTATTACCTTAAAATTAATAATTTTATTTGTTTGAGTACTGCTGTAAATTTATTTTCGCGCTCTAATTAGTAAAGACATCTACGAATTATGCTGTTTCTTTCTAATGCTTTGTTTTTTATTCAAATAATTTTGAAGGTTAGTTGTCAACTTGCGTCACTATACGTTACTATGGGTATGCAAATAATTATAATGATATAGACAGAGAAAGCATATAAGTATTGAATGTCGATACTTGTAGCAACGAACAGTCACTTATCAGCAATCCGACTATATGCGAGGTATTGCTGTACATAATTAGGTCAAATTTAGTTAGTACAAGAAAGATGCTGAAAGCCTCGAAGTAAGCTTAATGGAGTACGTGTAAAAAAAATAAATAAATAAAAATGGTGGTGTAGGGTGTAATCTTATAGTTTTAGCGGTCGTAGAACTAAATGATGATTCATATTTACCTTTCTTGGCTGCAGATTTGGCCGCCGCTTGGTGCGCAGCGATGGCGGTTTTCAACGCAACTTTCGCCAACACTCTGGCTTTCTTCTGGTCAACGACAGGACTGCTCTTAGTCGAACTGACAGGGGAGGCTTCTCCTCGTCTCTTGGCTCTTTCCGCTCGTCCGCTTGGTTTCGCCTTCTTCTTTTTGCTCTCAATTACACTGCTATAGTTTGTGGACTGGCTAGTCTTTGTGGAGCGCGTCGATTTAGATGTTTTACGGATTTTCGCCTTGTCGGGTGTTTTCTTTTTTGTTTTAGCCGAAGCGTCGCTTGTCAAAGGATCTGTTGATTTACGTTTTGTGCCCTTTCGCTTCTTTTTAAGCTGGCTTTCGTCACGGAATAAGGACAAATCCACTGCAAAACAATAATAAAATTATATACTATATATCAAGAAGAAAGTAATTATGAGGGTGCAATAATGAAAAATAAAGAAGTACTCACATCCATCAGGGTGTTCTTCTGTCAAAGATGGTGCTGCATCTCCATTTTCTACAGCTAAAGCTCTCTTGAGTATATTTTCAGTTCGTTCCTCTTCTTCTTTCGGCAAATTATATTTACCTTTTTCAATACGTTCCATATTGATATTTGTTAAAATGCAGTCAAAATCTGTAACAATAAAATTAACAAAATGTATAATAATTTCAAGTATATTCATAATTTATAAATCATAAATAAAAGACGGGACTAAAATAGTTTTTAGTTATTTTATAATTTAATACAAAATTACGCTTTTAACCTGAAATTTGGCATCTTGTCAAAATGGTTATCTTTATTGTATGTACATAATCAAGAACACAAAATGCCAAGACTAAAGGGAAAACTTTTCAATCGTAAATATTTTCCATTCATATTATGTAAGTGAATTAATGAGATTTTGATAAATCTCGACATAAACGTTACTTATGAACAATGGCTTACTGTCATAATTTTATACTTTAAGATCTGTAAGTATTGTATTTATTTACTTGTGTGTATCATTAATTTTATAATAATAAATTACAGATGCATAATAGTGTTTTATAGATTGTTTGTATTTCCTATCTTTAGCTTTTTTTGAAAATATCAAGATTGGTATTTTTTCTTTTTGTATTGGTAACAAGTATTTTAATAAATTGCCCTACGCCAGTGTACAGCCGGAAACTATTGTCCGTCATTTTGAAATACCATCCTGGTTTGTTCAATTAGCAAGTAAGCCTTTATTTCTTTAGTATTTTTATTCAATAATAGCAAATCGAAATTTTGAAAATCAGGAGGATGTTAGCTAAGAAATTTTAATGTATTCTTACTTACTAATGATTTTAATAAATTTGATTTCTCACTTATTGAATTAAAAAAAAAAGTGACAAAAATTGTTAAAAACAGGAAAACAAATCTGTTTTGTGTATGCATATAATTCAATTAGATGAATATTTAGAGGGTTATGAGAAGCGCTACTTATAAACTTGAAATATCTCACTTATTATTTACTTAACAGCAAAGATGTATATACAAAATCTGGTTTCGAATGAAGAAACGATTACTTTTATATATGCCTTTTGATTAAAACCAAAATTTATAAAAATGTTTTACTTATTGTACTCACAAACAACAAAATATCCTCGCAAACATCTCGAATATTATATCTGTGATATTGGTGTCTTTGTCAATACTAAAATAATTGAATTGCTTATTTTAAATTTTAAGTTTTTGAAAATTTTCCAGACAGCCGAATAACTCATATTTAAGATCTTAAATTTGAAAAAAAAAAAAAAGAAAAGAGCATTCTTAAATTTAATTTTTTATAGAGTTTTTGTTGACGTGCCTTTTGTTTTAGAAAGGTTGCCGATTTCTGGCATAAAAGGAACAGCGAAAACGCGCAACTACTGCCGTAATGAAAGATTAAAAGTAACTTACCTGTAAAATCATAGAAATCGGGAATGTATGTCTTATCATTTTTATCTTGTGATAGCCAACGTATTCTAATACGAGGAGAACTCTTATAGACATTCTGTACAGCCTGGCACACGTAGAAACCACCTTCAGCATTTCTTACTGCCAAAAATTCATTTCTGCGAAAATAAACAGAATTAAAAACACCTATATCGGTCTTGGGTAAAGTTAACTTACTTATAAAACACAATCAACTTCTCGTCCATGCCTCTTGGAGTAATTGGAGTGCTAGATAGTTTAGTGTACAGCGCTAATTCAGGCAGGGGACTTTGATACGGTTGAGTGCGTGTCCGAGTCCTCTTACTCTTCCTTTCATCCTCCGAGGTCCTTCCCCCTTTCACTTTAGCCGGTGAAGACTTATTATTTGCTTTACTTGGAGTTTTGAGACTTTCATCTGAAGATGAAGTAGAAGGGGATGGTTTTGGTGGTGGTTTGGTTTCACGTTTCCTGTTTACTCGTGGAGAAGTTGTGGCTAGTTTAAGTGTTGATGGTGGTTTTGTAGGTGGTGTCTCCTTGGGTACGGCCGCTTTGGTTGGGGTTGTAGCGGTGTGTGGTGCCTCTGCTGCTGGTTCTGGGGCAGCAACAGGAGGGGTGGGTGTTACCTTAGGAGTAGGCTCGACTGCTGGACCTGGAGCTGGTGATGGAGAGGGCGCCGCTGGTGCAGGTGCCGCTGCAGGGGCTGGTGGTGGTGGCGGTGCCGCTGCTGGTGCCGCCGCCGCCGTCACAGCCGCAGGTGCCGCTGGGGCAGGACTTGTGTTTGGGGCCGTTGATGTGGCGGCTGTTGCTGGGGGCTTCTCCTGAACCTATCAAAATGTTCATGTTACTGTATGTAATTTTAATAATTTAATAAATCGATACATATTAGGTTAATGGACGTAACACTCAAAACACAAAAGCTTCAAGAAAATAAAATAATAAATTTGATTAGTTTTTTTTTTAGTGAATCATTTTATAATTATTTAGTGCGTAAATTCTACCGTGACTTACACCAGTTGTCAGGATGAAAAGGAGTAAGAAGAAAATTGCACAAATGATTTATTTTTCATTTAAATGAACTTGTATTAAAAAAATTGATGTGAAGTGTGAATTTTCACACATTTCTGGGTTTTGCAGGTATTTAGTAACTGAACGATGATTATTTGGGATGCCAAAACAAATTTTATGTCAAAATATTTTTTTATGAATTTTAATTCGAATGCCTAATACCATTATTTAAGTTTCTAAATATATGCAGTATTTTTTTTATATAGCAAAGTTCATTAAGATTTTGAAAATTGCACCTATGGTTTCCATTGGTTGCTTACATCGTAAGTCCCGCCCTTTGATTTCGTCGAACATAGAATTAAATTATAATTTCAACACTTTCCACTGGTTATTAAATTTACGCTTTTAAAAATTAAATGCAGCATTTACCAAATATAACTAGAATTTTAACAAAATAATTTAAACAAAATAAAAATGCAAAAAAAAAACAAAAAATAAAATCAACAGGATTCGAACCCTAGTTTGCAAGTTTCTTATATTATTAAGCGTACGACAAATCCAACCACGCCACGAGAGCTACTGATGTGGTATGTTACACAACGTATTAAATAGTTAACATATTTTAGTTAAAAACACAAAAAATGCGTTATTTTCCGAAAACATAATCTGATCAAAAATTCCTGTTGTACTATTCCGGTTCACACCAATGTACATTACTTAGATTTTTGTCAGATTTTTAGTTTAAACCATCTGGGCTACAGGGTGTGGGACAAAAAATTTTTTGCACAGTTTCGGCAAAAATCGCATCAAAATAATTTATTTTGCAAAAATAAAATTTTGATCGTTAATCCACGTACTAAGGGCTTTCATTTGATACCCTACTCAGAATTTTAAAAAAATATTTATTTTTTCGATGAGTATATATTTGTTTATATTTTTAGAGGGATATGTTTTTTAGATGTTTTAGTATTTTTCCTATGTGCGGGTCAAAGAGTTGTATAAGCATGCCAAATTTCAACTCTCTAGGTTTAGCCGTTTGGCTACAATTTTTACCGAACAGACAGACAGACAGACAGACAGACGACAAAATGACGGTATAAGGGTTTTTTGGTCATACCTACAAAACCCTAAAAACGGGTTATGAATTTTGGATACAATGTACCAAACAATGAGTAAAATTAAAAAACGCATTGTACCTAAATTTTACTGACCTTTCAGATTATCGAAATATTCCTACCAACAAAGCGAATAGGCTTTAACCATTTAAAAAAAGCCTAATAATAGTTAGGGTTATTAAAAACCTTTTATCCACCTCTGATACATATATAAAATTGGTAAACCGTTTTTTAAATTAACGCTACGTTTAACACCTAGAGCAGGGCTGCCCAATCAGTCGATTGCGATCTACCAGTCGATCGCGGCGTGATTTCAAGTAGATCCTAAGTTTTCTCTCGGTTCCATGTACTTAAAAATACATTACATAAATATAAAGTAAAAATGGCGTGGCGCAATGTAATATATAATTTTCCTAAATTTTCCGTAACGGAGACCAGTGATCGCGCATCAAAAAACCACTAATATATGAAAATACACTGAAAAAAAAAAAACATTATCTTAAGATATCCTAACCAACAAAACTTAAAAACAAAGAATCATCTTGCATACATTTTTTGGCGATCAATGTGTTAACTGTCGGGCTAAAAGTCCCGCGTTTGAGGACCTATGAAGAATCTTCATAAATATATATATTTTTTTAAATTTCGTTTTACATATTAGATTATTTTTTCAAAATTTTCTCCCCGGGAGAGGACCCCCTGACCGAGAAAATCATTTTTACCCGCAGCAACTATATTGAAAACCTCGACAGATTCAAGATGGTGGCAAAAATAGACTACCAAGTACAATATTTCTACAAATATTTGTAAAGTTTTGGCTACAAATTGCCTCGTAGTACGCAAATATGTGACTGATGGTTTACAAGATGGCGTCTATAATGTAATTTAATTATTTACATATACATGGCGGTTTTTTTACAATTAAAAAAATCCTATTAGATGGATAAAGATGCAAATTTTTGTGCATAGGTTATTACTAATGTTATTTGAGATTGTAAATTTTGTGTAAGTTATACGATTGTGCGCCCGCGTAACCCTATATTGCAGTGGTCGCAACCAAAAATTAAATTATTAAATTATTTATTATTTCGATACATATTATGCTAATTGACCCTCAAATCTAAAAAAATGTAACCAGACTAGTTCTTTTATATTTTATTTTTGAGTCATTATTTGGCATATTCCAGCAAAAATTCGTAAACCCTAATAAAAGAGGAATTCATTTATAAGTAGGGAAAAAAATATTTGTGCAATTTAGTTCTCGTTTTCATCCTGGATTATTGGTGTAAGCCTCAGTAGAATTTAAAAATTAATACTTTCATGTATCGCAATTCCTAAAAAAATATGAAATAATTCTCTAAAAATTATAAATAGTAAAATTTAAGTTTTTTTTATCTTCCTGAAAATTTTGTATTTTAAGGGTTACTTATTTTATGCAGTTTATTTTTCATTTGATTATTTAATTAATTTTGTTTTATTTTTAAAGTTGATTATTTTGCAGCTTGTCTGACTATTACAAGCATGAATGCTCTTCGTTTAAATTTGATTTAAATTTAAGAAACATGTTTGTAAAGCTTATGATACATTTTTAAAAGCAATTAGTTCGTTTTTCTTCACTTTTAGGTCTACTGGGTAATATTGTTGTTCAGAAATACACACACCGGCAAAATTAAAGGAACATACATAAAAATCTAATTATTTTCCCTGTAGTGTACATATTGTTGATATCTCTCAGGTAAACTTCAAGAACGATGTTTTTGGAATAATGTTCAATTGGGTTGAGGTTAGGGGAGCACGCTGGCCAACCCATTTTTGTTATACCCACTTAATTTAAAAAGTCTGTTATACAGTGGCCGTGCATTATCTTGCATTAGAGTGGAATTTTCTCCGATATATGAGGCAAAAAGTACAACATGGTCTTGAAGAATATCTCGGATGTACCTATCTGCAGTTAACGCTCTGCCATCAGTCACCACTAACTCTGTGCGAGCTCTCAAATATATTCCACGCCACACCATAATTGAACCTCCACCAAAAGATACAGTAGTAGCAAAATTAAATGGTGCATTTTGTTCTATTTGGCGTCGATACAATCTTCGTTCATTGTTTAGTAGAGCATTCAAAACTATCTACAGAGTGATTATTTAATGGCGAGACGACGTCACCGAATTTTACGTGCCTCCTAGCAGAATACTATGACTATAATAAACTTGAAGAAAATTTGATTATGAAGAAAAAAATATTATGCGCATGCGCGCATAATCGCCTGCTAAGATGTGTCTAAAACGGCAAATTATTAAAACTTCCAGTGACGTCGTCTCGCCATTAAATAATCACTCCGTAGATACAGGCTACAAAATAATAAAATGAAAATGCGTGTATATTTTGGGGTAATAATGAAAAAAGTTCGCCAGTCAATTCGTTCTATTGCATAAATTCAGTGACGGGGGTGGGGCAATTTTAAGGGAGGCCCTCCTGCCCTCCTCCAGATGGTTGGAGAAAATTAAAAATTTTAGATAGAATTAAGTGCCCCGTTCATTTTGGGAATATTTCATTTTGAGAAGCGGGTCAAATTCAAAACCATCATATTTTCATTAATATTTATAACGATAAGAAAATGGTGCCCCCTTAAATATTTCTTGCCCCTCCCCCAGATTTTAAAAACTAGCGCCGCCACTGCACAAATTATTTATATTTTTATTTATTACTGTATCAAACAGAAATAAATCATTTTTATTAGTGAAACATTTGCTTATAAATCAAATAATAAGCTCTAAATATTCAGAAATATGTTTTTGAAACTGAAAGTTGTGGATAAGTTTGAAACCAGATTCAGTAATGTAAAAAAAATCTTATATTTCAGTTTAATTTGATATTTTTGTTATCCATTTAATAACATCTCAGATATAAGGCAAAGAGCAGAAAAAATCGCTAGTATTTTTCTCATGAAGAAAATATTAATTCAAAATTAAAGTATTATATTGCATAATTATATTTTCCTCAGAAAGACTTTTGGAAATATGATGCAGAGAAAAGTACCCAAGTTTAAAAAAATTGATGTGAAGTGTGAATTGTCACACATTTCAAGGTTTTGCAGGTATTTAGTAAGTGAAAGATGATTATTTGGGATGACAAAACAAATTTTATGTTAAAATATTTTTTTTGTTAATTTTAATTCGAATGCCTAATACCATTATTTAGGTTTCTAAATAAGTGCAGTATTTTTTTTTTTTTTTTTATATATATATATATATAGCTAGATTCATTATGATTTTGAAAATTGCGCTTATGGCTTCCATTGGTTGTTTTAAGTCAAACCGCCCTCTGATTTCGCATACATTCAAAAATATAATTAAATTATAATTTCAACACTTCCCACTGGTTATTAAATTTACGCTTTTAAAAATTAGATGCAACATTTGCCAAAATATAACTAGAATTTTGACAAAATAATTTAAACAAAATAAAAATTCAAAAAAAATATAGAAAAAATAAAATTGTCTCCAGACAGGAAGCGAACCGTAGTTTGCAACTTAAGAAGCGACAATGCTAACCATTAAACTATCGATTACTGTGTTACATAACGAATTAAATATTTTACATATTTTAGTTAAAAACACAAAAACTGCGTTATTTTCCGACAACATAATCTAATCAAAAATTCCTGTTATAATATTCCGGTTCACACCAATGTACATTACTTAGAATTTTTTCTAATTTTTAGTTTAAACCATCTGGGCTACAGGGTGTGGGACATTTTTTTTTTTGCACAATTTTGGCAAAAATCGCGTCAAAATAATTTATTTTGCAAAAAATAAAATTTTGATCGTTAATCCACTTATTAAGGGCTTTCATTTGATATCCTACTCAGAATTTAAAACATTATTTTTTTCGATGAGCACATATTTGTTTATATTTTTAAGGGGATATGTTTTTTTAGATATTTTAGTATTTTTCCTATGTGCGGGTCAAAGAGTTGTATAAGCATGCCAAATTTCAACTCTCTAGGTTTAGCCGTTTGGCTACAATTTTTACCGAACAGATAGACAGACAGACGACAAAATGACGGCATAAGGGTTTTTTGGTCATACCTATAAAACCCTAAAAATCAGTGGGGGGCATTAATATTTGAAGTGAATTAAGTGTTTACAATTCTTCTCAAAGCTCTGTTGTCAGTCACTGATGGCTTTCTTTCACTACCACTACGACGTTTAGAATTTACCGAATCTGTTTCTTTATAGTTTTTTTTAGAACATATTGCAATGTACTTTTGGATAATGATAACACAGGGCTGCGAAGGTTGATCGCTTTTAATAATATATAAATAAATAATAGGATCACAACACCTAGATAGGCGTATAAGGGGCAGAGAAGGTAAGTTCTCCGTTTCTAGACTGCCGGCCATAGATATGAAAGCCACGTGGTCAGTGTGACATTTCGGCCGGTCCTATTATCCCTGTATAAACAGATACTCATTTTAAGTATTAAATACTTGAGGCTGAGTCGACCCCAGGGCTGACTGCACAATTTTAGAAGATAAAAATCCGAAGGAGGTAGGGGTTATCGAACCCAGGTCCCTGTGTTCTGTAGACAACCGTCTTACCTCGGAATATATTTTCTTTTAATAATATATATGGTAAATTTAATAGATAAGTAGTGATAATGGTAGAAAATAATTTTTTCTTGTAATCACGTATCATTTTCTTTTACAACACAGAAAAATTGACATCTTATTATCTATGACTCATATTTAGTAGGTCCGAATGTAAATATTGCAGTTTTCTTAAACTTCACATAAATAAACAATGATTATAATATGTTAACACTTACACATCAAAAGTGTTGAGTGATAAAAATCACATACATGTGGGTACGTCAAAAACATCATGCATTCATGATAGTTCCGTAAGACACAAGAGCAAGACTAAAAGAGGTGCTCTTCTCCCTGAGTTGTGTTAATATATAAGTAAATAATTAAGAATCGCCTTTATCAAAAATTCTCCATACTTTATCTGTTTTATATTGAAGTAATAAAAAAAGTTTATTGTTAATAACATTAAGAGATACATTTTACTGGAGTTATGTATCTAAAAAATTATCCACGATATTTTCTTTTGAGAATTACAAAAAAAACTGTACATGATGGAGAAAAACTAAAACTTGATATGAAATCAGGATTCGCCATTCTACCTAAATCACCCCTTAAAATTAAAAGCGGCGAACATTTTATTTTTTTCGCAGCCCTGTGTAATCTATCAGCATTTTTTTTTTTTTTTTGATGTTGATTCTCTCGAATTACAAAAATCAACAACTCTTTGTATCAATTTAAAGCTTTTTGCCTTATCGCATTACTTTTTAGATGAATTTGTTACAAAGATTTCCTATTAAACTAGTAACACGAAGGAAAAATGTATCTAATACATATTCTAACTTGCATGTATTTAAAATTGAATGTACAATACTAATATGAAGTTATACAAAATTTATTGTTTCAGGTTGCAACTTGATAAAACTGTTATTTCTTACGATGCCTGCGTTACATATTTTAGTTTTTAATAAATATATTTATCATTTGTATAAATTTTATAACACTATATTAATATAAAAATTAATATATAGTCGATTTTGTTGGTTTAAGCGGATAAAGATTTACAAATCTAATAACTTTAAACAATTGAATTATTGAATTAAGAGAATTTTAGAGGATTACATGCATGGAAATCACTGTATTTGTAAATAATTCATAAAGGGTTAAAATTTAGAAAAACTAATACAACAGATTCAACAAAATATATATTTTTCACGTACATTTTTATTTGATTTTAATTAATTGAATAACATGAGTAAAATCTATCTAATTATTAAATATGTTATAAAATCTCGCCTTCACAGTTTTTATGCAATTGATCAAAATAAAATAAATATGTATGTAAAGATCAAATATTTTTTGTTGTTTCTGTTGTATTATTTTTTTTAGTTACGTAACCCTTTATGAATTATTTACAAATACAGTGCTTTCCTTGCATGAGCAGTATAGGATCCTTTTAAGTTTTTGATCATTTTGTTTAGCAAAAGCCCACTTAAATCGTTAAAAAGTGAGGTAGTAACAACATAAGAAAATTAAAATATTCAGTTCAGCTTAAACGTTTGGCATAGCCTAACTAAATTTTTTAAATATGAATTTCAGTGTTCTTGGGTTTGTAAAATAAAGCTCTTGATCTGTACATTCATGAAAGGACAGTGATTTAATAAAAAAAAAAAAAATGTTGCAAAGCGATTTTTGTCAAATATATTCAAATTATTTTTTTACCATACCGTATAAACCAGAAGGGTGTATACTAATATAAATACTACAATCGGAATTATTGATAAATAAAATTTCTGAAACATTGTATTTTTTGGATTTTTGGGATAATATATTGCTTTAAATTCATGTAGGGTATTAAATTAAAGACATTAACACTTAGAAAAAAAATTGAAAAAAAAATGAATAAATAAAAATAAATAAATATATTGATTTAGACGCGATTACAAATAAAAATGTATCTAAAAATGTTGCTTATTAAATACCTAAAAAATATGAAAACTTAAACATCACATAATTATTTTTTTGTAGTTGATTTACCTGCGGCACTGGCATTTCAGTAGGTTGTTTAGCAGATTCAGGAATATGGTTCTGAACTGGAGCAGCAGGTGGTTCAGGCTTCACTTCAACAGGAGCAGGTACCGTAGGGCTCTTATTAACTGCCTCGGGCTGGGCCGGAGCAGTTCCATTAGACTGAGGTTTATTGTATGCCATCTGTTGCTCTTGAGCTCGATGAACAGCCATAAGCTGAGCTGCATTCTGACTGGGCGGCAGAGTAGTGCCTTCTTCCTCTCGAGGCATACTACCACTGCTGTTAGGATGATATGGGATCATATTGGGTCGGCTTGTTGGTAGACCAGCGTTCTTATTAGGAGAGGTCACATGTGAAGTTGGTATGCTCAACGGAGGATTCTGGTTAACCATACCAGTATGAGCAGGTGGGTTCTGAGGGGCCATATTCGGAAGTATATTGGCAGTCATGTTTGTAGCATGTGGTAGGCCTAGGTTCTGCGGTACATGGCTTATGGGTTGGTTGTACGAGGTAGGTACGTTATGGGGCATGCCTTGCGGAGGCATTGGTTTTGGTGGTGATGTGTTTGGAGCGCTGGTTTGTCCCCCCGTTGGAGGTAAAACAGGTTTAAGTGCTGAACTCATCATTAATAATACGATTTCCTTTGCTGACGATCACTCAATAAGTTCATCAAACTATAAAAACAGAAAATTAAATAGCGTTAATAACTAAAATTACATCACTACTTGTTCTCAATCATACTATTTATTGGGTTATTAGGGTGATTTAAATTCGGTTCATGACATTCAACTGAAGTTTACGAAAATATACAAGTACATGATCTATTACGCGCAGGCGCGCTCGAAAGATCCCGCGCGTACCAATAATATCTTGACATATTTAATTATTTATGGAAGTAAATAAACTAAGATATTTGATAGTTGCAACGTAATTGTATCCATTTAAGATATAAATGTTTATAAACAATGCAATTAAATAACAGACGTTCGATATGCCGCCACGAAACCAGCTCCGCACAACTGGCCAACCAAAGCCCTCCGGGAATATATCAAACTGGTATAAATACTTGGCGGAATAGTTCACGGGTAACACTCACCAACATTGATCACAAAAATTACTTATTGAGCAGTTAATTAAGCTTTTGTTCCCTAAAATCACCTGCTTTGTTTACGCCCGCCCCCCCTTTCGGTGAGAAGCTTGGGGAGAGCGGATTGAACTCTACAACACATAGCATTTGCTCGTGCACTACTCCACCCCCGGTTCATCTTTATGCATATTCTTACCTTAACATGCATTCATATACCAAATATTATTAACTTTCACCACTGTATTTTATAATTACACACATATTTTAAAATTATTTGCAATTACCACACACTGGCACCAACAGAACTTTAGATGGCGTCATAGAACACTTTTGTCATGCGCAAAGAAGTCACCGATCTCACCGATTTACCATCCTGCTCGCACCACAGCGCATGTCAGGGTCGGCTTCAGGTAAATTTCAAGTCTTTAAAAATGTCATTTCAATCACTGTATATATATTCGTAGTGTCAATTGGCTACGTTTTTAGATCAAATATAGTTTATAATCAGAACAGCTGTCATATTTAAAGATTTATTAAACGAACGTCAACATTTAGAAGTGTTAGTTTTTGTCGGGCTCTTCAAAATGATTTAGTGTTATCCATGTCATATTCGCCAGACATCCTGTAAAATGAAAAAACTAATTCATTGTTTATATCAAAAGTTAATTTCATCAGTTACATTTAAAACATTTCGTGAATTCATGGCATAAATTTCTCAGGTGGTAATAAGTATTAAACATAGCCCACAATGTGATTTTTGCATTTTAACTAGTTATAGCCAACTTTTTATTGTACCTAATAATTACTTAAGTATTATTTTGATTATGTGATATATTTTAATGTATTAAATTATAATGACTCTGCCTACGGTGAATGCAACACAAAATAACAGCGGTAGTGATAGACAGTCAACCAGTTCTCAGTCCATCGGAGATGGAAAGTAAGTAAATGCCTACATCATAATCAACACAATTTTTCATTCTCTTTAACATTTTAGATCTTTGAGTCCCAGCTCAAGTCCTAGAAGTAGTCCTAGACCTTCGCCGAGGCCAAATCATAAGAGAGAACATTCGAGGAGTGATTCACACCTGTCTGTCGGTTACAAAGATACACTAAGTACAACGTCAAACAAAGGAGATGGATTTACAAACATTTCGGTAAATATCTCTATATTTTTAAACGTATTTTGACTAGATGATCATTTGCTATTAATAGTCAGATATTTCATTCTGATTGTCTAATAATAGAACATCAATGAATTTGTTTTGAAACGTTTTTATACGTGTAAAAATAAAAACATATTGAAATAAGTA
Organism: Liopterus haemorrhoidalis; assembly: GCA_963971575.1. Taxonomy (NCBI): domain Eukaryota; kingdom Metazoa; phylum Arthropoda; class Insecta; order Coleoptera; family Dytiscidae; genus Liopterus; species Liopterus haemorrhoidalis. The sequence continues at coordinate 20,818,017 of OZ020616.1, read as the reverse complement.
ATATGCAGTCCTTTACATAATAAACTTTATTTAATTTTGTCCTGCAAATATTGGCTGACAATATAAAAAAAAATGATACAAAATTAAAAATTCAGTATTATCTAAAATAATTTATAAAATTAATAATAACAGGTTCCCAAAACCTATGTGTGTATAGGGTAGAGGTCATTTCACTGTTTCCTCTGGCGCTATTATATATGCTGGGCATTGCTGACGATCTTTTCGAACCCTTTTGTCCTTCAAGCTTGAGTTCTTTCAGTGGCAGACCTAAAATATGTCACAAAGAGACCTTTTGCCCTTTTACCTGGATCTAGTTGGTTGGTCCCCTGACGAAGGTTAGCACTGCTGTACACTTTTTCAATATTAGAAGTCTTATAAGATTAGTTTCTTATTTCATTACCTGTATCACAGGAATAATAGGATAGGTCGAAATATCACGCTTATCATGTCCCTTTCAATATGTAGTACCAGTGTACTAGTATGTGGTACATTGTGTACCACATATTGTGTACCCACACAATATGTGGTGGTGTACCAGTGGTTTAGAAACAGAGAATTTTCTTCCTTCTGTCTTATGCCCCTTCTCGGCTATTAGAACCTATTATTATTTGTATTTGCATTCAAATCTTAAAATAAATTAACGGTTCACAACAGTGTGCATCAATAAGTTTACTAAGGTATTTTATTAATAAGTATTAAGTAAACTACCACTTTTCAGATAGCTTTTTTTCTAATTGTTTATAGTTCAAATGCATCAGAAAGCGCATCTTATGTGCGTAGTGATGTGTAAGTGACTCTTATGTATGGTAGTAATGATGTTACTGATATTACTATGTTAGGAACCAATACATATAATGACAAACAACAAAAACAATTTCGGCTAGCAATAACTGCTGCTTGTGTAGGTCTGAAAATAAATAACCTGAAATCAAAATGCATGCCTCTGAATTCTTAAACAGTGAAACACATAGAGGACCGAAAGAAAAAGTTTACACCTGCGGATAAATAATTTGTCCAGGGTTGTACACTTTCTTTCGGCCTGAGCTACATGCAACGTTTTATGGTCAACTGGTAATTAATTTTATCAATATAATATATTTTTTCCACGACTATATAGATATACATTCATTACAGGCGTGTCAGTGATTAGTAAATGTAGCACATTCCCCACTCCTTTTTATTACACACCACTGACCTGTTATGTAATGAGCTTATTACGTAACAGGTCAAGCTCATTACATAACAGATTCAAATAGCAATGGTCAACCGTTGCTAGGGAACGTAATAAATAAGTTGAAAACATGTGTCAAATTATTATTAATTTAAAAAAAAAAAACGGATCAAAATTAAATAATATAGTTAAAGTTGTCGAATTTTGCAAATATATTTTTTGAATGAGTTTGTCTTGGTCAGTCAATTAATCAGTTGACGCAAGTATTGTTATTTTAACTGAATTTACATTTCGTATGACACGTACAAGACCGTTGCTGCGTAATGTAATAAATAGGTTGAAAGCAACTGTCAAATTATTGTTATTTTTTAAAGGTAATTGAATTAAAAGTAATAAAGTTATTGTCGTGGAAAAAGCATAGTATAAAACTTGCATGAAATAGGAATTTCTCACTTGTATGAATTGCGCTACTCGCTTACGGCTCGTGGCGCAACTTTCATACTCGTGTGAAATGACCATCATTCCATGCTCGTTGCATAATATACTATTTATAGCAGCGGTTGTTAAACTGGGGTCCGCGAAACAATTTTGACATAATCTTTGCATCCCCCAACTTTTCGATTTTATTCAAATAACTCATTTAATAAAAATCCAACATGGTCAAGACTTTTTGTATTTGTTGTTAGTTAACTAGTAGGGGATGGGCATGATTTTTTTAAATTTTTTATCATATTCCTCTTGTTGCATATAAACATAAAAAACAGATTTAGATTTTTTTTTTGTAATTTGTAGGCTTAAAAAATCATAAATGTATGTAGCGCGCGAAAACCACGTGTGACATCATACCCTACATAAGTGTACTACCTACCCAGTCTACAGCATACAGCCTACACAGTCTGTCGTGAACTTATTTGCATGTATAATTTTTATAGATTGTGTAAAGTTAGAGTGATTTTAATTAAAATAAAGTTTAATTCTATAAAAACATTTTATACATGTTTACCGAATTAAATTTTATATTAAAATATATAACTTATATTGCAGTATTTCAATTATGCCTCCAACGTTTTGTAACTTCATGTAAACAATGTAGTAAAATTCTGACATCTAAATTACATAAATATTTACATTTTACAGAGTTGCAGCGTTAATATTGTTTACATAAAGTTATAGAATACATAAATGGTTTACTTACAAGTCTGTTTTGACACCATGTATTTCTTCAGCACTGTAGCATTTATTATTTTTCATATATTCCATGAGCATAAAAGCATCAGTGTTGGGTAAATTATCATTCTGAGCCCTAACAAAATTTTTATCTGCCATTTTAATACTAAATGCGTGAAAAATTGTTTAAAAACAAATACAAAACTCTCGAACAATCTATATATATATATAAAATCGTAACTTAGCTACCTACTCATAATCAACGCTCAGCCCAAACCACTGGACCTATAATCATGAAATTCGGCGAGTATATTCCCTCCATGACGTAAGCATCCACTAAGAACGGATTTTTCGAAACTCATCCTCTAAGTGGGTTAAAAGGGGTAAAATGTGGCTTCACGGTTTCCTTAGTATCTCTTAGGTCCAATAAGATATCGACTTGGTTTTTGCTTACAAAGATTACGCATGTAAATATAAGAAAACTTATTTCAGGATTTTGTCCTAATCAACCCCTAAAGAGGTGAATCTACAATCAGGGTGAATTATAGAACCCTTCGCATCTTCTGTGTTTGTTGTGTTATAACATTTCTTTTAGGCATATAGGTGTTTTTAAAATATTTAAAAAGTGCTTTGACCGTTTTTTTAAATTTCACCTCTAAAGGGGTAACTTGGTATTTTATATTCGATAGAATGTCGTCTAGACAGAGAAACAAAATTCGGGGAGTATATCCCTTTTATGACTTAACAACCCCATAAGAAATGATTTTTGGAAATTCAACCCCTAAGGGGTGAAATGGGGTAAAATGTGTTTTCACTGATTCCTCAATATCTCACAGGTCCAATAATATATCGCCTTCATTTCTGCTTATAAATATTACCCATATAAATGTTATTTCAGGATTTTGTCATATTCATCCCCTAAAAGGGTGAATCTACAATCAGGGAGAATTATAGAACCCGACGTATTTCCTGTGTTTGTTGAGTTATTAGGTTCCTATTTGGCATATAGATGTCTTTTTAAAATATCTCGAAATGGTTTTGAAAGTTTTTCAAAATTTCACCCCTAAAGGGGTAAAATGTTATTTTTAATTTGATAGATCATCCCTTGGACATAAATACATGATATTCGCAAAGTATATTCCCTCCATGAGGTAAACATACACTAAGACGGGAATTTTCGAAATTCAACCCCTAAGGGGTGAAATGTAGTTTCAAGGATTCCTAAATATCTCTACGGACCAATAAGATATCGACTTGGTTTTTACTTACAAAGATTACCCATATAAATGTTCAAAAATTTATTTCAGGATTTTGTTCTAATCAACCCCTAAAGTGGTGAATTTCCGAACAGGGTTAATTATACAACCCATCATATTCCCTGTGTTAGTTGAGTTATAAAATTCTTTTTGGCATATAGGTGTCTTCAAAATATCTCGAAATGGTATTGACAGTTTTTAAAATTTCACCCTTAAGGGGTAAATGGGAATTTTGTTTTCGATTGAACATCCTTGGGCATAGATAAATAAAATTTGAGAAGTATATTCCCTCCATGACGTAAGCACCCACTAAGACGGGATTTTTCAAAATTCCAACCCTAAGAAGTGAAAAGGGATGAAATGTGATTTCAAGAATTCCTCAATACCTCTTAGGACCAATAAGATATCGTCTTAGATTTTGCTTACAAAGATTACCCATACAAATGCCGAAAAAATTATTTCAGGATTTTGCCCGAATCAACCCCTATAGGGGTGAATTATACAACCCTTCGTATTTCTTGTGTTTATTGAGTTATAACATTCCTTTTTGGCATATCGGTGTCTTTTTAAAATATCTCGAAATGGTTTTGACAGTTTTTAAAAATTTCACCCCTAAAAGGGTAAATGGGTATTTTTTACTCGATAGAACGTCCTCTGGACAAGATACATGAAATTCGTAAAGTATATTCCCTGTATGACGTAAGTACCCACTAAGACGGTATTTTTCGAAATTCAACCCCTAAGGGCTGAAATGTGATATCAAGGATTCCTTAATATCTCTTAGTACCAATAAGATATCGACTTGGCTTTTGCTTATAAAGATTAACCATACAAATGCCGAAAATTTTATTTCTGGATTCTTTCATAATCAACTCCTAAAGTGGTAAATCTATAATCGGGGTGAATTATACAACCCGTCGTATTTCCTGTGTTTATTAAGTTATAACATTCATTTTTGGCACACCGGTGTCTTTTTCAAATATCTCGAGATAGTTTGATAGTCTTTTAAAATTTCACCTCTAAATGTAAATGGGTGGGAGGGGGGGGGGGGTGTTTAATGGGTATTTATATTCGATAGAACTTCCCTTGGATATAGAGACATGAAATTCGGGAAGTATATTCCTTCCTTGATGTAAGCACCCACTAAGAAGAGATTTTTCGAAATTCGAGCCCTAAGGGGTGAAATGTGATTTGAAGGATTTCTCAATATACCTTAGGACCAATGAGATATTGACTTGGTTTTTGATTACAAAGGTTACCCATACAAATTTTTGAAACTGTAATCCTGGATTTTGCCCTAATCAACCCCTAAAGTGGTGAATCTACATTTGGGGTGCATTATAGAAACCTTTGTATTTCCTGAGTTATAACATTCCATTTTGGTACATAATTTTCTATTTAAAATATTTAGAAAGCGTTTTGAAATTCTTTAAATTTCATCCCTAAAGAGGTAAATTGGTATTTTTTATTCGAAAGAACGTCCCTTGACCTATGTCAATATAAAAGTCCGCAAAAGACTTTAAATTTGTTATAACTTTCTTTTGACAAAACCAGAGAAAGCACAAAAATTTTGTGTTTAAGTGGAAATGCAATTTTCCCTATGACCGGAAACCATGCAGGGGTTTAGTACCATCCCTTTTTTGTTGTCACAGGGTAAATATTCTCTCCTCCAAAAGGCATGCTATCTGTTAGTACTATATGTACAAATATGCCGAACCGCGTATTCATGGCAACCATATATGTACTTTTGTTCCGTCAGTTGCAATAATAAATTATATGTCATGTTATCTGACACTTGTCTTTCTGTTTTTATTTACAATTAACCACCTTTCCATTCCACAAATATCTAACAGGTTATGGGCCCAGGCCTGAAAGGAAAAGTGGCGTTTATGTAAAGATCTTAGTGTTACTGGAATTTTGTTTGGTTGAGTGCCAATTACAGTTTAGTGAAGGAGTGACCTAAACTCGGACTTCCAGGAGGAGATAGATAACATGAACTTAGAAAATATGAGTGATTTAATGTGCGATAATTAGAGTAAAATTACGGACAATATATTTTTGACATTTGATTATTTACTGAACTGATTATTTTTACTAATATTCTCTTTCATAATCATGTACTGTGCAACATGCGAGAGACTGTACAACGGGCAACAATCGCGCAGTAGAAAATAATTTTGTACGACGACGCTGGTAGATTGTAGGAACGCAGGAGTGGAATTTTTATTTGGAGATATAGTTGGACAAGAAAGTAACCATTTGGAAACGGAACGACGATACGAAGTACAATGGCGAACTCCAACGACGATTATAGATTTCCAAAGCTGTCCACAGACAACTACCATGCGTGGGCCATACGAGCAAGGGCAGCTCTCGTACAAAAAGGAATCTGGGAGGCGATAGATCCTGGTTACAGTGATGCACTGTCTACAGCGGAGAAAAAGGTGGACAACAAGGCTCTAACGTTTCTATTTCTCATCGTGGAGGATAATTATCTCGATGATATTGGATGTTGCATATCGGCAAAGGAAGCGTGGGAGACACTGGAGGAAATTCATTCCAAGCACGGCCTACTGCACATTCTACAGTTGATGCGAGATTTTTTCAATGTGAGAATGGGGAAGACGGAACATATGCGAGACTACCTTGGGAGGATTACAGAGATACATCGTAAGCTAGTCAGCAGTGGATATGGCTTCACCGACAAGGAGTTGGCGTTGGTGATGCTTATGGGCCTGCCGGAAGCATATGAGCCGCTTATTCTTAACTTGGAGCAGGATGAAGAGAGTCTATCAACAAGAAAAGTGAAGACAAGACTGATAGTCGAGGAAAAGAGGATAGTTCGACGAGAGGAAGAGAAGATAAGTGAAAACGAGGGAGACACGTCGAAAGCTTTCTTCACAAGAAACAAAAGAAGAAACTACGTGTCTCATGGAGAAAACAAAAGCGACAAAAAGACTAACAGCGATAAGTCTTGCAAGAAAGGAGACGGGTGTGACAGCTGTGATCATAAAGATGACAACGCCAGCAGGAGACGTGTACGTTGCTACAGTTGTGGTAAATTTGGGCATATAGCGAGAAACTGCCCAGAGGCTGAAGAAAGCACGTTACACCAGGCGGAAACAAATCAAAAGAAACACGCCCATGCAAAGAAAGTTCACAAGGCTTTGTGTTCAAGAAGGAAAAATAACACTGATGAAGTGACACAGAACCCCTGCACTTGGTACTTGGACAGTGCAGCGGATGAACACATGACATCTTACCGAAACAAGCTCAGAAACTTCAAGGCGAGTAATTCAAAAGTCGAGTTGGCAAATAAAGATATACTGGAAGTTACAGGAACGGGAACAGCTGAATTTCAACTTTGCGAGGAAAACGGAGGCCTACATGTGACGTTGGAAGACGTGCTTTTCGTACCCAATTTAGAAGATAGCCTCTTATCAGTAGGAAGAATCGAAGAGCTCGGAATGACGGTCACGTTTAGTAACGGTAAAGCCGTAATTATCGACACAGACGGTGATGTACTCATTACAGCCAAGCGAAAGGGGAGACTGTATGCTGTGGAAGAGTCCAGATCATCAGCGCGAGCAGTCAAGAGCACCATTAGCGAGTCAATGCTGCATCGTCGAATGGGACATGTACATATGGATGCAGTACGTGACATGATGGGTGAAGATGAGAGAATCACCAAGAAGGGGGAGACTGAACCGAAGTGTCAAACGTGTATATTGGGAAAGATGAGACGGAATTCCTTTCCAACGAGTAAAGATAAAAGAGCCAAAGCACCTTTAGAGCTGATTCATTCAGATGTTGTGGGCAAAATCGAACCAACTTCGAAAGGAGGATCGAAGTACTTTGTCACTTTTATAGATGACTTCTCGCGATATGTAACGATATATCCAATGAAGAAAAAGAGCGAAGTTTTGCAAAAATTTGATGAATACAGGCAAATAGCGGAAAGGTTGCATGGAAATAAGGTGAAAGTACTGCGAAGTGACAATGGCGGTGAGTACAGAAGTAAGGACTTTGACAAGTACATGGCAAAGCATGGAATTCGAAGGCAGCTGACTGTACCAGGTACACCCCAACAAAATGGAGTTGCAGAAAGGATGAACCAGACACTCATGGATATGACAAGATGTCTGCTTATAGAGTCCAGTGTAACGAAAACACTGTGGGCGGATGCACTCAGCACTGCATGTTACATCAGGAACAGATGTCCGTCCAGTGCACTGAACTACAAGTTACCAGAGACACTATGGTCAGGAAAGAAACCAAGCATGGACCATCTGAGAGTTTTTGGATGCAGAGCATGGAGCGCAGTCAATAGCAGATGGAAAAGAGGCAAGCTTGACCCAAAATCGATCGAGTGTGTATTTATTGGTTATCCAAGTGGCGTCAAAGGCTATAAGCTATGGGACAGAGAACACGACAGATTCTTTGTGAGTCGTGATGTTATTTTCGAGGAGGACCAATTCCCATGTAAAGAGCAAGTGACTGAGAAGAAAGCAGTCCAGCCAACAGACGCAGAAATCATTATTAGCTTTGAATGCGAGAATGAAGCTACAATTGCAACAGATAAAGCTGGACCAGGTTGTACACAAAAAGTTATAGTTGAGACAGAAAATGGTCAAAACTATAACCAGAGACAAAGAGATCAACAAACCCAGAATGCAATGTCACCAGCAATGACAGGTGTTGAGCTACCACAATCGCACGAAACAGAACCAACATTGAGGCGATCAAAGCGATTGAAAAACAAAGAGCCATTGGAGAAAAAATGTTCTGGCTGCAAATTAACTAAACATCATGAAGACGTTGATCCAGAGACAGTAGAAGAAGCATTGGCAGCACCTGATGGCGAAAGCTGGAGAAAGGCGATGGAAGAAGAATTGGGCAATTTGAAAAGAAATGGGACATGGATTTTGATTCCAAGACCCAAAGGAAGAAACGTAGTTAAGAACAAATGGGTCTTCAAGAAGAAACTCGACGGAGACGGGAACTTAGAAAGGTATAAGGCACGACTAGTAGCACGCGGCTACACACAAATAGAAGGGATTGATTACAAGGAGACTTATTCACCCGTGGTAAAAACAAAATCAATCCGAATGCTGCTTGCATTGGCTGTAGAACGTAATTGGGAAGCCCACCAGCTAGACATCACAGCAGCATACTTGAATGGAAACCTAAAAGAGACTATATATATGGAACAACCCCAACCATTCCTGGTTAAAGGACGAGAAGACGATGTCTGCCTATTGCAAAAGAGTTTGTACGGCTTGCATCAATCAGGACGAGAATGGAACACACGTTTAGACGAGTTCCTAAAGTCATCAGGGTTGGTAAGATCAAAGGCAGATCCATGTATCTATGTCAGCCTGAAAAAGGATTTCATAGTTGGTGTATACGTTGACGACCTGTTGATGATAGCCAAGGACGAACTGAGTATCAAACAATTCAAGGCAAACATAAGTCAGACATTTGGCGTCAGAGATCTGGGAAAGGTAAATCATATTATTTCCATGAAAGTTGTGAGACGGAATGACGACACGCTCACATTAGACCAGACAGCTTATGCGGAGGAGCTACTGAAGACTATGGAAATGAATCAGGCTAGAGGAGCATCGACACCATTAGACCCAGGTATGAAGTATGTACATTCCACAGAAGAGACAGCGGTTGATGAGGAAACTGCCTACAAATACCGGCAAGCAATTGGTGGACTACTCTATTTGGCTGGAGGAACAAGACCTGATTTAGCCCATGCAACGGCTTACATGAGTCAATTTAACAACCGTCCATCGAAGGAGCATTGGGCTGGAGTTAAACATATCTTGCGATATGTCAGACAAACCACCGACTGGGGCCTCACATTCAAGAGGAGTGGGCGAGGCATACAGGTCTTTGGAGATGCCGACTGGGCAAGCGACAGAATAGACAGGCGGTCATTTAGTGGTTACGTGGTGATGCTCGCCGGGACAGCAATATCTTGGAGTAGCAAGAAGCAGAGGACCACATAATGTCGACAGTAGAGGCGGAGTACTTGGCGATGTGTCATGCAGCTAAGGAGGTGCTGTGGCTACGGAGCCTTTTGGCAGAGCTAGGTGCTGAAAATCTGTCACCAACTCCGCAAATATTACAAGTTGATAATCAAGGAGCTATGGTTTTGGCGCAAAAACATATTACGTCTGAGAGAAACAAGCACATCGACTTGAGGCATTTCTTTCTACGCGAGAAGGTAGACTCAGGGCAATTGAGTTTCATGTATGTGCCAACTGCTGAAAACCACGCAGATATTTTGACTAAAACTCTAAATGGTCCGAAGACAAGAAAACATTGTATCGCCATTGGACTAAGAACAACAAGATGCGACTAGAGTTCAACGGCGGAGTTCGTCAAGGGGGAGTGTTAGTACTATATGTACAAATATGCCGAACCGCGTATTCATGGCAACCATATATGTACTTTTGTTCCGTCAGTTGCAATAATAAATTATATGTCATGTTATCTGACACTTGTCTTTCTGTTTTTATTTACAATTAACCACCTTTCCATTCCACAAATATCTAACACTATCGGAGGCCAAAAACCACAATCGCACGAAACAGAACCAACATTGAGGCGATCAAAGCGATTGAAAAACAAAGAGCCATTGGAGAAAAAATGTTCTGGCTGCAAATTAACTAAACATCATGAAGACGTTGATCCAGAGACAGTAGAAGAAGCATTGGCAGCACCTGATGGCGAAAGCTGGAGAAAGGCGATGGAAGAAGAATTGGGCAATTTGAAAAGAAATGGGACATGGATTTTGATTCCAAGACCCAAAGGAAGAAACGTAGTTAAGAACAAATGGGTCTTCAAGAAGAAACTCGACGGAGACGGGAACTTAGAAAGGTATAAGGCACGACTAGTAGCACGCGGCTACACACAAATAGAAGGGATTGATTACAAGGAGACTTATTCACCCGTGGTAAAAACAAAATCAATCCGAATGCTGCTTGCATTGGCTGTAGAACGTAATTGGGAAGCCCACCAGCTAGACATCACAGCAGCATACTTGAATGGAAACCTAAAAGAGACTATATATATGGAACAACCCCAACCATTCCTGGTTAAAGGACGAGAAGACGATGTCTGCCTATTGCAAAAGAGTTTGTACGGCTTGCATCAATCAGGACGAGAATGGAACACACGTTTAGACGAGTTCCTAAAGTCATCAGGGTTGGTAAGATCAAAGGCAGATCCATGTATCTATGTCAGCCTGAAAAAGGATTTCATAGTTGGTGTATACGTTGACGACCTGTTGATGATAGCCAAGGACGAACTGAGTATCAAACAATTCAAGGCAAACATAAGTCAGACATTTGGCGTCAGAGATCTGGGAAAGGTAAATCATATTATTTCCATGAAAGTTGTGAGACGGAATGACGACACGCTCACATTAGACCAGACAGCTTATGCGGAGGAGCTACTGAAGACTATGGAAATGAATCAGGCTAGAGGAGCATCGACACCATTAGACCCAGGTATGAAGTATGTACATTCCACAGAAGAGACAGCGGTTGATGAGGAAACTGCCTACAAATACCGGCAAGCAATTGGTGGACTACTCTATTTGGCTGGAGGAACAAGACCTGATTTAGCCCATGCAACGGCTTACATGAGTCAATTTAACAACCGTCCATCGAAGGAGCATTGGGCTGGAGTTAAACATATCTTGCGATATGTCAGACAAACCACCGACTGGGGCCTCACATTCAAGAGGAGTGGGCGAGGCATACAGGTCTTTGGAGATGCCGACTGGGCAAGCGACAGAATAGACAGGCGGTCATTTAGTGGTTACGTGGTGATGCTCGCCGGGACAGCAATATCTTGGAGTAGCAAGAAGCAGAGGACCACATAATGTCGACAGTAGAGGCGGAGTACTTGGCGATGTGTCATGCAGCTAAGGAGGTGCTGTGGCTACGGAGCCTTTTGGCAGAGCTAGGTGCTGAAAATCTGTCACCAACTCCGCAAATATTACAAGTTGATAATCAAGGAGCTATGGTTTTGGCGCAAAAACATATTACGTCTGAGAGAAACAAGCACATCGACTTGAGGCATTTCTTTCTACGCGAGAAGGTAGACTCAGGGCAATTGAGTTTCATGTATGTGCCAACTGCTGAAAACCACGCAGATATTTTGACTAAAACTCTAAATGGTCCGAAGACAAGAAAACATTGTATCGCCATTGGACTAAGAACAACAAGATGCGACTAGAGTTCAACGGCGGAGTTCGTCAAGGGGGAGTGTTAGTACTATATGTACAAATATGCCGAACCGCGTATTCATGGCAACCATATATGTACTTTTGTTCCGTCAGTTGCAATAATAAATTATATGTCATGTTATCTGACACTTGTCTTTCTGTTTTTATTTACAATTAACCACCTTTCCATTCCACAAATATCTAACACTATCGGAGGCCAAAAACTGTCATGATCTCCCGGTCTAATTATTGAGCCAGAAATTAAGTCTCAAGAACGACGTAAAATGCCTAGGTTTGGGATGGGGTCCGCAAAAAAAATGTTGTTCAAGTTGGGATCCTCGGACTACATAAGTTTAAGAACCCCTGATTTATAGCATAGTTGTTTGTTGCTATGGAATTGTTATGTGGTTGTTTGTTATGTAAACAGTAAATTTGACAAACAACCTATAAAATTTTCAATTACTCTAATTAATTTTGTAATGGATAATGACGAAAAAAATCGTATTCTATTTTATGGTTTCCAATTTTATTTTTAATTTTAACAAATAAATGTATTATTTGCAATAAAGGTTGCGAATCGTATATTTGAACAATACTTTCTTCGCTAGTTATTATGAGCGGGTCATTTTTACAGCCCTGCGGGTGTAAAGTTGTATTTTTGGTCATTGTAACTAAGATGTAAACAATGATTTCGGTTCAGCCGTACGTAAAATGACATTACAAATTGGATAGCAAAAGCGAGACGAGCGTTTGGCTCACTTATCGCTCTTTAGATAGCTACAAGCATATCAGTTCAAACTAAAATCTGTATATTCAACACTAATCTCAAAAGCAACCTACTTTATAGCTGTGAAACCTGGAACATATCAACTACTCTAGCAAACATGCTTCTGCTCTTCGTTAACAAGAACCTAAGAAATATCCTTAATAGTTTGGCCGGAAAAATAGCAAATCAAGATCTTTGGGTTCTTACCAGACAAGAACCAATCCAGATCCAAATACGTCATAGAAAATGGAACTAGATTGGACATATATTAAGACAACCAAATATAGAGATGCCAGATTTTAGAAAATCAAATACGGGATATGGGTGTTAAAAAAAGACATCCCATTATTTTTTTATTATCATTTTAAAAAATGTCAATACAAAATCGATAGAACTTATTTCTTAATAAGCTTGAGTAGCTGTGTGGCTAAATTCGTGAATGCTTATGAATATTCTATGAATAATTATTTGTGATTGGAGTTTTAATGGATTAAAAGTAGTTAAATACCGTAGCGAATCACGGGTATCTCAGCTAGTACAAAATAAAAAGCGACCGATAAAATGGAACGTCGCCGCACTGTAAACTGTTACACAATTTAATTCCTTGAATTGTTAGTCTTTCTGGCCTACAAATCGATTTAAGTTAGATTAGTCGAAAAGAATGTTAAAAATCAAAACCACTTAACATATAATCTTTTTTCTACTCTTGTTAAAAAAACGGTACTATATTTCACTTGTTTTAGTGCATAAAATGCCTGTTTATGGTGGGAGTTAAAAAAAATAAAAAAGCGTGAAAAAAATGCCATAACGTTTCATTTTTTCACTCCAGTCATAAGAACCATGCAAAATAAAAGGGGTTACAAAAGCATTTCCACGGATTCATATCGGTACAGACCGAAGAAGAATCAGAGGGTGCTTTGAAAAAATTCAAATCAATTTGCAATTTGTGATATTAAATATTGTGAAATTTATAAATATGGAATTACAAGAAGATTCAGATATTGAAATATATACTTCAGAAGGTATAATCGCAACGGCAAATGAGGCAGAGCAAAGCTTATTACCTCAAAAATCTAAAGATGTTTATTTAAAAGATTATACCTTGTTCATGGAATGGCGTAATCAAAAGAAAATAAATTTCTTTATAGAACGAGTAATTATTAGCTTATTTCGACGAAAAATCAGGTAATTTTAAATCCACATTACGGTCCACGTAGTCGAAATTGCAAACCACATTAATTATTAATAATAATGTAGATATTAGTAACTATTCTAAGTTTATAGCTTATCTTAAACGACAATCAGTTGGATATAAAGCAAAAAAATCAAATATTTTCTAGAGAAGACATAAAATAATTTGTTTGGATCTAAATTTACTACAAATAATCCCAATAACTGTACTTTTAGAGTACGTTCAAGTTAACTTCATCACAGGCGGATATTGCCAGATCCCTTGCGCAGAAACCAAATTTCGTCTATTACGTTTTCAACAGTTAACTTAACACATTTCAGTGGCGTCACTAACTTTGATTTGTGTTTGACTATGTGTATTGTTCGATGTTGTTTGTTTGTTTTCGTTATTATTATTTATTTATCGTACGTTTCAAGGTATACCGTGTACTAAAATGAGTAAAAATGTATTTGAAATACATGATTTTGTGTGTTTGGTTTTCCACAATAATTGTTTAAAACCCTAATGTACGTCAATGTGTTCAGCTGTTTTCTCGCGTAGAATTGATGCCGTAATTTAAGATACCCTGTGATGAAGTTAAGATGAACGAGATTTAATATTACTATTCGCGACTCCAAATAACAGTGAGACATCTTGTGGCGGCTTGGTAAATTAAACAGAAGCTTATATTTGTATAATATTTGTAGTGTGTTGTGCTGCAGTTTATGTGAATTAAGACGTATTTTTAAATATAGTGACTTAAATACAGTGTTTTTTTGCCGAAATATTGTTTGAATAGAAAATATTAAGAAAAAACGTGTTTGGGTCGCGAATTATGAAAGAAAGTTCATAATTTGTTATTTTTTAAACTTGTTACAAAATAAAAGTTATAGGTATATTGCATTCCATTTTTTATATTTTCAATTAGAAACAGTCGTAGAAAAAATATTGTATGTAACATGCGCATAAAGCGTCTTTTTTTCACGAATGGGAAGTTTGACCGCACGAGCCATAGGCGAGTGCAGCAATCCCATATGCTGTATTGTGCATGATTTTATAACAACAAAAAGTTATGTAACAGAAGTTATGAGACTACTGGATATGTTTAGGAATTACTTAAATGACGAATTAAAACATGTATTACATTTCATCCTGATACTAGCTCCGTCAGCGGCATATAAACTAACTAAAAACGCTAGTTCTCTTTTGCTGCTTACAATTATCGGTCACTTTAAATGGTCATTTTCGTTACCGTCATACGGTAAGTCACTGAAAAGTATTTGTTGTTTCCCACATAAATTAGTCTTTCCACTAAAATGGTATTCTTGTGTACAGCGTATAATTGACAAAAAAAAAAAAAAAAAAAAACGATAATTTTGTGATGTTTTAAATTATTTTAATATTTTTAGGAGAGTAGCAATGGCAGATCTAATGAACAATTGGAATTAAATCGTTCGGCATCTCAAGAAAGTACTAATAGTACCGTTAAGGATAAAAAGGAAATCGAAAAAAAAACAATCACAAGACCAAAGAAAAAATCTCCATGGTATAATGCTTTGTACCCAACGTACAAATCCAGATCAGAAGAGTTTAAGAGATTGTTTAAAGATGTTCCCGATGATGAAAGGCTTATAGTTGGTAAGTGGTAAAATTAGGGGGGAAACACCCAGTATAGTTTTACAATTTAGTATTTTGTTTACTTAAAAACAACAAACAAAATTATCTTATCGGAGATATGTAATACTTTTTACAAGTAAATATATTTTTATCAGTTTGTAATTTAAGACTCAGACTTTCTTTTACAATTTTCAGTATTTATCTCTCTTTCTGTCTCTTTTTTTCTTTCTTTCTCTTTCTATTTCTCGATACTATCATTCTGGTTTTGGCTTCATTCACATATATCTTGATCTATTAAGTGTTAAGTCTTTCCAGGTGTCATGTACACCAATACTTGCTAGATCTTCTGTTAGCTAATCTCTTTTGCGAGGTTATCTCATTGGCCCAAAGGTGTTTAGTCTTCCTTATTAGATCTTTATCATTATGTCCTCTATCATCCTCATCACCTACCCTATACAACAGGGGTGTCAAAGTCATTTCAGCCCCGGGCCATTTTTAAGAAGTAAAATTCACGCAGACTGCACTATATGTATTTATGTTATTACTCATTCTGTTTTTCAATTTCCACAATTTTTCTGAATATATATTTGAAGAAAGTAAAGAAATAACATTTAAATAATAACAGTTACGCAGCAGTTGCGCCTATAGAGAAATGCTATGTGAAAGCTCTGTTTACGTGTATATTATTTGGAATCACGGGGAATCACCGATCTACCGACTATTATTTTATTTAGATCAAAATTATAAATTTTCATTTCTATATCAATCTCGTACATATTAAATACAAAATTAAATTTAAAAATGTACACATTTATTGATTATATTTCAGTTTTCTTTTGGATTGCATATAAATAACAAAGAAAGTCCATTTTTCAATTTTATGACTTGTTTGAAGACTGTGTTTCGGAGATTTTTTAAATAATTTAACGTAGAAAATGATCGTTCAGTACCTTGTTTACTGGTTGGTAACGTTACTACTCTTTTTACCAGCTTTTATAGAAATACATTTGATTAACTTCCTTTTACAAAATTCAAAGAAATGGAGGAGTGAGAAGGAACATTTTTTCACTATAAATATGCATTTTGTATACTATTACATATTAATTTTTAGTTATAAAAATTCTGTTTTACATGATTAGTATGAAAATCATCTACCATTAAATTTAAAAAAAAAAGCAATTTTCTTGTGTCTGGTTTTGTGGTTCAGGAGTTTTCGATTTGTTGCCTGTGTAGTAGCCTGTTTCTAGAACTTGGGAAATAAGTTAAAAAATAGTATAATGTAAAACAGGCTTTAATTCATTTGAAAAGAAAAACATCATGGTTCGTATCTAGAGGTAAAAAAAGATTTGAAATTAGTTTGTACATCGAAAAGTTCGTATATCGAGAGGTTTGTAAGTCGAGATACCACTGTATTAGCATATTTACTTAGCCATAACTAGTATTCGGTTAAAATGTTAAAATATTTAAATTGCAACAATCTAAATTAAAGGAATATGTTTGAAATAAAATTGCGAGCACCTTAACTCTCATCTTTGGTGCGCCACTGCATATTTTAACAAAATGGCGCAGTTTGGCGGGTTTGCCCCGGGTGCCAAAAGAGCTAGCGCCGGCTCTGACTATAGAGGACATATAGTATAAAAATTTATTATAGTATAAGAAATCGTTTCGGGTCGCAAAAATGCAAGACTTGGGCCGCCGGTTTGATACCCCCTGCTATACAATATAATTCAACGTCTAAAGCTAAAATCAGCCAACGGAGTTGCCTAACGCATTAAGTCGTGCAGTTTGGACAGGTGAAAACAGTCTGGACTGTGCGGTCGGTCGTTCGATTCTCCTCCGTTGGTGATATTATTCGGGCGATAATAATATGTCTAACCAGAACTTTATCCAGAATTGGCAAAAGCAGCATTAGATACACTTTTACCATTTGCCACCACTTACCTTTGTGAAATAAGTTTTTCATCACTTTTGCACATCAAAACAAAAGCCAGAAATCGCTTAAATGCATCTGATGCCTTAGGCGTGGCTCTCTAAAAAAAAGAGCCTCGTTTTAAAAGGATAATTCTGAACAAACAACAACAACGTAGCCATTAAAAATGTAGATATTGTTTTATATGTAATACCATAGTATATATTGTAAATGTATTCATTTGTTTATGCAATAAATAAATTATCTTGCAATACATGTCATCATAAATAAAAATAAAAATACATTTTTCAATGGGAGCGAGAGTTTATTTTTATATTCAAGGAGGTGCTGACTTATAAAAAAGTCAAGAACTACTGATTTAAATCAACATTCATTTAAAACACAAAATAAACATAAAACTGAAATACAGTTAAGAAGAAGGAAGTAATAATAGGAAAGAAAAATGTGGGAAGAATAAAACTCTCTTTATAGTAGAATAAAGTACTGAAAATGCAGAGTAACATTGGGTAGTACAAGTTAGTTCCGGTATAACATTTAAAATATGCATATCGTTGGCAAATATGAACAGCGCATGCTAGGATATATGTTTCATTTTGTGTGTTCTTTGTAAATATGCATTTATGTATATAAAAAATACACTTAATTTATCATTTAACTTATTACGATTATTTATATGCAGAACAATAAAGCATTTGTTAGCGACGTAGTAAAGTTACGTATAGAAAATATAATATAATACTTACGTATAGATATGTCGGATGATCTAGTCTAAAGCTGCATTCGCAGCTCTTAAATAAGTCGACTATAAATAGAGCCCTGCAAATCCGCGGATATCCGCCAATTTTCTGCGGATGCGGATAAATTATCAGTTAAATCGTGCGGATGCGGATTATATATCATATCCGCTTATCCGCAATATCCGCGTGAACATAAAATATTCAGGTGGCCGCCTCTTCCTACAGAAGACGCGTTTAAAACCCCAAAAATGTATCGCTGGCATTTGTATTGTGCTAATGGCAAGAGTGAAATAATAATAAATTACGGCACTTTTCATTTTTTTTACTCTTCCCATAAATACCTACTTTACGCTTACTTAAATAGTTAAATATAGTAGAGTTTATATAACAGTCGTAGATATAACAATTTCTTTGGATTTTATTGCCAGTTTATTAATTTAAAAATAATTATGTATCGCCTTATTTTGCATTTTTGGAAATATCAGTAATAATTAACCATATAATTTGCCACATTTAAAAACAGAAGCTCATATCAAATTAAAAAAATAATAATATCTTCA
Organism: Liopterus haemorrhoidalis; assembly: GCA_963971575.1. Classification (NCBI taxonomy): domain Eukaryota; kingdom Metazoa; phylum Arthropoda; class Insecta; order Coleoptera; family Dytiscidae; genus Liopterus; species Liopterus haemorrhoidalis. Next base: position 20,799,394 of record OZ020616.1, on the reverse strand, counting down.
AATTCCTGAAATCGTCATATAACTTTCATCTTTTAATAATAGGATGAATTTAAGAATTTAGCAGTCAGCTCTGGGGTCGACTCAGCCTCAAATACTCATACTTAAAAATGAGTATCTGTTTATACAGGGATAATAGGACCGGTCGAAGCGTCACACTGACCACGTGGCTTTCATATCTATGGCCGGCGATTTAGAAACGGAAACTTACCTTCTGTGCCCCATATACGCCTACCTAGGTGTTGGGACCCTATTATTTATTTATAATCTTATAGGACTTTCCTTGTTATTTATTGGTTATAAATGTAATAAATTAATCTGTTAATTAAATTATTTCTAAATATATCTGCTCTAAAATAAGAGAACTAAGTTTCTGACATATTGCTGTTTAAAGTTTTACATTTTATATAAACTTGGTTTAAGAGTCGAATAATTGTAATTTCCATCTTTATTTTTTAATTCATATAATCTCAGTACGACGTTAGATAGAAAACATATTTCTGGACCAAGTAATATTAATGTGATAAATTTTAAACAAATTTAGTAGTGTTTTAAAACAGCGATATTCCAAATAAGGCGAAACATGTTAGATATTTCCAAACAGACAGCAAATCCTGTGCGGATTATGCGGATATTTCTGCGGATGCGGATCGGATGCGGATTTGATGCCTCATTTTCATGCGGGTGTTGGAAGTGTGGAACAAAAAATTCAACCAATAGGATCGCTTTATTTTGAAAAAACCCGTACCATGGTATCGTAGGCGCGGTGTTACAAGCGCGGTGTCGCAAGTTCAGAAATTTCAACTCTAGCGCCGGCCACACCGTCGAAACCATAGAAACAGATATATTTTTTCGGAATGGTGAGATCTTTAGCGAGAAACTTATATTAATTTCCTAAAAAATAATTAATAAAACGTAAATTGATGTAGCGAAATAGCGACTTTTACAATGTTGTCGGCAGTCATAAAGTTTATTATTATGGATTCAGTTTCAAATATCTGGTCTGCAGAAATGTCATGCAGTGGGTATACTAATAATAGACCCCCAAGTAGGGGCCAACAGAATCTTCATTCTAAACTGTGATGTCAAATTTATTTCAGTAAAAAAGATTGTGTATTAAATTCTTTTCTTGTAATTGAAGTAACTGTCTGTGTACTTTGTGTCTCATTTCTTGCAACAAGTTAAAATAATCAGCCTGTTGCCGTCTGTTTTTATATATGGGGCGTTCCCACCATCGCTTTTCTTCATATCGCAATAAGTCTAAATACGCATAAAAAAGAGCTAGACGTCTCCTTCGATTTGACGACATATTTAATGAAATTGAATAACCGTTTACTCCAAACACTTGTATAAACTTTTAGGTTAAATTTGGGTTATATACAAATGTCAAAACCGAAAACGCGCCCTTATCACGCCTCCAACCCCACCATGAAATTCGAACTTGTAAATATAACACCACGCCTCTCACCCCTGTCACGCCTTTGACACTACCATGAAAATGAGGCATTATATTTACAAAGGCTGCGGATGCGGATCCTGTCTATGCAGATGCGGATCCGATGTGAATACAGAAAAACGTATCCGCGCAGGGCTCTAACTATAAACTATGCATTGAGTATAAAATTAGTAGATAGTTTTAACATTTAACGAAAGCGTTTACAGCTCTGAAAATTAATACGTAACGACTGTTGTCACATGTATGTTTTTTCAAACCAACTAGGATGGAAACTAGCTTTTTTGCGAGTTCGTGATTTCTTATTGAATTTTAATAACAACATTATAACCGCAACTACAGCAATTCTTATTCGTTTCACGATTTCGGAAATTTGTTGAAATATGTGTGACAGTATTTTTTAGGTTATGTAAAGTGAGATAGCTAATATATGTCTGTCTCATTAAAACAACGCACTAACTACAATCGACAAAGCATAATGCATTAAATTTAGAACTTTGAACGGTCGCTCGCGTTACCATATGACCAATTGTTAGTAACAATTGGTCATATAATAGTGCACAAGTATAATAGTAACAGTGCACAAGTCATAGTCCATAGTCGACAAAATCGTAACTTTCTGAAAGATCACTTGGACCCGTGAACAAATAATGACTTTAATTGATTTAGTGGAAGCCAGTGAATGTTTATGTATTATTGAAAGTTATAAATGAAATATCGCAGTCAGAATAAAAGAAGATTATGATTAGCCAAAGTAGGAATTAATTTAAATATGCCGGTATGGTCTTTTGTTTAAGCGGAACTAGATTTTGAAAACTAGTAACTTTTAACGATTGAATGATACTTTTGGTCATTTTATTTAGCAAAATCTCACTTCGACCATTAAAAACTGGGCTCATGACAACTTGATATAACAAAAATTCCATTTAATTCCGCTGAACCGTTTGGAATAGCCTATAGTAATAATAATTTTATTGGTCCAGAAGATTATATACATACATAATATTGGGCATATCATTATTTTTCATATGTAAGAACATTTGATTATTATTATAGTCAAAACAGTTTCAAATTACCACAAGATAAATAATACAGAAAATATTTGTAATATATACAAAATCTTGCATTAGTGTAGCTGTCATAGAAAACTTATCAGTTATTTGTTATTACTTATTACTCATTCTAATTACATTACTAATAGAAATACCATTAGACGTTAGTATTTAATTACTTTTTCTATCAATTTACTCCTATCAATTTACTTATCAATTTTGAGTCTAATTTATTTGTTTAACACGTTGACTGCGATATTACTTGCAGTACATTGACTTAATATAATAATGGTTATATCAAATTGACTTCTGAGACAAGAATCCTGAATCTTGCCTTGGCAGTCAACGTGTTAATAGATGTGGAAAAAGTATAGTATTACATTCGCTATTATGGCCATTATTCACTCAGATGATTTGCGCCACTCGCCTGCGACTCGTGGGCTCAAACGTCATCTTCGTGAATAATGGCCGTCATAATCGCTCATATAATAATATACTATTAATAAACCAAATAATCAATTCAACTTCGTCATTTAATAAAAAAATTCTGATAATTTAGTTTTGTAAAATATAAAATAAATAAATATATATAAAAAAAAAATTTAAAGTAAAATTTTATAAAAATCAATACATGAGTTAGTCTATTTTTATGACTTTGTAAAATATACACATAACACTTCACTCAATAAGTTTCCGGTCTGACATATATATGGCAACACTGTTGACAGACCCATATGATTTCTTGATAGTATCAACCTTCAAACGATACGTGTGGAAATTTCATGACATTCTGACAATTATTTTAGAGGTTACAGTAGTTTTACTGACTCCAGTTTTGTAATTTTCAAAAGAATGGCTTTCAAACAGTGGCTTGATAAGCTTTATAGTGACTCTGTACCAGGCAAATGAACTATTACTGATTGGTATGCTGAATTTAAATTAATTAATTAATTTTAATTTTTTTAATTTTAGGAGCGTTGGAATGAATGTATCACTCATGAAGGAGAGTATGTTGATGAATAAAGCCGAATATCTAAAAAAAAAAAAATTTTTTTTTTAGTTAGACCGGAGACTTATTTAGCGACGTTGTAGTAGCACTTTTTTATTAAGAAGTCAACAAGCTGACATTTAAATGTTTTAAGTGGGCCATAATCTTTGAGGTGTTGCGGCAGATTGTTGTAAATTTTCTTTGATCATACGGCCGGGTTGTTAGAAGTAATTGCACATTTAGTTTTAGGTACCTGTAAATGTGCTTAGTTCCTCGTGTTGTATGCATGTATATCTGACCTTCTATCATAATCTGACAAATTTTGTCGTATATATACACAGGCTTGACACACATACATACATGGTAAAGTCAATATCTTTAGATTTAAAAAAATATTAACGCAGGATGTTCTTTGGCTGCAACCAACCATATTACTAAGAATACGTTTTTGTAGCCGAAACAATCTGATGAGTACTAAACCTGTGCTCCAACAAAGTATACCATATGGTAGTATAGAATATATATTTGCAAACTAATAGGTTCTGACTACTTCCTTACAATATGTCTTGGATATCATATTTATTTTCCAACATTCTTGGGACATCCTTTTCCACAAAAAGTCAATTTGAGTATCCCAAGTAAGATGCTGGTCCAAATGAATACCCAGATATCATTTTTATTTTCCAACATGCTTGGGACATTCTTTTCCACAAAAAGTCAATTTGAGTATCCCAAGTAAGATGCTGGTCCAAATGAATACCCAGAAGTTCCGCAGATGCAACTTGTATAACAGATTTCTTATTTTTAACTGGCTAACATTGTTAGTCAGCTTATTTTTAGAAATGTATGAAACTACATTTCTCATAATTTAAGAGTAGATAGTAGATCTTGTTAATATTTGTTACAAGAGCTTGACAATCTGGGTCAGAACCGAAGAAGAGGTTAATAAAGACGCACATTTTACTCGCCCAACATAGTGTGAATTACTAGCTTATTAAAGCTCATCTCCCTCGCGAAATTCACGAATTAAAATGTTCACAACTCGCAAGTTCCGCGCTTTTTAATCAACTTTTTCATCCAACAATTTCTTTTTTTTTTTTGCTCTGCGTCTTCTACATATCATGTATAAACATGCTGCAGCTTGCATTTCTACGTTATCAAAATACATACTTTTCGTCTAACGAAATACTGAACGCATCCCAGTTGTCACAGTGTTTAGTATGCAGCTACGCTACTTGTTACAGAATGTTTTTCCTTAAACATACTGAACATTTATTGCATTTTCGTCGCATACGGCTATCAATGAGTTGCCTCAAGTTTTGCCCATAACAAATGAATAACATTTTGGATTAGTATATGGGACCACGTTTCAAGCTGCGTCGCCATTTTAACTGAAGGTAGTCAGGAAATTGCGCATTCAGAAACTTTCGTACGCAATCATGATCAGAGAATAGAGTTCAGTGTCAGTAGTAGGAATGACGAGAACTAGAAATTATGGAACTGGGTACCCGCAACAATTACCGGGATATTACCCACTACCCGTTAGTTACCCACTACCCGATAATTACCCGTTACACGTTAATTACCCATTACCAGATAATTCCCGCTATCCGATAATTACCCGTTACCCGTTAATTACCCACTACCCATTCATATATAAAAATGAAAAGTAAGTAAAGCAAAATTGATGTGAAGTCTGAGTTTTCACATATTTCAGGGTTTTGTAGGTATTTAATAAGTGTAAGAAGCCAACATAATACTGGATGTCTAAAAATAATTTTTTGATAAACATTTTTTGAACATTTTTATTTGTTATTTGAGTAATAAATAAATAAATGGAAGCTCCTTCCATTTATTTATTTTTTTTTAAACTAAATTTAAATAATAAGCCATAATTTAGCCATTAATTAAAAAGATAGTTTATTTCTCTCGTACATTTCCGGCTCAGATCAATGTACATTACCTATGATTTTTTCCAATTTTTGGCCAAAATCTTGTTAAAAGAAACTAATTTTAAAAAACAACTTTTCGTTCCTTATTCGTCTTAAGAGCTTCCATTTGATACCACACAATAAATTATTTAAAAAATAATATTTTTTTTCAGCGACACAAATCTCAAAAACATCAACCCCTCTGGGAAATTGGGTGGGGGACAAAAGTTTTTTGGCATATATTTAGCGAAAATCTTATAAAAAAATATTTATTTTTTCATTAAATACATATTTGTTTATATTTATTTCGTGATGTAGTTTTTGAACTCGAAAGACCGATTTCTGAAAGCTTAGTTAGCTGTAGCCAAATAGTTAGAAAATGGTTGCTATGGTTACTTATGGGATTGTTATATTGTAACCGAGTTTAACCAAAAGATTAAACTTGGCTAAGCTTTCAGAAACCGGCCCTTAGTATTTTTCCTACATGTGGGTCAAAGAGTTATATACGCATGCCAAATTTCAACTTTCTATCTTAAGCCATTTGGCTAGAATTTCTGCAGTACAGACAAACAGATACATGAGTGACTTAATAAGAGTTTTTTGGTGGTCCTATCTACAAAACCCTAAAAATAAGCACAGGTGCATTATGGAATACTTATACTTAATTCCTACTAGTCACAGATAAATAAATACTCAAAATACCTCACACAATTATCCGTTAATTATTCGCTATCCGTTAATTACCCGCTAAATACCCGATACCCGTTAATTACTCGTTAGTTAACGGGTAATGGGTAGATAACGTGTAGCATGACCGTTATTGTCACGTTTTAATTTTTAACCTCAAAAATTAAAAATTTAAATTACTTCCTTATTATTTACTTAACAGCAAAAATATATATGACAAATATTGTTAAGAATAAGAAAACAAATCGTTTATGTAGATGCAATTTTTTTGGTTGGATAAATATTTGGAGAGTTATGGCGGAAAAACCCCAAAAATTAAAAACTTAAAAAATCAATATCTCTTTTATTATAAAACTTTTACTAAGGTGTTCCAAGGTTTTTCGCCTTCTTTTGACCTGTAGTATCACCCATTAAAAAATAAATAAGAAGGCAGTAAACAAATAAAAATGTCAGTGAACAAGAATTATTAAAAATAATTAATAAAGACAAAACAATGCTTCGGACGCGAGCATGGTTTACTAAGAGCTTTCGGCACTTTTAATATACTAATATTTGATACACTTTAGAATAAAACGTAAGCATAACCTCAGTCGGCCACCTGTGAAACAAAAATATTCTACGAGGAGAAATGTTTAAGGAGATGTGGCAACGTAGGAAACGGCTACCAACCTATGGAAGCCAAATATAATAACTGAGTAATGCTTGCATGTTAGTTCCATTACATTTTAACATTGACATTTAAACTAGCGAAGTGTGTCGTCATACTTATCTTGAACAGACTTTATAATAATTACCAACCTTCACCTTATAGGAGAAGGCGTAGAGGAAGACGAATTAAATGTATGTTTTTCATCTCTCTCTAGTCGCTTTTTGTCTCTTCCTACCAAAGGGTGTCCAAATTGTGGCAGACTAGTGTTTCTCAACATTTTAGTAATAAACATCCCTTTCCAATTTAACACATATTTCTGTCGCCCCCACTCCTATTTAATTAATACCCTCACTCATGTGGCTGTCTGTCTGAACAGTAGAAATTGTTGTGAATCGCTAGATCTAGAGAGTTGTAATTTGACATGCATATCTTTGACTCGTCTTTCAATAAGGACGCTCGATTTTAAAATGTTAATAAATCATATTGTGTGTGAAATATCCACCCAATATATATATATATATATATATTTGGAAGTATATTTTATGGCATTAAGTGTGGAATATATCGTTCAATGACTTTGTCGCATACGTCTGGCTGAATTTACTGGATGGCGTTTATTATGTTGGCTTTGAGGGCGTCAATTGTTTGCGGTTTATTCGCATAGATCTGCGATTTAAGATAGCCCCAAAGGAAGAAGTCTAAAGGCGTTAAATCGCACGATCTCGGTGGCCAGTTCACGTCGCCGCCGCGCGATATAACTATGTCCTCAAATCGCTCGTGCAGAATGCCCATCGTGGCATGTGCTGTGTGGCACGTAGCGCCGTCCTGTTGGAACCACATGTTATCGGTATTTATATCATCCAGTTTACGCCACAAGAAGTTGCTTATCATCGATCTGTAGCGCTCGCCGTTGACGGTTATGGCAATGCCAGTTTCGTTTTGGAAGAAGTATGGACCGATGATTCCGCCAGATCAAAATCCGCGCCAAACAGTGACTTTCTCGGGATGCATTTGGTGCTGGTTTATCTCGTGTGTATTGGTATCGCCCCAAATCCGACAATTTTGCTTGTTCACATATCCATTCATCCAAAATTGGGCCTCGTCGCTAAAGATGAGTTTTTTGGGCGAAATTTGGGTCAACTTCCAACTGCTCCAGAGCCCAATCAGAGAATACACGGCGTTGTTTATGGTCGTTTACTTTAAGTTCCTGGGTTAGTTGGATTTTATACGGGTGCGGATCCAAGACCCGACGCAAAATTCGCCAAGTTGAAGTCACAGAAAAGTCAAGTTCTTGTGAACAACGAAAAATTGACTGTCTTGTGTTTTCCCGTACACTCTCACGCACAGCAGCGATGTTTTCAGCAGATCTTGCGTTGATTATTTACCGAACCGGTTGACTCGAATTTGGCCACCAAACGTCGAATAGTCGACTCGGCAGGACGGTTGTGGCGAGGATAAAAATCACGTATTGCTAGGAACGTTCCTGAACGGAGCAGTGACTTTGATAATAAAATTTGATGATTTGCACACGTTGTTCAACGCTATAACCTTCCATGGTAATTTGCTGTACTACTAAACAATTGACAACAAATTTGACAGATGTCACTTTAACAACATGGCTGCTATAAACCTAACAAATTTCGAGCGTCCGTATTGAAAGACCCTTTAGAAAAATTACTGAGACTTTGAAAAAACATGTCGCCCGAAAAATATAAACAAATTTGTATTTAACGAAAAAATATAATATTTTTTTAAATTTTTGAATAAAACCTCTTGATGCTAGATAAACGAACAAATTTTTACTCGATTTTCGTTAAAAATATGCCAAACTTTTGTTTCATACCCTCTTTCCCAGAGAGGTTAGTCTAAAAATCTGGAAAAAAAAATCTCAACAAGGTGTATTGATAGGTATCGAAATAGTTCAACAGGAATTTTTGAACAGATTAGTTTTTCGAAAAATATCGAATTTTTTGTGTCGTTGAAAGAAAAATATTATTTTTGATAAATTTTGTATGTGGAATGAAAAAAGAAAACTCTTAAGGGGTAGATTAAGGAACGATTTTTTTTTTAAACTTATTTATTTCGACACGATTCTTCCAAAATCCTGTTAAAAAACCCAAAAATAAAATCTTGTGAAAAAATAAATCGTTTTTTTTTGCATGTGAATTATAGACTAATATTGCTCTACACTTTTTTATTTTACTAAAATATACATTTTGAAGTCATATTTAGTTTGTGTCATTTTGAACAGTGTTTCCCAACCGCCGGTCCGCGAGATTTTTTGCCGGTTCGCAGAATTATTTTTCTGATCAAGTTTATAAAACAAAAAATTATGTTAATTTATAAAATACAATAATAATTACTTTCCACAATAAACGATACATATTTTATTTTTATTCAGGGCCGAGATATCCACCTCGCAATAAATTTATTCAATAAAAAAAAATTCATTTTACTATGCAACTATTCGCCTAATAAGTTATAAACCCACTTCATTTTGAGATGAAAATCTCGGTCCTTTATCTGTTAATTGTTTAAGTAATAATTTGATTCTTTTTCACTAATTATATTTGATTTTTTATTTGTTTTTTTTTTTGTGTTTGTATTCAGTGCAATAAAAAATATAAAACTTTTGCGATATACAGTACTTTCTAAACTTGCCGCTCCGCGATTTTTTTTAGGCCGGTCTGCAATGAAAAAGGGTTGGGAAACGCTGATTTTACAAGATGAAGATTACAAAGTTTTTACAGCCATGCTCATATGTATTAGGCACTTGTTATTCTAATGAATAATTTTTGGAATAGGTAATTTTGAGAAAAACAAATTTATACCACTTATAATTACTTACATTTATTATAAAATTAATACATCAATTTAATATTTTATGGATCCTCCTCCAGCCTTAATTAATAATTTTATTTTACGTGACATACTTGATACCAAATTTTTACACACATCTGGTGAAATTGCGTTCCACTCTTCAATTATTCTTTGTTTCAGCATTGTTTTTGAGCTGAATTTGTGTTTTGCAATCTTGCACTTTAAAATGTACCACAAATTTTCTATCGGAGATAGATCAGGAGACTGGGGTGGCCATGATAAAAGTGGAATGTCGTTTTCTTCAAACCAACGCATTGCTTCGCGGGATTTGTGGCACGTTGTATTATCTGGTTGTTCATGCGTCTTTCACACAAAAAAACATTGCCGACGCCACTGGCAGACATGGAACCCCAAATCATTATACTCCCTCTTCCATATTTCACAGTAGGGATCAGACATTCTTCTTGGAAAGCTTCACCGCTTCTTCTACGAACGTAGCGAGCCCCAGGTTGACCGAATAACTAATAATAAAATAAAGAAAAAATATATATATATTTTTTTTAAAGAAGATGTTCTTTAAAGTGATTTTTTGTATTTTACTGGATTATTATTGCTAATACATTAGTAGAATATTACCTCCACATTGGTTTCATCCGTCCATATAACTTTAGCCCAGTCCTCTTCGGTCCAATTTTTGTATTTTTTTGCCCACGAAAGACGTAGTTCCTTATGCCTGTCAGTGAGAAGTGGTTTACGTCGTGCCTTTCTCCCACACAAATTACGTTCAACAAGTCTTCTAACACTACTTGCTGCTAAATTTATTCCGTTGTCTTGCAGTAATTCGAAAGAGAGTTCTTTTGAAGTTTTCGTCCTATCTCGAAGAGTTATCCGCTCCAAAATACGGTCTTGCCTTGCACTGGTTCTTCGTTTTCGACCACTTTTGGGTCGATTTTCATAAGATTCAATCTCGTTGAACCATTTAATTGTTGTTTGGACTGCGCACCGAGAACATTTCATTTGTTTTGCAATATCGCATTGGGTGACACCCTGCTTATGCAATAACACTATCTGGGCGTGCTCGCCAACTGTTAATTGTCTTTTTTTCGGTATCGTCACACTTCTATAATTCGTTAAACCAAAATTTTTCTTAAATCAACACTTGCTCACTTGGATAAAATCTGTATTAGAACTGATTGCTATTGAACGAAAAACCTATTTTATATGGCATCCCCCTCCAGCTTGTTTGGAGCTTAACATATTAAAATCATACCTTCCCAAAAGTCATTAGGGCTTCTGAGAAGCACACCTGTATTCCTTAATTGCCTCGAAACTTGTTAATCTGGACTAAGTATACTAAATCATTAAGTGCCTAATACATATGACCATGGCTGTATTTAATATTGGGACAAATGTATTGCTATCGCTAAATTTAACTATGTTTACATTTGACATTTTATAATACGTTCTGATTTGTTTTGATACTTGTGTTCACATATCTAACTTATATTAATTTCTAAAACCTTTTTTATTTAGTTTGTTGTTTATTTAGCAATTTTATGTTAAGTTATATATTTTCTTATAGATCTAGATTTCTATTTGATATTGTGTATAGTCATAGCTTTTTAGGTTAAATTCAACTTATTTCTATTTTCTTTTCCTTGATCATATTTTTGAATCACATCAGCTTTTTTTGGGACTATTTTGCCTATTGGAATAGTTTATTTGTTTCTATTCTGTTCTTATTCTTATATTTTATTCTTATATTTCATTTCGATACATCCGGTAAATTGATGCATGTAAACGTACTTAATATGACGTCACAAAAAAGATGACATTTCCAGTGACGCAACTGCACTAATTGGCCGACTACCCTATAGGAATTTTTGATCTGATTGTTTTTTAAAAAATTATCGAATGTTTTGCAATACCGTGCTAACAGTACTTACTTATCTGACTGGGCAATTGTACAACTAGCTTGAGGCGCGCTCATTTCGTAATTACGTACACTTGTAAGTTGATAGATGGAAACATTATCGAACTTTATGATTTTTAATATGTACAATTTCTTGTCACTTCTTAGATATCTACAAAATCTTGAAATGTGCGAAAATTCAAACTTCACGTTAATTTTTTACATGTTTAAAGACAGTTGTTATATAAAAAATATTAATTTTCCTGTTTTTAATTTTTGCTCATAAATTCCAAAATTAAAATATTAAGTGGTTTTGGTGTGTACTTTCTTCGGGCACTTTATCATGGTGAATTTACAGATTTTTATTATCGAGTACCATTTTCAAGTTTCGGGGTAAATTTTTCATATTTCATATGGAGCTTATAGTAAAGTTATGGTAAACAACATGGTTTTTTTCCGGCAGATCTGTCGATACAAATTTAATCATTTACACACAACAGTTGTTGGAACATCTTGACCAAAGGGTACTAGTGGACTCAGTCTACACAAATTTCAGTAAATGTTTCGATAAAATTGACCACAATATTTTGATCAGTAAAATTGTTTCTCTCGGTATTCACGGCGACCTTCTCAGATGGCTTATTTCATATATAAGTAATAGAAGTCAAGCGGTCACCATTAACGGCTTCACTTCTGATTTCGTAAACGTAACTTCCGGTGTGCCTCAGGGGTCCCACTTGGGGCCAATTCTTTTTTAATTTATATCAACGACATTTCTAAAGTAATAAAACATGCATATTTCTTGTTATTCGCCGTTGATATGAAATTACAGTGCTGTGCAAAACATTTGCAACTGAACCTATATGTTTGAATATTGTTGCTTTTTTTAAATTAAATTAAATTAGAATTTTAGTTTATTATTATTTTTATTATTAATAGTTATTGGCTACTTTACCACAAAAACAAAAATCAATTAGGAAGTGATGGCAAACCGAATGTCAGAAGGCCTAGAAATGAAAGATTTAATCCGAGATATACAAAAGGGACAGTTCAATTTGGAAGTGGAAACGTTATGGCCTGGGGATGCTTCTCGGCACAAGGAATAGGTCCATTAAGACGAATTTATGGCAACATGAATGCTTTGGATTATAGAGATATTTTGCAAAATACAATGCTTCCGTACGCAGACTGGAATAGGCCACTTGTTTGGAGGTATTAGCATGATAACGATCCAAAGCATACGGCCAAGATCGTCAACGATTGGATCGAAGAGTAAAATATTGATGTTATTAAGTAGCCGGCACAGTCCCCAGATCTCAACCCCATCGACAATCTTTGGGAGATCGTCAAATGCCGAATAGGCAATCAGAGATTCAAAACCCCAGACGATTAGTTTGAGGAAGCAAAAAGGCACCGGGAGGCCATTCCAGTTACCATAATTAATAATTTAATTCAATCAATGCCGCGCCGATGTGCCTTAGTCAATAAACAGAAAGGTTTCCCTATAAAAAATTAATTATTTAATATGAAATTTATTTAATATGTATGCAGGTTGTAACTGTTTTGCACATGCTAATTATTAATAATTTTATATTTTTCTATTGTTTTTATATAAAAAATAGTTTATACCTATTATTATCTATGTATTTTATTTGCGAATAATTATTAGTTATAAAAATAATAATAAATAAAATTTCTGATTGAATTTAATTTAAAAAAGGCAACAATATTCAAACATATAGGTTCAGTTGCAAATGTTTTGCACAGCACTGTATATCTTCCAGTTAGGAGGCCATCGGATACCGCCCTCCTACAATCAGACCTTCAAAACGTATACCTTTATTGCCAACAAAACAAATTATTTCTTAACCTATTATATAAAATCATTTACGAGAAACAAAACCGTACATTCTTTTCAATATAATTTTAAAGGTCAGGCTTTGAAACGGTCATCAATAATTAAAGATCTAGGAGTGCTTCTAGATTCAAAATTTTCTTATGAACTACATGTCGAATATATATGCGGCAAAGCCCTAAAAATGTTAGGTTTTATAACTACTAAAAGTTTTAATTCTATAAACGCTTTTAAAAATCTTTACTTTGCGTACGTCTCTAGTATCTTAAACTATTCATCCGTTATCTGGAATAATTGACAAATACATTTTCAAACTTGACAAAAATCAGAAAAAAGCCATAAAGTATTTCTGCTTTAAAAGTAATGTCCAATACGATAACTACTACGATTCCTGTCTCGGAATAAATATTCTACCGCTTCAAAAACGTCGTATTTTATCTGACATATTGATGCTTTACCGAATAGTTAATGACATAACTTCTTCAAGCTAACTCCTACATCTTATTGAGTTTCGAATACCTACATACAATACCAGAAATACTAACCTATTCCATCAGACCAGTTCAAACACAAATTCATTCACTAACTCGCCCATCATTAGACTTTCGATATAATCGACTACGTATAATCTCTTTTTTTCTACGATAGATATTTTCAATTGTTCCAAACAAAAATTCCGGAAATTATGTATTAATAAATTGCATACTATAAGTGATCCTCAATCTTCTTCTATTTAATCTAGTAAGAAAGTAAATATAATTTTGTAATAACATTGTAACTTGTAAACACTGTAAATCGTAAATGTGTGCACTTTACTGGGTTAGTCACTTGTAGTGGTGGGGGTAAATAGCGAAGCTACACATCATCTGTCTGCTAACGGGACGTCAGCCTTTGTTTATCGTATATGTTATACACACGTGAAGTTTGAATTTTGTCTATAAATATAAAAAAATCGTTTAATTTTTTGATTTTCTACTTGTTCTAATTTATTTTTTCTTCTAAAGGAATGTTTCTTCGTTCTAAATAAATTTTCTTATATTCATTTTTGATGTGAAGAGAATAATAAGTGAAATATTTCAATATTTTAGTTTTGCCCCCCCCCCGTCCGTAACTTTAATATTCACCAAATTGAAAAAATGCAGAGAACAAATAAGATATGGTTTCTTATAAGCAACATTTATTTTATAGTTTTTTCTGTTAAGATAGTTTATAAAGTAAATATTTAAAAAAATTTAGTACCAGTTTTAACCCAGAAACACCCCCTAAGAAATAAAATTTTGAGATATCATGCTTATATTAGAATCCTGGTTCTACTCTATTTTACCCAATTTCGCTAAAATACGTCCAGCCTTTCTTAAAAACAGATATAACCTCCAATTTTATTAATTACTATATTATTATAGCAATTTGTTTTTCTATTTTTATTTAAATATACCTAAAATTATATTTGTATTCGATTTTATTGTTATTTATTAACTATAATACAAATACCCATCACCGTAAATTTTATATAAATCATTATAAAATTTCCTTAGGGATTTATTTATAATTTATTCAGTAGAACTGTCTTGAAATAAATATCTATTATGAATATAGTCAATAAAAATATTTACTTTAATAATTTTGAATTTAACCTACCTTGTATCTCTTACCGTTCTCGAGATCTCCCCATGCTTGACAAGTTATTCGGGACACCTGTATACGAAGTTTTAGTTAATTAATATTTTCATAGTTATTTTCACATCCCCCACCCAAATTTGGTCCCCAAAATTTATCCCCCTCCCCATGATAAGGGTGATGAGAACCATTGTTTTTGACTATCTGTTCTTTTCTTTTATTATCTCCTTATTTTTGATTTTATAGGAAGTAGTAAATGTTTATTTAAATTTAAGTGCCATATTATCAGGAAACTACGTAAAATGTTACGTATTGTAATTGATAATATTATCTCTAAAAATAAAGAAGGAAACCGCGGCTTATCACAAGTAACATTAAAATTTGTAAAATAATTGTATCTGTCAGTTATTGAATTAAAAATACGAATCGTTCAAATTTTTTTTTTTTTTGATGTATGATTCCTATCTTATCTTTAATAGATAACTTATACACAATCAAACATATTAATGCAAAATGTTTCTAAATGTCATAACATCTATTTAAATTCGGTAAGTAATTTTTAATTATTTTCTAGATTATTCCTGCGCCTTGCAAAAAGAGATTTTGGTCCACGGTCGATTATACATAACGCAGAATTACCTGTGTTTCTACGCTAACATATTCCGATGGGAAACAAATGTCACTCTTTCATGGAGAGATATAACAGCGATATCGAAAGAAAAAACAGCTCTCGTTATACCAAATGCTATATTATTAAGCGACCACAATGATAAATATTTTTTTACGAGCTTCAGTTCAAGAGATAAAACATTTATGATGCTATTTCGAGTTTGGCAAAATGCTTTGATGGAACAACCTATGACTCAACAAGAAATGTGGCAATGGGTATGTGATTTTTAGTTTAATTTTTATAATATTAAAATCCCTTTTTTGCATTCCATTTACGTAGGAAAGGGTCAGGTAAAATTTTTGTGTTGAAATTTATTTTTGACATTTTGAGGTCTTCTATTAGGTGTAAAGATTAATTCGGTGCGTTTACATCAATTATAATTCCGTTTTAAATTTAAATATATTCCCTCCATTTTGAGATATTGAAGTGCCAACCATATCATATAAAAAAAACACTATATATTTTGGTACCATAACCTCACAAAATAATAGTAAACTCAAAAGTTTCTGTATTATGTTATTATGAGTCACTGAAATCTGATCAGCTATTAATTCAGAACGTTACCAACAAGAATTCATTCATTTGAGTGATGAAGTGAAACAAAAAAGACAATTTATTGAAACAGTCGTTCTGCAGCATAACCTCGCTCGACCACAGGTGTTTGGAACAAAGGCTGTATTTGTTCCTTGGGTGGGAAGTTCTCCCTCATGTGACGTATTAATCGGACCTAGTCCCGGCGGAAAATTACTTTTTGCTTTTCGTATCGGTCGAATAAATTCCCTACTTGGGCCAAAAATGTATTAAAGCTTATCCGTTTCACTACAAATTTATTATCTGTATTTTGTTAGTGTTGTGATAAAACAGGCGAATTTTTATTTCTGAAAAATATATATTTATGGGTTTTTCGTCAAGAAATGTCATAAAACGTTTGTCCTCCACCCTGTTTCCCAGAGGAGCTGACCTAAAAATCTGTTAAGTCTCAATAATGTACAATCGTCATTGTACAGGAAAAGTTCAACACAAATTTTTGATCAGATTAGTTTTTCTAAAAATATCGAATTATTTAATAATTGTTTTCTAAAATTTATTCTGTGGTATCAAAAGAAAGCTCTTAAACCGAAAATTAAGGAACGAAAAGCAGTTTTTTTTTTTGAAATTCTGTTTTTTAACACGATTTTTCCAAAAAATGTTCAAAAAAAAAAATCAGTCCCGCACCCCTTAACACGTAAGTACATTGATCCGAACCGGAAAGGTACTAAAGGAATTTTTGATCCAAGGGGTAAAAATGACCTTTGGACATCACTCAAAACTATTTGGAACAACATTGATGGCCAATATTTAAACAAATTAATTGATCGCATGCCGCGTTTTTGTCAGGCGATTATGAAAGCCAGAGGTGGCCATTTTGACGAAAATTCAATTTGAATATTATTATTTAATTTTATTTGAAATTTTTAAAATAATTCTAATTTTTTGAATTAATTATTATTAAACAGTTCTAAAATTATCTATTTATTTTATTGGAACCTTAAGTAAAAAATATTCTAACTATTTTTCTTATAAAAACTACTATTAGGCTAGGTACGATTAAACTTATGGACGGGAGTGTATATAAGAATTATTACAACATATTTAATAACAAATTATACATAAAACATATTTAATAACAAATTATACATCATAATTTTATTAGTTTTCTCTGTTTTGTGGTTATTCTGCCGGACGTCTACGCACAAAAGTAACACAACTGGTTGTTTTGCCGGTCCATGGAAAGAATGCATTGTTCAAATAACCGGTCGTCGGCGGTAGTTGTAACAAACACACATTTATTAAAAAAAGTAGAAATTTATCGAAACTATTTTATTTATTTAACATCTACAGTATTTTGTATCATAAAAACAATATTAATGTAGGTACTGACAGACAGACGATTTATCTTGCAAACTTACGGTATCGATATATTGTGCAATGTTGATATTTTTCATATACATGTACATTTTTTTTAAATATGAGATTTATCTTTTAACAACTCGTAAAGTTTTATACAATTCATAATTGGAATTTCATACTTGTCATAAATACATGCTTCTACTTTTTCAATTTATAGTTATTCGCTAGTTCATTGTTTATTATAATAATAATAAAAAAGGGCCCGCATATTCCAAATAGCGGAGTTCACACTCTGTAGGTTGTGCCACCACCATCCTGAAACGATATTGCACATTCTATCTGCTTGTCCATCTCCTGCAGCGTCGAGCTACGTGTCTCGACATAATGCTGCTCTCCGCGTGCTCTGCTACCATCTTAGACATGCCTATGGTATTGACCAAATACCGGTTATACCGTACGTCCCTTCTGACATAGAATCGGTGGTGGAAAACTCCAAGTGCCGAATTTACTGGAATTACTCCTTCCTCACCTCGAGGTTATTGACAGCCACTAAGCCGGATATAACCCTCCTGGATATCGAGACCAAACAGATGTTTGTGAGCGAATTCTCAAATTGTAGTCCTGATAGTTGGTGTTTTGGGTGGTATGAAAGCCTCCTATCGAAGGGAAATCGAGTCCATTCCCGCCTGCAGATCCTCTGCCACCTCTTTGATCTGCAGGATGCAGAAAGCAGTGCTGCTCGGGTCAATCCGCATTGTGCGGATGCTGGATCTGGCGTAATTTCCGCGTCTGCATATCGCCAGGGTATAGGATGCAGCCGTGTGTATTTAGCTCCAATAGTCTCTAGTATGACGCGGCTCAAAAGGTTGCTGAAGTTTGCGATTGGACGCTTGTCAAGACCCGACAAACCCCAATAATAATAATAATAATAATAATTCTTTATTTGATGTACCATATATGGTTACCCTTTGTCACACATACAATATTAATGAAAAAATAAAAAATAGAAAATTAGTATAATATAATCTTAAATATGTAAGTATATCTAAATGCCAGGAGCTGAGTGGCGGTGTGATAAACTTAATTAAAATAATAAATAACACATATATATATTTTTTTTTTCTCTGTTTTACATGGTTATAATTTAAAAAGTAAACAGGTTTAAAATTTATATTTAAAATATTCCTCTATTTTGTAGAATGCTTGCTCAGGGAGAACCTTTTTTATGGTTCTCTTAAATTTGGTCCTAGCCATGTTTTTAAAATGGGATGGAAGATGATTATAGAGCTTAATGGCTTGGTAGTTTAAGCTTTTCTCACTCTTGGCTAACTTATGCAACGGAGTAGGAATGATGGCGTGTCTTTGTCTCGTCTCATACTTATTAGGGTTAGTCTTAAATAGTTTTTTTTTTTTTTTTCGATTTCCTTGGTGGAGAGCAGAGCATTCATTATATAGATAGAGAGAAGAGTCAATATTTTTAACTTCTTAAAGTGTTCTCTACACGACTCACTTATGTTTGTAGACGCAATTATCCGGATGGCCCTTTTTTGTAGCTTTAAAATGGTATCGCTGTAGGTTCTGTTACCCCAAAATTCGATACTTTACGAAAGTATGGAGTGAAAATGAGCGTAATACACCATAATTAAAGCTGCTTTGAATATTTTTGCTTTTAGGGCACGCAGCAAGTATAAAGTTTTGCTCAGTTTTTTTGCTACATATTCTATGTGATGCATCCAAGTCAACTGAGAGTCAAGATAAACACCTAGGAATTTTACATATGCATTTGAGTCATGTTTTAGGCTAAAAACGATATTTTCAGTTTTTGACTTATTTATAGTTAATCTATTTATGTCTACCCATTCTGCGATTTGAGCATAAAAAAATTTGTGTTGTTTATTGCTGTATTTAAGTTTTTGTTACTCTCATATACATAGTGTTGTATCATCCGCGTAGAGACAGATTTTGTGATTATTATTGACACTAGCAATATCGTTAGCATATATTAAAAAAAGAAGAGCTGTAATGTTGTATCCTTGTCCAACACCGTATGTAATTGGTAGGCAATTAGAGTAGGTTCCATTGCTGTAAACTGCTTGTGATCTGTCGCTTAAATATGACTCAATTAGCCGCAAAGGTGTACCTCTTATTCTGTACCATTCTAATTTGTTAAGGATATATTTGTGAGGTACTGAGTCAAAAGCCTTACTCAGGTCGAGCAATTTAGTAGATACATATTCTCCTCTTTCAAATGCGGATATTATGTATTTAGTTCATTTATTGCGCTTGAGGTGTTACGATTTTTTCTAAAACCAAATTGTTTATCTGTCAACAAATTATGTTTTTCTAGGTACAATTGTACTTGAAAATATTCGGTCGGTTAAATTCAATAATATTTATCATATGTTGAAAAGATATTTGTTTATCTATAAAATATTTAAATATTTCAACACATTCACAATGAAAGGTTATTTCGTCATTTTGTCGCCATTCCTCAAGCTTTTCATTAGTAATATAATTTTAAATAAAGAAATTTTCATTAAATATTCTTCTATTTGAAATATAAATAACGTTTTTATCAACAATAATCTCAACAATGCATTGCCTGTCTTTTTGGTTTAATCGGACTTTGAGTAAGGCTTTTGATCATTTTGTTTAGCAAAAGCCCATTTCAAAAATGAAAATTCCAGTTAGTACCGCTTAAACGTTTGGAATGGTTTCAATTATATGTTTGGAAACGTTTGGAATGGTTTCAATTATACGTTTGCAAACATTTGGAAACGTTTGGAATTGGGCTCAACAGCGCTATGAAGTGACACCAGCTGGACAAGATGTACCAGTACTGCAAAGATTGCGAATTACATCTTTCCAAATCAGGGTCTGAATTATTTATTAATTCTACAAGATTTTCAACCTCTATTTCTCTAATATTTCAAAAAGTTCCCGGCGAAGGCTCATTCACAAAGCGGCGATTGTACGTTCGTGCGGACAAAGTGTACGTTCGTATGGACATGGAGAAGCAATGTGAGTACCAAAAAATCGTAATGTACATTTATATGGAAATACACTGTCCGATTAACGTACAAATCGCATAACGTACATCACAGTGGGAACGCATTAAGCACGTTAAGTGAGCGCTTACTGTATTTAACAAACTAGTATTTATTAAAACAATTCAACAAATAAGATATACTAAATTATAAAAATTCTTCTCGAGTATAATTAAATATCTACTCGTGTATCTTTAATGCAGGATTAGGGCATACAGTGTCAAATTTTGTACGAAGATATTCCGATACAGCTTCACGTATCTGCTTTCGATTTTAACTAATTTTTTTAGGTAGGAATTTCTAACAAAGGTTGTGGTTCATACTGTTGGGAGGCAGGCTTTTTTAAAATAGACCACAAGCATTATAAATCTCTGCTAGTTAATGTTTTCAGACACAATATATTGTTTCTTGAACAAAAAGAAAAACCAACAGAAACCACATAAAAAAAAAAATGAAAATTAAATATTCCAATAAAATCAAGTAATCAATGGCCTTGTCCTGGCTTTTTTCATTTTGATTTGTTAATCAACTGGTACAAAATAAAAAGACAGCTGAAATATGTTTGCATTAAACATAACCCACATGTGTCGACATGCATATTTTTTTCCAAAATTCGGCATAACCTAACATGTCTAGCGATTAACAACTCCTCTCCTTACTACTATACACTATAAAGAAGGTAGCAATTAAAAATTAAATGATTTAATAAGGATAGCTATTTATTATTCATTATAAATCGAAGATTTATTATGTAGACAAATGAGGACAACTTTCACATTACTCGTTTCGTCAGCTGTTTTACAGCGATCGCAGCGCCGCCATCGGCCATTGTCGAGTCCAATACATTAATAATAATAATTTATTGACCAAATTACATATACATCTATTGTTTTTAGTCAGTCATTATTAGGTACATAAGATTTCACATACAAAATTCAATCTTTTCAAAATTATTAAAATCACAAATGGGATTTTTCAACAAAATGTCCTTAACTTTATTTGAAAATTCTCTGCATGATAGTTGTTTAATCTCCAACACATTCAAATTTTATACAATAATAATTTGAGCAATTTCTGGATTTGTTCAAGCTAAGGTATTGAGAACGGATATCGTTTTTTGAGCGAGTATTGTACTTATGCAAGTCTCCAAGAGTAGTGAATTTGCTCAAATTCTTATGTATTAGTAAGAGGCAAATTATAAATGAATAATGCTAGTAAGGTCATTATTTTGAGACTTTTAAAATAATGTCGACATTCGGTTCTGAAGGCTAAAAATTATGTCAGCGGAGGGAGAATGTCCCCATATAAGTATACCATAGTTTAAGTTGGATTGATATAATGAAAAATAGGCTTTTAATACGAAGTATGTAAGGATACTTTGTGTTTCAATCTCCTTATCAGGTCGAAAGCTTAGGTCCACCAAGCTTTCGACTAATAAATTCAGTGTGTTGGTCCCAACATAAATGAGGATCTACGTGGATTCCAAGAAACTTTACGTAATGAGGGTTAAAGTTATGGTTCCTAAGTTATGTTTCCTAAGTTTTTTTCCTAGTTAAGTTATGTTTCAAAGTTATGTTTCCTAGTTGTAAACAGCGGGGTCTGGGATGTGTCCGTGTTTAAGCATAATTTATTGGTGTTAAACCAAGAATTTGCTTCGACTTTGACAGTCGAAGTAAATAGAATAGATCCTTGACGGATCTATTCTCCGAAAGGAGAGCACTTAGATTGAACATATTAGAGTTTCTCGTTAATAATGTTGTGTTATCTGCGTAGAGAACTGTTTTAGAAGTCATAAAAAGGGGTAGGTCATTAACATATATTAAAAAGAGTAACGGACCAAGTATGGAACCTTGCGGAACACCAAACTGTAAAGGAAGAGTTTTAGATGTATTGTTGTCAAGCTGAGTAATTTGTTTCCTATCCAATAATTATGATCTAAGCAAGGAGCAGCTGTTTTCATCAAAACCATAAAGATGTAGCTTATTTAATCAGATGTAGCTTATTTAAACAAATACTTTGCTGAGATCTAAGAAGGTACCAACGCAGTATTCACCAGCTTCCAATGCGTCCACAATATAACAGACAATGTCCAAAATGGCATCAGTTTTGCTTTTGTTAATTCTGAAACCAAACTGAGAGTTAGAAAACAAATCATTTTCAGTAAAATATTGAGTTATTTGTTTGTAAAGCACTTTTTCTACAATTTTTGAAAAAAACTGACATAATAGAAATGGGGCGGTAGAATATTAATAGGAACCGGAATAGTTGAATAAGAATTTTTGATCAGATTAAAGATTTAAGAGACAGAGAAAGATGTTAAGACATAGATTAAGAAACGAAAAGTATTTTTTAAATATATTTATTTTAACACGATTTATGCTAAAAAAAACTTTTTTCCTAGGTAGGTTGATCTAAAAATCTGAAAAAAAAATCTTAGTATTGTACGTCGAGGTGAACCGGAATAGTACAACAAGAATTTTTGAACTGATTATTTTTTCTAAAGTTATCGAATTTTTCGAACACCGTGCTATTGCTAGCACAGCAATATTTAATTAACTTACTGGAGAACTGGGCAGTTGTTGAATTTTATGTTGTTTAATATAATATCTATCCATAATTTGATATTACTTGTTAGATACTTACAAAAGCCTGAAATATGTGTAAATTCACACTTCACATCAATTTTTATGAATTTAATGAGTTTATCAACCGGCTCGAAAAATTCATGAAAATTTTACAACGGTTTGCTGATTCCAACACACCACTGCCTTTATGTTACTATAGACCGTTCAAACGTTAGAATGCAGTATTGCTCTTGTGGCAAATAGGGGTGGTGCTGCCAAATGTTGTAAAAGTGTATAATTTTATGTTCTTTTGTTGTTAATTCATTTAAACTAAATGGAAGAAATATCGGAGACCGTATAACTTACAAAAATCGGGTAACACGGTACAAATAAAAATATTCATTTGTAGAATACCATATCTTCACTAATTAGCGCGTTTTACAACCGGTAACCTCGCCATGATAGGAATGGCAGTCATTGGGAAAACCATTAGAGAGTATAAACAAGAACTACTCCATTTGCTCTGTACTGCAATCTGACAAAAAAAAATGGATATTACTCGTGAAGGTTCTCGTTGGATGATTTTTTACGATTTTAGTAAAGGCCTAACTCAACAACAATGCATAGATTCGCTTCGTTCAACTTTTGGTAATGAAGCAACATCAAAAAGACTGTATACAATTGGTAGAATTTCGTCGTGGTCGTGCGTCTATCAGTGCTGAATCTCGTGAAGGTCGACCAAAATCGGTTGTGATTTAAGAAAAAAGCATCGATGCTGTGCGCAAAATGATTGACGTGGCATCCTTTGGCATATCGTAGACTGCAATACATTCGATTTTGCATGAACAATTAGCTGTGAAAAAGATCTGTTCCCGATGGATTCCGCATAATTTGATTGAAGCTCAAAAAAAGGATCGTGTTAATTGGTGTAAGGGAATGCTAAAAAATTCAACCTAGGCACTACAAAATCCGTACACAACATCGTTACAGGTAACGAAACTTGGATTTATTCATATGAACCAGAAACTAAGCAACAAACCACTGTTTGGGTCTTCCAAGATAAACTGAAACCCACAAAAGTTGTTCGTTCATGAAGCACTTTCAAGAAAATGATTGCTTGTTTCTTCGGTTGTACTAGACATGTCCCAACCATTCCTTTAGAGGATCGGAGAACAGTTAATGCTGAATGGTTAACACAAAATTGGTTTGCCAGAAGTCATTAACAAAATCAGGAAAAACAACCAAAAACGTCGCATCATTCTTCATCATGATAATGCAAGCTCCCACACAGCACATTAAACAATTGATTATTTGAAGGAGAAAAACATCGAATTAATGTCCGCATTCACCTGATTTATCCTTTAAAGCGTGTTCTACATTATACTTGATTCATCAATTTTCTAAACTTTTTTCTTTGAACTAGAAGTTGTCAAAGTTTTAATACAATTTATTTTTCAATTTTTTGGTAGAGAATGAAATTCTTACACGTGTTTCAGTTCATTTAAAGTACCAACATAAAAATATAATTCATATCTTGTCAAGTGTTTATAACCTAGCTATTAGATATGTAAAATTACTGATTTACGTACAAAACACAATTTATATATTCGCTTATTCAAACCAATGATCAACAAAACACTATTAAACACGTGGTAATATAAAATATTTACAAGCGTAATTTTAATGTTGGTACTATTGTTAAAAGTGTCTACTGCGCATGCACCGAGTTCCAAGTTGGATGTGTTTTCCAGAAAAGTTTGATCAAAACTAGTTTTGAATAAAGTTGACCTTGACTATATACAGTGTTCTACACTGTACAATTTCACTGATTTATTTCTAGTACAAGTTCTAGTCAAAGAAATAAGTATGAAAATTTGATGAGAATTGTATAATGTAGAACACGCTTAACGACTTTTTTTTTGTTCCCCAATTTCAAACAAAAAATGCGTGGACAGCGATTTTCATCACCTGAGCAAGATGTTGAAGCCTTCGAAGGCCATGTTTTTGAGATACCAACTTTAGATTGGAAAAAATGTTTCGAGAATTGTTTTGAACGCACGTAAAAGTGTATAAATCTTAAAGGCGACTATTTTGAAAAGCAATCAAACAGTTTGTTCAAAAAATAATTTTTTCTTTCTTAGTTCTTGTAAAAACTTAAAAGGTAGCCCTCGTACACTGAAATCGCATATAACTCTGTACAAATGTGACTGATTTGGCTTCAAACGTGTGAATACTTGTCAGTCGAATTTGACTGATATGAGTTAAAACGTGTGATTAGGCGGAAATAACCGGAATTTTCATTTTTGTAAGTTGTCATTAGCTTTTATATATTGAAGTTGGCTTTTCCTGAACAAAATGATTAAAAGCTTCAATCAATCGGTAAAAGTAACTAGAACTGAAAATCTAGTTCCGCCTAAACCAAAGGAACATGGTTTGATACATGCGAAACCCTGATGTGAATATTTGTAAAATGTGTGAAAATGCACACACCACATCAGTTATTTTGTTAGATGGCAAAATGACTTGACTTAGATGAGTTACGTCCGTAGATTATAATATGATGAAGAAGTAATCGGATTCGGACTGGTCAGAAATTAAAAATTAAAACAATATTTTAACGTCGCTAACGTTTCTGCAATAAAACAATATGCAACGTCCATATATTCTGTAGTTCTCTAAGTTCAATGGCCTTACGCAACACGTTGCATTTTGTTTTTCTGACAATTTTATTCTATGACTTTTCAACTTAGCTCTGATGAAGATTTAAAATATAAATCGAAACGTTAGTGAATTTAAAATATTGTTTTAATTTTTAATTTCTGATCAGTCTGAATCCCATTACTTCTTCATCATATGACAAACTCACATTATAATAACAATTGACAGTGTAATTATTTCTTACGAATATAAATGATTCAATCATTTTGTACATTGACCTTGTGTAGTTGCAATAAAATGTGTTTTATCGGCAAAATTATTAACTAGTAAAATATTTATTGTGAATTGTTTATAAATACCATAACAGATTAGTCTCTTAATATCAGGTTGTACGTACGATGATAGGAAGCCAGAATGAAAGTGAATTAAATATCACAACAATGTATTTGTTTGGTGCCAAGTGATATTTGTTTTTGAAGGAAAGAATGGAATTTTGCCAATGACAAAAATAATATTAAGGTGTCAGGATCCATGTGTCATTTTGAATTTTTAACTACTTTTGGGATGTTAACACGTGTGTGTTCTTGTTACAAGTGATTATTTTTAATTATTTTTCTTTCTTCAGTATTTTCTCTGCTTGTAAATGTGGAAAAGGTGATTTTGTGTAGTTATTTTTCATTATTTCTGTAACTGAATTCGTATTTTAGAATTTAAACTTTTTTATGCGCGACTGTAAAACATATGGCGCACTTTTGTACAAATTTAAAACTTATGTGAAGTGTAAATTTTTTATATTTTTCAGAGTTTCGTAGGTATTGTGTCATTTTTTACTGTAAATGCGTTTTTTTTTTCTGGGAATTTTTTTAACACTATTTAGTATTAAGGTCTTTCATTGAAAACGTCACGTGAACATTGTTTTTTTTTCAAAAGCCCTAACAATTTGTCTTTTTAAGATTCTGATAAAAAAATACGTTTGTATTATTTTACTTTACGTCAGTGAGCATTATTTAATTTTTTTTTTTTTAGGTTTTTAGACCTAGCCCTATGGTTTATAGGTTACGGTATTTTTTGGCAAAAATTTCTTTTAAATAGTTTTTAATTAACTACTTACCGACTGGTAACACAAGTGCCCTACGTTGCTAAGATGTCGGGTTCGAATCCCGTTCAGGCATGGAATTTTCATTAAGAAACAGAATTGTCCTGGCTAATTGCCACAGTAGTAAATACCGTAAACGTGAAATTAAAAAAAATAATCTACTTTTTGTTTTAATGCTTTCTTTATACAGGCTGTTTGTTTGAAACGCCGTATCCCGAATAACTCCTTTATTTTAAGATATACCAACAATTCTTCAGAAGAAAAGTTATACTAGACAAAAAGGCTCACTTAAGAACTATAATAAGAATTCTGCATCACTTCCGGTTTAAGGGGAAATTGTTTTAACTTTTTATTTATCTTTCGTACCAACACATTTTTATTTATTTTTTTTAATTTCAATAATCTTCTTTTATACGCCTCAAAGCACTGTATATACCATGAGTTCAGAAAGTAATTACATAAGGGTTGGCTATGGAAAAATGAAATAATTTCTACTGCAAGCTTTAGAATTAATTAACTGTCATTACTTTTGTTTTATGTCACAAGTTTATATTGTTATATAAAGCTTGTAGTAGACATTATTTTATTTTTCCATACTCAACCCTTATGTAATTACTTTTTGAACTCATGGTATATACGAGCCCCGTCTCAGTGAAGCTGGCCAACTATCAAAAATAGTGTTTTCAAATAAAATATTTATATTAGAAGGGAAATTTATGGGTATAAATTCAATTATATAACGATGTGGGAATAGGGGATACGCATAAAATTTATATTTCCTTAAAACTACATTTTTTTTGATATGTTAATGTTAGTTATGTCACCTAACACAACAAAAATCAAATTTTAATTCATATTATAGCCAAATTTTTTAATTAAAATATTGTAAATTTGAAATAAGCCGACCACGCCGCGAAGGTGGCCGAGTAAATACGACTGAGACTGCTGCGGTTTGACGTCACAGATACAGACTAAACATAATCTTTACGTGTGTATATTGTATTGTTCGAGAGTTTTGTATTTGTTTTTAAACAATTTTTCACGCATTTATTATTAAAATAATTTATAAAATATATGTACTCACATTAAAATGGTCTTCACAAACATAAAGTTTACTTTTTTCTGAAATATCGGTTTTATTTCGCATCATAGCTTTCATCATATAGAAATAGAAAATATTTTAATGAAATACTTTTAACATTATAATAAAAACCATTTATCTTAAATTATATTTACTTTATTTTAACATAAATTCACAAATTTCATGATTTAAATATTTTGGCCAACTTCACTGGGACTGGGCTCGTATGTATGTTATTTAAATTCTCTAGTGTTAATTTTAATTCTCTAGTTTCAGCCGTTTGGTCACAATTTCTACCGTACAGATAATAAAAATTAATACATATATTTCATGAATTATTAGAAACTATTGTTATAAATAACAAGTATCGAAACGTAAATTAATGGAAGATACATGGCTTTTAAAAAGTTTATATTTCGAAAAATATTTTCTCACATCCATGGAGGTTGGCCTAAAAATCTGAAAACATTGAGTACAATGATAATATTCACACCGATGTGGAAACGGTTTTTTTAGATATTTATTGTGGGATGTCACTTGAAAGCTCTTGATACGTAGAAATTATGACGCGAATACAACAAAAATGTGCCAAAAAATGTGCTAGACCAGAATTTCCCAACCTTTTTGAGCCGCGGAGTACTTTTCACGAGAAGAATTTGTCGCGGAGCACTATCGTAAAACTATTTCTAAGAAAGACATTATTTACAGTAATCATGGAAACATTACATACAGCTTCACTCAAAAAAATCCCTGCTTTGTTTCAAATCACCGAAAATGTTGTCAATTATATTTATTTTTGTTTTACTTTGATAGTTATGCAGTTAGATGTTGAATTATAAATTAGTTTATTAAATTTTTAATCATTTCTGATAGTATTTAATCACACTCTTCCCTTATTCTTTGAAACGATTCTTGTTGATTTTGTGGTCGATACACCTTATTTTTTAAATAACCCCACAGAAGTAACCTAACGGAGTAAGATCGGGTGTACGGCGTGGCCAGTGTTTTATTGCCAAGTTAGTAATAGAAGACCGTCCAATACATTTTTGTGGAAAATTAACATTTAGCCACTGTCGTACAGGAAGTGAAAAATGTGAGGAAAAAGAAAAATTAAAAAAAGATGATAATGTTTTTGGGGTTTTGAGACAAAGCTGGAGTTTTTTTTTTTTTTTTTGAAGAGTGACTTTTTTTTATAAAATTGATAATAAAAATGTTTTCCATTTGTATCTAATTACTTGGATCACACTCTGAATGATGAAATAGATGCAGTCAGCGCTCACTTAACGTACTTAATGCGTTCCCAATGTGTTGTACGTTAAGCGATTTGTACGTTAACCGGACAGTGTATTTCCATATAAATGTACATGATTACGATTTTTTGGTACTCACATTGCTTCTCCATGTCCGCACGAACGTACACTTGTCCGCACAAACGTACACTTTGTCCACACAAACGTATAATCGCCGCTTTGTGAATGGGCATTCGCTGGGAATTTGTGAATTATTACAGAAATAGAGGTTGAAAAATTTGTAGAATTAATAGATAATTCGGACCCTGATTTGGAAAGAAGAAACGATGTAATTCGGAATCTTCGAAGTAGTACCGCTTGATACAAAGTTATGTATCAGGAAAAGAAGAAGGCTTCAGTTTAATTAACTGTGGACAAATCTTTGACAATAAATACCAACAATGGATAATTTTTGTATGAAATGCATGTATTGATTTATTTTATATTCATTATATTATTAGTATTTTTTGTGAATACAAAAGTACATAACATTTTATAATCTATTCAGTCATACGTCCATTTTGTTTGTCCGTCAAAATTTGCGTGTTACGGAAATTTACAAGCATATTCGCCGCCGGGTCCACGTGAAGTGTACGTTCGTGAGGATATTTGTACGTTCGTGCGGACATATTGCCAAAATATATCTGTACGTAACATCGAACGTACGTTAAGCGGCCGTACGTTAACTAAGCGCTGACTATATTAAGAAATAAATATCGCAAAAATATAAAAAAAGAAAAAATATAATAAGTTGTATTTTTGCTTGTATAGCATCTTTTGTTAACTTCTTTTTTCTTATCATCTTTTTTCGAAATATTTCTTTGTTTCGAAATATCCGCAAAAATCTTAAAACCGATACGAAAAATCTTCCATTTCTAGATAACCGATTTTTACTGAAAGTTTATTAACTGATGCCATTGATGTGACAGTACGAGATATTACTGTATATATGGTACAGCCTTTGATAAATGTATAGAGCACCTTACGTTTTATTGAATTTTAGGATTGTTATAGGAAAAATGGTAAATAAAAGAATACATACAGCTTTTAATGACAACTTTAATCAAAATTATTAATATTTTGTGGTACCTCCTCGTGATTTAATTACCGCACGTACCCTTTTAGGCATACTGTCCACAAGATTTTCACGTACATCGGATTGTACATTGAACCATTCGTCCACAATAATTTTCTTCAATTCTTCTTTTGATTTGCATTTGTAAAGAGACACCTTGTTTATCAGAACTGACCACAAATTTTCAATTTGCGATAAATCTGGTGACTGGAGGCCATGCAAAAAGTGGCATATTGTTTTTGGAAAACCATTCATTTGTTACTTTGGCTTTGTGACAGGGGGCATTACAGTGGTACCTTAACTTACGAGTGTCCCAACTAAAGAGTTTTTCGAGAGAATTTTTCGAGTCTCTCGGCCGATGTTTTTTGAATGTCTCTTTGAGTTGAGAGCTAAAATTCAAATTTCGAGCGGAGGAGGTTATCTCTACAAGTGAGATGAACGAAATGTTGGGAATGTGGGAGAATGTTTCAGACTTTATTCAAAAGAAACACCAGAATAAGTTACAACTGGGCGTTCGACGATGCTATTTAATGACACTTGCGAACTCATATCAGAAACATTGTGAAAGGGAGGATGAAACAGACCGCATTGGACAGGTTTTTATCGAAAACCCTGCAGATGAATGTGAAGAAAGCGTGGCGAAAAGGACAAAAATCAGCGAATAAGATTCAGTTATGCAGTTCAACCTTTCTCTTCCACCTCTGTCAGTATCTTCAAGTCGTCTGATCTTCTTTACCTTGATGTACATAATACTTAATCAGTTTACTGCAGTACTTCTATTGTATTGCGTTTTTATACAATATTCCTTATTTACAAACACAATTTTCGTATCTAAAATCACGTAACAAAAAAATTGCGGTATGTTTTGAGGACCCGGAACGTATTAATGGCTTTTCAATTCATTCCAATGGGGAAAATTGATTTGACATACGAGTAATTTGAGTTACGAGCTCCGTCACGGAACGAATTAAACTCGTAAGTCAAGGCACCACTGTATTTTGTTGAAAAACGTATTCTGGATTGTCTTCATCAAATAATTTTAATATTGATTGCTCCAAAACTTCATTAAGCATGGTAATATAAGGAGCAGAATAATGCGTCCCTCGCACAAGAAGATTTCGCCTAAGCCACTAGCGGACAGATCATGATGCTACCACCACCAAATTTGACCGTAGGGATGATGCTGCCAGGATGAAAACCTTCACCCAGCCTACGTCTTACAAACATGGCTCCAGGTTATCCAAAAAGCCGGTCCACAAAAGAAAAAACAAACCTTAATTTCGTAAATTTATAATAAAGTAAACTTTATATTGTTAGTGCAATAATTGCGTAGAAATTTATTTTTCTCTTAAATTTGTGAGTACATTAAACCATTACAATGCTTACTTCTATATTGGACTCATCAGATCAAATGATTTTCGCTCATTCATCAGGTGTTCAATTTAAATGTCTTTTGACCCACTCACGGCGAATTTTTTTGTCACTCGGTCAGAAGTTGTTTTCGGCGAGCTCTTCTTCCATACAAATTAAATTCGAATAGACGTCCTCTAATTGTTCTAGAAGAAACTTTAACTTCCCACAGATCACCAGCCAGCTCTTTTTACGATATTGAGCGTCTACGAAGAGCACTTCTCTTTATAAAACGATCATCTCTAGAAGTGGTTGCTCGTTTACTTCCGGTTTTTTGTCTATTTTCATAAGTATCAGTCTCTTGGAACCTTTTGATTCCATTTTTTTTTTAATTTGTCACCTACAACTGTCCTTGTGAATGGAACAATACAATTTGACTCTTTTCGACCACAGTGAATTTACATTTTTTAGCCATAACATAATTAAAAAT
This sequence comes from Liopterus haemorrhoidalis, assembly GCA_963971575.1. Classification (NCBI taxonomy): domain Eukaryota; kingdom Metazoa; phylum Arthropoda; class Insecta; order Coleoptera; family Dytiscidae; genus Liopterus; species Liopterus haemorrhoidalis. Next base: position 20,767,223 of record OZ020616.1, on the reverse strand, counting down.
ATTCACTTAAACTCAATAAAACATGAAACCAGTGGCGAAGGGAGACCTCCGCTAGACTTGCCCTCCCATAAAAAAAATAAATATATTTTTTTTTAATTTAAAAAAATATTTAGGTAAATCTTCAAAAATACATCAAATTATGTCCTATACAATTTTTTGTCCAAGGCTTGGTTTACTAGTGACGAATTTTTTTAAATTTTAAAGTTTAATAGTTTCCGTTTCCGGTTTCGGATTTTAATAAAAAACAATAGGGTTCTTCCCAATTATTAGGAGTAAAGATAAACCGTTTTTGAGTTATCGTGTATACACACAGACACACACACATACGGACGGCACTTCGAAAATAGGTTTTTTGGATTCCCTGGACCATGAAACGTGGTCATCCGTCAAAATCTCGACATCGAAAATTTTCGCGATTACAATACTTGCCCCTTATATATTAAGGTCGGGCAAGTAAAAAGCAGTGTTCACTTCAAACGCATGTGTAATAACGATCCAAGCCCTTTTTGTATTTGTTGTTTATTTTTATGTAAACAGAAAGTAACAGACCTGAGCCTATATTTATTTGTATTTCAAGATTTATTATAACTCTGTTTACATTTTCGGTAATCTGGTTAGACGTAGCCCTTTTAAAATGTGCCAATGATATTTTAAAAACATTTTGTCAAGTTACAATGTACATAAATTTAGATGTTATATTATAACTGCATGGATGCACCATACATTTGTCCAAGGCTGTGTGCATGTCTAAAAGTAAAAAATAAGCGTCAATTTTAACTAACTAACGGCCGTTTGCAGCGGTCATAGTTAAATAATTATATAACAAAATATGGGTTAAGTTAAATTAAAGCTTAAATGTTCTTATGGGCTATTCCAAACTTTTAGTCGGAACGTAATGGAATTTATCACGAGCTATTTTTTCATGTTTGAAGGTGGTTTTGGCTAAACAAAATGATCAAAAGCTTCATTTAACGTATAAAAATTACTAGTTCTCAAAACCTAGATCCGATTAAACCAAAGAAACAGGCTATAGCTTTGCACCGTATGTTGTTGATATGATATAGGTTATTTCTTTGCTTTAAGCGGAACTAAATGGGAATTTCGTTCTTTTAAGTTGTCACGAGAAAGGACCTTGCTTGGGTTATTTCAAGTTTCGTGTTGGTATGTGAAAATATTAAATTCCAACAGTGAAACCATGGAAACGAATGACTTTTGTTTTAAAATTTAATATATTTTTACATATTTTGAAGACAAAAAAAAGTAAATAAATGGGAAATTTTTATTAAGAATGACACAAAAAGTCAAAATGTAATAAAAAGGAAATTTTATAATGTCAGTCAATTTAATCTAGAATTTGCAACGTGAGTATAAGCTGTTCACTTTTGTAAGAACACACTAGATCTGGTTATTTTGGTTACTTCTATGGTGTGTTACTGACTTTAAATGTCAATTAAAAATATTCCTTACGTTGTAAAACCGACTTTAGGTTGATAAGGTTATGATCATTATAATGAAGATATCATTTTTCATTATGACATAAGTCAAATGGATCGACATTTTAAAAAAAGTGACATTTTTTAATACCAACATGACATACAGCTTCAAAGGTGCAAACTATTGAAAACAAAATTCCCTCTTGGTTTGTTCTTACAAAAGTGAACAGCTTATATGATTTACAAAACTTAAACAAAATGACCAAAATCCGATTTAATAGATAAAAAGAACTAGATTTCAAAATCTAGTTCCGCCAAAAATTACTGTTGGTAATACTGAATAAACAGAACATGTGTAATTATTTTCTTAACTTGGCGACATTGTCATGAAAAATGCGGCATTTGACATAATTTTTCTTTTGTTTGTTTAATTTCACTGACGTACTGTCAAAAATAAAATATGTTATTGACGTTTGACGTTTCGACAAATTAACGTTTTGTCTATAAAATTATATCTGCTAAAAATGTAAATAAACAATCAATAATGGTGGAAAATAGTAAAATAATTCATGTTGTAATTTTACGGCGGAAGAAAAATTCTGATATACAGTCTGTTTCAAACGCTTAGGCGGAACTAGATTTTGCAATTTAGTTACTTTCATCGCTTAAATCGTGCTTTTCGGCCGTTTTGTTTAAGCTTTGTAAATCATACTTACAATAAACATTTTTTGGTTAAGGTTAATATCATTTTAAAATGTCATTTTCTTTATATTTTGATTTTTTGTGTCATTCTTAATACAAATTTCCCATTTATTTATTTTTTTGTCATTAAAAATAATTTAATTTTGACATAGGTCATTCGTTTCCATGGTTTCATTGTTGTAATATTGAATTTTGACATTCCAACGTGAAAAAATTAAATAACCCAAGCAAGGTCCCTTGTCGTGACAACCTAAAAGAACGAAATTCTCATTTAGTTCCGCCTAAGCGTTTGAAACAGACTGTATAAATAAAGTCTGTTCCAAACGGTTAGGCGGAACTAGATTTTGCAATCTAGTTACTTTCATCGTTTAAATCGTGCTTTTCGGCCGTTTTGTTTAAGCTTTGTAAATCATACTTACAATAAACATTTTTTGGTTTAGGTTAATATAATTTTAAAATGTCATTTTCTTTATATTTTGATTTTTTGTGTCATTCTTGATACAAATTTTCCATTTACTTATTTTTTGTCATTGAAATATGTAAAAAATAATAATTCGATTTTGACATATGTCATTCGTTTCCATGGTTTCATTGTTGGAATTTTAAATTTTGACATTCCAACGTGAAAAATGAAATAACCCAAGCAAGGTCCCTTCTCGTGACAACCTAAAAGAACTAAATTCCCATTTAGTTCCGCCTAACCGTTTGGAACAGACTGTATATATATTTGAATGTTTACTTTATTATAATTAATATTTTACACTATTCTGTAGTATTTTAATTACAAAAGTCTTTCGAAATATTCATATATTGTATCCGTTATTAAGTTCCAGCTGCGTCACGTGCATCAAAATTTACATCTGGTATTTGTCCGTCTATTATCAATTGATGCAACACGTTTTCATCTAGGTCTTTAAGTATAGTATTTCCAAAAGGAATTGGCCACTCTCACTTATTGATTCCAATAATGACTGACAGTATAACCATTATACCTGCTGAGTTTATGGTTCTGTTAACAATAGGGCCTGGGCATAGGACAAGACCGTAATAATTGTTTTAAATAAACATGTTTTCTTATATATTATTTAGAATGAACTGTATATACTCACATGATATTCCTTCACATTTTTATCAGGCTTAGGATTGACTATATTTGAATTATAAATATAGGCATGTTTAAAAATCATTTTGTTTTAAAGTCTTTATAGTCTATATTTTATATTTTTCGAATAAAAGTCGTGTATTTTATTTATTATTATTTTCGACATAAAACTATTTCCTATAAAACTGGTAAATCGGGTCGTTTTTGCTGCTGATTTTTGCCGCGAGCAATGATCCGTTGAATTGTTTTGTATGGAACACCAGTTAATTCCGCAGTTCTAAGTATAGGTTTGTCATTACCTTCCGAAACTAACTTTTTATAAACTTTCAGTATCAGAGCTTTACAATCTTCTGACAAATGACATGTTCCTTTAGTAGCTACGTCCACATTTTCGCACTCCAAATCACCTTGCACAGATTCACTTTTTTCACTACAGAAATTAGGAATTTCTTCAAAATCAAATGGTCGCCAAAGAACCATGTTGTTAATGTATGCACACTATGAACGTTGAAAAGTAACTAACAAACAAGTATAACAACCCCTAAAATGTAGAAACAATAGGATAATAAATTTGGATAATATCCTTAATGGTTTTTAAGAAACTTCAATTGAACTACTGTTATAGTTTAATTATACATCTATTCTATTTAAATTTAAAATTCTCTTAATACCTCTCATATTCTTTTTACAGCATTAAGTCTCAGGATTACTGCCATAAACCCATTACCACATTGTTAAGCTGCTTAACAAGACCGGCCATTTCATTTTGGAAATACTATACTGGAGTTGATAGGGTAACAAAAAATGTTTTCCATTTTTTTTTGCTCATCATTTCGATCCATCTTCCTTTTTTTTGCATCCCTTTATTTTATTTTATTTATTTATTTATTATTTCTTATCACTAATGAGGAGGAGCGCAATATTGGTACTTTGCCTTGGGTGCAGAAATACTCTGATCCGGCTATGACTGGCATTTCATTTTGGAAATACTATACTGGAGTTGATAGGGTAACAAAAAATGTTTTCCATTTTTTTTTGCTCATCATTTCGATCCATCTTCCTTTTTTTTGCATCCCTTTATTTTATTTTATTTATTTATTTATTATTTCTTATCACTAATGAGGAGGAGCGCAATATTGGTACTTTGCCTTGGGTGCAGAAATACTCTGATCCGGCTATGACTGGCAGTTCAATATTCTTTTATATTTAGTTCTACATATATTGTGAACTACACAAGCAGTCACTATTATTGGTATCTACTTTAAGACAGCGGTTCGTAACCTTTTTACACTCGGGACCCCCCAACTAGCCTAAAATATTTTATGGACACTCAAAGAAAATTTTTGAAATTATATTTTAAATGTTCTTAATAATTTATTCTTTAATAATTAAGTTTAATGCAATTTTAAAAGCAAAAACTGGTGAAAATATTTTTTTTTCTTTTAATTTCGGTTTAGAACCGCTGCTTTAAGATTGCAGCCATAAGCCAATATTGGAAATCATCGTTGTAGTACAAAACTGTATTTTTGGATTAGCAAAATCATTTCCTAAATACAATTTTATCCATACTATTGTAATAATTTGCTCTTTAAGATATTTTAGCAATATCAAATCTGAAAAAATTAATAGTCATCCAGATTACTACAAAATTCATTATTTATATATTCTTCATCCATATTTAAAATAAAATTTTTACTAACTAATCATTCTACTGAGGCCAAAATAAAAGAAAAAATTAAAAAACTAATCATTCTTTTATAGTCAAATGTCAAACAATAAATGTCATAGTCTTAACTACAATTTAATTCCTACCCATGGTAGTGATTAAATTCCACTAGTAGTTAACAACTTAAGCCTGAATTAAGTACACGGTGCAATGAAATCTAATTTTTAATTATTAGTTACGAGTTAACTATGACCGATGCAAACGGCCGTAACTGTATTCTCTTGCAAAAAGCACAGTGGTGGCTCTAGCTTTTAAAATCTGGGGTGGAAATATTTGAGGGGACACCATTTTTTTCTCGTTATAAATATTAATGAAAATATTATGGTTTTGAATTATGAAACGATGAAACCGAGCCTTATCGGCCCTTTGACCCGTTTCCATCTTTCACAATTTGATATATTCCCAAAATGAACCGAGCACTTAGTTTTATCTAAATTTTTTTATTTTCTTCAAACATATCTGAGGGAGAGGCAGATCAATTTTTACAAATCCCCCCCCCCCCCCCAACCTATATCCACCACTGAACAAGCACCAGGGAGTGCTGAATGGCAAGGTGGACGGGAACTACTATCGCCGCCTAGTGGCAAATTTCCAAATTAGGACTTACTAACTGGCGAGTCGTCCCAAACTTTTGTATAGAGCTCGTTCAACTTTACTTCAGCACAGGCTATCATAAATTACGTCATCAATTCTGCGCGAGAAAACAGTTGGTAACATTGACGTACATAAGGGTTTTAAATAATTGTTGTGGATACCAAACACACAAAATCATGTATTTCAAATACATTTTTACTCATTTTAGTACACGGTATACCTTGAAACGTACGAGAAATAAATAATAATAACGAAAATAAACAAACAACATCGCACAATACAAGTAGTTAAAAACAAATCAAAGTAAGTGACACCACTGAAATGTGTTAAACTAACTCTTGGACAAACGTAATAACGTAATGGACAAAATTTGGTTTCTGCGTAACAGAGTCGGTAACATCGCCCTGTGATCCCCCACCTTTCTATCTGGGCCTGTTCATCCATATTTGATTATGTGTCAGATTGACTTGTGATATTCTTTATTCTTATTGTGTTGGATTTTGTGTTTATAACCATACTAATACAATGTGTGAAACTTAAATATATAATGGATATTGTAATAATATGGCAGTATGCTGTATTTACAAGAAATAAACTTTCGCATGTAAACGTACTTGAAAGTGGCGTCAGTATTTTAGTAACATTTATTGATGACGTAAATCCTAGGATATTGTGAATCACCTATATCAGGGGGTCTATTCTGTAAGCTTTTAGACGTTTCTTTTTACAGTGTCATGTCGAAAGTTCCTACAGTACCAGTATGCATAAAATTAACCTTGACAGTGTATTAGATCGTCAAAGATGAAATTTGTAGAAAAAAAGTCAAAGTTAACTTACATATATAAGGAATTATTTTATTCATTAAATTATTCACCCAATCAACCATTTAAGCGGCAGGTTGTTCAGGCCGGTGGTATAAAACCCTGACGGACGAGAGTCAATGAATTCCTGGAAGGCCAGTTTTACAGCATTGTCGGAATTAAACTGTTTTCCTATTAAAACGTTTTCCAAATTGCGGAAGAACTGGTAGTCAGTGGGGGCTAGGTGTGGTGAGTATGGAGGATGATGAAAAAGTTCCAACTGCAATTCCTGTAGTTTTGCCACCGTCATTTGTGCAGTGTATGGTCTAGCATTATCATGCAATAAGATAGGAGTCGATCTGTTGTCCAATCCAGGCTGTTTTTCTTTAAGTTTTTGCATCATTTCGTCCAGTTGGTTGCAGTTTATTTCTGCTGTGATCGATGAGCCAGTTTCTTGTTTTTTTTTTTTTTTTTATGTTGCCTGTTCGAAATTTGGCGAACCAATTTGATGTTGTCTACTGCGTAGTAACACTGGAGCAAAATACATTATTAATGTTTCGCGCGGTCTGCGATGCTGTAGTTCCACGTAAAAACTTATACTTCATAATAGTGCGAATTTCCGACCGTTCCATTTTCAACAAAATTAATTTTTTTTTAAATGTTTTTGATATTTTTTAGAGTATAAAATGATTTCTTTAAACAGGCGAGATGTGTAACTTTCCAATAAGAAAAAAAAAAAAAAGAACAGAACGGTAAAATATTAAGCCAATGTCAAATAATAAGCTGTTAAAGTTGGCAATATTATTAACTACAAATTTCATCAAGACCTGATATAAGCAACTGTCGACAAGTTACAGAATAAACCTCAGCGTATTGTCAGACAAAAATTTAGGAGAATAATTGCTTATAGAACAAAAAGTACAATAAAATTGTCTTTAAAAATTCCTTAATAACATTTAAAAGATTTGGTGTTTAAAAAATATTTTGTCTTCCGAAAATATTATTCATGTTTTGTAAAATTGTATTGTTGTCTCAGGTTCATTTATGGTATGGTGAAGAACTCGGTTTAACAAGTGAAGACGAAGACTACGTATCTCCAATTTGCTCTGACGTTATCAAGCTCTCAGCTCCTATATCGGTGGAGTCAATAGCAGAGGTGCGTAAGCAGCCATTCTTCAGATCGTCCATAGATAAGATTCTCACCGCCAAATTACAAAGTAACACAACATTGTGCATGCAACAGGAAGCTCAAAGTGAAGCCCTAGCGGAGGGCTTGCCAATCATGGGTGAAGAAGGCGCACAAGAGGATATGGAGTCGAAAGAACAAACTCTCAGTCGATCAAACAGCCATGAAGTTCCCACCGACATGTCTGATAACACTGATGTTAGTGATGCTGAGAAAAATGTTGGGTTAGTAAATAATAATTTTAATAATAATAACAATCTTAGTAATTTGGAATCTAGAATGTATTATAGCTTAGGAAGTCGTCTAGGGTTATATCCTAATTACAAAATCAGTATCGTTGTATAATTATTAATGTTATGAAGGTATAATCAAGAAACTCTTTGTGTTTGTCCGTGTATACTGTAAAAATTGTCCGAACCTAGACACAATGGTGTACTTAGAGTTTTTTTCGCTCTGGGAAAGGTTTTAAGTGTTGAATTTAATATGAAATTAATACCTTTTTAGGGTTTTGTAGGTATGACCAAAAACCCGTTATACCGTCATTTTGTTGTCTGTCTGTCTGTCTGTCTGTTCGGTAAAAATTGTAGCCCAACGGCTAAACCTAGAGAGTTGAAATTTGACATGCTTATACAACTCTTTGACCCACACATAGGAAAAATACAAAAACATCTAAAAAACATATCCCCTTAAAAATATAAACAAATATGTGCTCATCGAAAAAATTTTTTTTTTTTTTTAAATCTGAAAAGATATCAAATGAAAGCCCTATGTACATGGATTAACGAACAAAATTTTATTTTTGAAAAATAAATTATTTTGAAGCTTTTTTTGCCACAATTGTGCAAAAAAATTTGTCCCACACCCTGGAGCCCAGATGGTTTAAACTAAAAATCTGAAACAATTTTAATTAATGTACATTGGTGTGAACTGGAATAGTACAACAGGAATTTTTGATCAGATTATGTTTTCGGAAAATAACGCATTTTTTGTGTTATTTTATTGACTGTAAAATATTTAAAACGTTATGTAATACAGTAAACCAGTAAGCTTTCATAGCCTAATGGTTAGTCTTCTCGCTTCGTAAGTTGCAAACTACAGTTCGCTTCCGGTCTGCAGACAATTTTATTTTTTCTGTTTTTTTTTTTCATTTTTATTTTGTTTAAATTATTTTGTCAAAATTGTAGTTATATTTTGGCAAATGTTGCATTTAATTTTTAAAAGCGTAAATTTAATAACCAGTGGGAATTGTTGAAATTATAATTTAATTCTATGTTTCAATGTATACGAAATCAGAGGGGCGGAGCTTATGACTTAAAACAACCAATGGAAGCCATAAGCGCAATTTTCAAAATCTTAATGAACCTTCCTATACAAAAAAAAAAAAAAAACTGCACATATTTAGAAAACTAAAAAATGGTATTAGGCATTCGAATTAAAATTAACAAAAAAATATTTTAACATAAAATTTGTTTTGGCATCCCAAATAATCATCATTCACTTACTAAACACCTGCGAAATCCTAAAATGTGTGAAAATTCACACTTCACATCAATTTTTTGGAGTTGGCGGCACACTTTTCATATATGTACGTACCTGCAGCACCCTGGTTGAGTACCACTGGCCTAGTGAGTTTGACATGCCTAGAAATTTGACATGCATATATATTTAGTACACATATGCGTACAGAATCTTTGACTTTTATATTTAAAAAATTGATGTGAAGTGTGAATATTCACACATTTCAGGGTTTCGCAGGTATATAATAAGTGAAGGCGGTATGCTGAGTGTGTAGGACAAATTTTACTTTATAGTAATCACGGCAAAATGAACGATATTTTTTAAATAATTTATCGTCTGTTAATCATATAATAAGACTGGTTATTAAATTTACGCTCATAAAAATTAAATACAACATTTGTCAAAATATAACTAGAATTTTGACAAAATAATTTCAACATAATAAAAATGCAAAAAAAAAAACAGAAAAAATAAAATTCACTCCGTACTCGAACTCGAAACCCTTCGTTTTCCAGCCAGTTTAAGAGCGCTCTAACGCATGTCTTACATTGGTATAACTTTTGTACTTTGTGAACCAAAAACCACAAAAAATGCGTTATTTTCCAAAAACATAATCTGATCAAAAATTCCTGTTGTACTATTTCGGTTCACACCAATATACATTACTTAGAATTTTTTTAGATTTTTAGTTTAAACCATCTGGGCTACAGGGTGTGGGACAAAATTTTTTTTGCACATTTTTGGCAAAAATCGCATCAAAATAATTTATTTTGCAAAAATAAAAATTTTATCGTTAATCCACGTACTAAGGGCTTTCATTTGATACCCTACTCAGAATTTAAAAAAAAAATATTTTTGTTTTCGATGAGCACATATTTGTTTATATTTTTAGGGGGGTATATTTTTTAGATGTTTTAGTATTTTTCCTATGTGCGGGTCAAAGAGTTGTATAAGCATGCCAAATTTCAACTCTCTAGGTTTAGCCGTTTGGCTACAATTTTTACCGAACAGACAGACAGACAGACAGACGACAAAATGACGGTATAAGGGTTTTTTGGTCATACCTACAAAACCCTAAAAAGAAATACTCATACAAAAATGTATACAGTTGCTCACAATGGAAATCGTACAGCTATACTTCAAAACCAATTTCACTTAAATATTTGTCTTACAAATGTTCTAAATAAAAACAGATTCGTCAAAGGTTCTACATTAACAGTTATAAATATAAAAAAATATATAGTAATTTTTCAAACTTAAAATTGAATGGTAATACCAGCAGTGTACCCGCTACTTCGTTACCGTATAAAAAATAGTCATAGCCGGCTCAAGCATTTTTTTATATAAAAATGTTTACACGGTTAAATTCAGAAAAATATGGTATTAAATGGATCTAAAAATATGTATATTTTTATCTTCAGTAAGCAGATATCTCCCTTGCTGTCCTACAACTTTGTTAGTATTTTTTGTATCTCTAATAATAAATAAAATAATGACGGAGTCCCGTTTGGCTATACGACCGTTACAAAACTGCGCAAACAAGATAACGCCAGTGGTGGACACAAATAAAATATTTGCGGCCGTGCATAAAACATGGGATGAAATAACCGTGGAAAAACTGGACAATTGTTTCATTGCACTGCAGAAGTGTATGGAATTGACCATGCTTCATAGAGGAGGCAACGATTACAAGCTTCCTCACATTTAGTTTAGTTGTAAAAATATACGTTATGTATCCCTTTGCATATTTTTTTTATGAAATTAGACACATTTTGGAACATATAAAATTCCTAAATCGGACACTTATTTTGGAACGGAGGTAGTATAAAATATAAATCATAAATTACAGATTTTTCTACTTACGTCTTTCACTATCAAATAATTCGTATTAGCCGACCGGCGTAGCGTAGTGGTAACACATGTGCTCTGCGTTGCTAATGTATCGGGTTCGAATCCCGTTGAGGCATGGAATTTTTCACAAATAAAAATTGTCCTGGCTAATTGCCACAGCAGCAAAGGCCATTATTATAAAAAATAATAATAATGATTCGTATTAAAAAATACGATTTTAGATTAAAAGAGGTATTCTAATAAAATAGATATTTTATATAAACACATTGAAAATTCTTAACCCGTACAAGACTTCTACGGCTATGAATGGCTATGAGTAACAATCCTAACATCCCTATTATAAGTAAATTAGACCCGTCCAGACTAAAAATGGTTTCTGCACACTTTTATTGGTGTACTCATCTCTGTTTAAATCAAGTCTACCTACTACATTTTTTATTTAAAATATTTGTAAAACACATTTAAATAATATTTGTTTTAATATATAAATGTACGATTTTAAGTGTAGGTACGTGTCAAATGCAAATTCTAAATGCGTGGATTAAAAGATTAATATTTATTTCTTATTATTATTATTATTTTTTTAAATAATATTAGTTTGTTACGGCATTTGCCTAAAATAATCCAAAAAATTTTGACTCTACCCTTCCATAGGGGTTTGTTTAAAATCTAATAAAGCCAGATTATTGCACATTGATGTTCCGGAAATAACCAGAATAGTACACTTTACAGGTTACTTTTTCGAAAAATATGGAGTGTTTTGGATTTTTGATTAATTTTGTTTCGCCTTTTTAGTTTCTTTGGTCAAATGAAAACGATTATTTTTGGGAACGAAGATGAAAATAATGAAATAATTAAAAAACCTTCTAAAAATAAACTTGCTAAAATTCGGTAAGTAACAAAAAATTTAAATTTATGTGAATTAACTAGAACAGATACACAGTTGGATCCGCTTATGCGGTATAATATACAGTTTACACACATTTTGAAATAATTTTGTTCTTTTACATCCAAGCAAAGAGCAGAGTTAAAAAATAAATCGTCAGAAAACGATGGACTGACACCTTATCAACAGCTGTGGATGAGAATAGATCGTCTATAAAGACGAGCACTGGGGAAAGCCTATATCCGAAGAATAAATTAATAATTTGATTAAAATATTTTGTCTTACATCGTTTGATAGTGATGCGTCGCTCGAAATTATTACCTTTAAAACAGTATCGTTAACTTAGATAAAAATATACGTTAAATATAGAGATATGTTCATAAAATATAAAATAGATTAAATTAATAATTAAATGTAATTAATGTATAAAGGCGGTCTTTTTAATTGATTGCGAGATTTCGCACGATGCGTCAGTTGAGTTGCCGAAATTGGAAGCACGAGACTGAGAATAGTCCTTAACTCATATATTGCATTTAACATTTGTTGTAATACCGTAAATATTCATTATAAATTCAAAATAATTGTGTAAACATTAATTACATATTCCATCAAGGTGGCAGACAAATATCCATAATAGAGATGCAAAGGTTGGGGATTCGATTACCAACGAAGGCTTAAATTTTTATATTAATTTCTACGTTTTAGTATATCGTCTGCAGCTTGCTAGATTAGAAACGACCTGAATATTTACGTAAATATCTATAACGTATATTTTTTTATAATTTTGACAGTTGGTTACCATGGCAACATAAGATAGCCCACCCAGTAGCTATATTGTTAGTTATTTGGAATTTATTTGTTTTAGGGCCGGTCTTTCCACCTTCTGATAAACTTCTGGGTAACTATCTGATAGATAAAGTTATCTGATACTTTATCTGTTGGATAAATGTCATCCCGTCTTTCAATTCAAATTTATTTATCAGATACAGTCTGTTCCAAACGGTTAAGCGGAACTAGATTTTGCAATCTAGTTACTTTCATCGTTTAAATCGTGCTTTTCGGCCGTTTTGTTTAAGCTTTGTAAATCATACTTACAATAAACATTTTTTGTTAAGGTTAATATCATTTTAAAATGTCATTTTCTTTATATTTTGATTTTTTGTGTCATTCTTAAAACAAATTTCCCATTTATTTATTTTTTTGTCATTAAAATATATAAAAAAATAATTTAATTTTGACATAGGTCATTCGTTTCCATGGTTTCATTGTTGTAATTTTAAATTTTGACATTTCAACGTGAAAAACGAAATAACCCAAGCAAGGTCCCTTGTCGTGACAACCTAAAAGAACGAAATTCCCATTTAGTTCCGCCTAAGCGTTTGAAACAGACTGTAGTTATCTGACGGATAATGAGATTGACATATTGAATCCTCAGATTGGTAACACTGAATGTGTAACTGAAATAAGCGTTGAGAAAGATTTTTTTTTGTTTCTCTATGGAAATAAATAAATAATTTGGTAAACTGACAGCTGTCGCGCCGTTTTTTTGGTTATTGTCATTAACAAAATTAAATTTATGTATGCGTTATACAAGATTTTAGCAATTATTAATGTCGTAAGCATGTAATAAAATTGGGGGAATGAAACATAGATATTAATAATAATTGTTCTACGTTTATTTAATTTTATTATGATTGATGTAAATACAAAATAAGTTATAATTAATTTGAAAATAAGATAATTAAATCACGGAGTATTCTTTCATTTTCATTTTTTCTGAGTAATCAGTTTCTCCAGGTACGTCACCTACACAGTACTGATCTTTTGTGGGTGGTTCTTCATATCCACTCTTGTAACGTTAAAGTTGCGTAATACTGCAGTTGCTACTATACCAATTATAATCTTATTGCTCAAATTCGAAGCGAATATTAGAATTATTAAACATTGTATTGTAAGGCGTGGATCCCGGCTAACGTTTAATATAAAATATCCTTCTCGACACCGTTTACTTCAGACTTTTTTCACAGAAGAAAGTAGTTTCACTCAGTGACGGATTATCGCCTTAGATAAAAAAGACATTTGTCTTGGGCCCGTAATTTTCAAGGGCCCGGATTTGGGTGGTGAGGACCTTTTTTTTGCTTTTCACTTGGATTTGGGTGGTGAAGTGCTTTTTTTTTTTCTCTCTCCACTTGGTTTTGTAAAAAAAACAATGTTGAGGGCCCGTAAATCAAAAATGTCTTGGGCCCGGCGAAGGCTTAGTCCGCCACTGGTTTCACTAACATTTCATCCCAGGCTGCAACCACTCGTGGATAGCGGGCAATTTCGTAAAATACTCGTTGAAATTTGTGTATTTAATTTTTCGTACAAGGCATACAAATGAAATCAGACATAAGTTGGATATTGCACGAGATACTTTTTTTATTTTGTTTTCTCACCGTGGACTGGTGCACTGTTATTTTGGAGTTAAGGAATTATTTCTACAACTAATAAAATTCAAACAAATTATATTTTTTCAAGTCCATTTTGCAATTTATTGTTCCAAGAAATCATTTAATTTCTAACTTTTTGACAGTGACAGCACTTATTTGTTACTTATTCGCTACTTTGACTACCGAATAACTTATCTGCCAGATAGCATAGTTTATTCGTAGGAATATCTTTATCTGAAAGTGGAAAGACGCTTTAGGCCCGGTCTTTCCACCTTCCGTCAGTGAATCCAATACGTCAGTCTCATTATCTGTTAGATAACTATCCGATAGATACATTTGTACAGAAAGAAGGGATGACATTTACTCAGCAGATGAAATTACAAATAAGCTTATCTGTCAGATAGTTACCTGGAACTTTATCTGAAGGTGGAAAAACCGGGCCTTATTGTTTTTATCCGTCAGATAACGTTACCAGCCACTTTATCTGAAGGTGGAAAGACCGGCCCTTAATCGATTATTATTATGGATGTTTAGCTTGAATCCATTTGAATTAATCTATTTTACGAACGTATTTTCATTTATTTACGAATATCATTTACGTATTTTATAACATGAAATTGAGCATTTGATATTTTTTGGCATTGACAATTGGTTACCACTTTATGGCAAAGTAAATTACTTTATGCACTAGTGCTTAAATTAATCATTTTAGACACTGTAATGCATGCCTACTGTACGTCGTAGAAGAAATAAATTATAAACAAGTATAATTTTATCCAAATATATTTAAATGCTAGATGCGGAACTCGTACTTTTAGTTGTAACGTAAATAATAAATGAAATGTTGACTTACAAATTTCAACACATGGAGAAAAATGGATGCCTTGATCCATGGACTGTATGATACATGTTGTGTTTGATGGAATAAACACAACTTCAACGAGAATCCATGTTTCTCTTGCGCAAAGATTTTGCGAATGTCCAGGAGAAATATCTAGTAGCAATAATGCCTTTGGCTCTAAATTTTGTTTGCTGTAAATAACACTACAATATTAACGAAGCAGTCTCGTTCGTACGTCATCGCCACTCTCGCCACTAAATAACTCTCTATATAACAGTTACGAATGAATGCATAAGCTAAGACAAGGATGTAGATTTAGATATATATATATGTATTTAAATGATGATGATTTATTGAAGAAAGTCGTCAGGATAAAATTCAAACTGTGAATCATCAGAAACATTGGTTAATGTTCTGTATAATCCCACCAGCACCAACTGGTTAGAGAAAAAGCGCAAACTAATTAGAATGAAAGTTGGCCTTGGCGAAGCGCCACCCGTTTCTTTCAAAACATAACATTTATGATTTAGTCTTATCTTTTCCAAAATTTTTATTCAAAACTGAATTTATTTTATGTTTAATGTGTTTTTAAGTCGTATTAACGTATTAAAAAAAAAAAAAACTTTAATAAAGAAATTTCAGTATTTATACGGTTAAATTCACATTTCAATGATTTCAAGGCTCAAATTCCATACACATACCCACTAGAGCTCATAGTGAATGTACGTTATAAACGCATGCACAAATTGTTGGGACGAGTACAACTAAAATGTACTTAAGTACTTTGGAAAAACTGGACTTGAGTACACTTGAGAACAATGCTCATGTACTTCAAGTACTTATTTTCGAGTACAAGTACAAGTACTAATACGTCATCCGGTCGTTTATCCGGATAAGTAAAAAAGTGATATGTATACATACTCGTATATATTTTACTTATAGGATATACTTATATGATATAAAAACAACTGGTTAATTGTAATATAAAGACAAATTTTTTATTTATTTCATAAGTACATACATATATGTATATATATTATTAGAATTAGAACAAAAAATAATACTGTGAAATATACGAGATTAAGATGTGAATTTAGAATTAGCCTTTAAGAGAACAAGTTTTTCAAAATTATCGTCACTTAGTGCATTTCTTCTTGGGGAATCTATTATAGATGCAAAGGAAAATAACCTCTCGAGGGGCGTAGAAGAGGGCAAACATGTATTGCTTTTAAAGAAAAGTTTTTTTAAGATCTTGTAATCATTCAGCATATGGATATTTCTTCTTCTATCTTCCAAATATTTCAATAATTCTAATTCAATTTGATTATGAGAATTATTGTTTTTCTGTATTGTGGAAGTCATATTATCATCGTTTTCTGAAAAATCGAAAAAGCTATCTAAATCATCAGAAGAATATTTATTTTTTTCTTCCTCATCATCCAATAATTCTTTTTCTCCTTCCATCATTTTCTTTATAATTTGAATCGTTACATTTTCATTACTTTCATTTTTTATTAAATTGTACCAACGTAATTTAAAATTTGGGCATAAAACTGTGGCAATAATGGCATCTTTAAATTGCATATTAAAAATTGAATCGAATCTTCGTAATAAATTTTCTATGCAACAATTTAACAATATTTCTCCTCCGTATTTAAATTTTAAATTCTTCATTTTCTCCCACTTATTTTTTAAGGTGGCCAGACTAGGAATAAGGAAACCAAAATAAATATTTTCCTGGCCTTGCAGGAAGTCCAGGGTAGCCGCCAATGGCTTTAACACTAAACAATATTCTTCTAAATATTGTATTTCGGTTTCTTTGAAATAAGTTAGTTCCAGTTTTTCAAACAAAATTGGTAATTTTTCAGTGCATACATAATAGGTACTCGAGTACATTCCAAAAATTTGACAGGAGTACAAGTACAAAGTACTGGATAAAATATGTACTCGAATACGAGTACAGAGTACAGTAAAAGTATTTTATTACTGTACTCGAATACTTTTGTACTCGAGTACATCCCAGCTCTGTGTACAATGATCAGAGCATATTTTACCCAGTACTTTGTACTTGTACTCCTGTCAAATTTTTGGAATGTACTCGAGTACCTATTATGTATGTACACAATTGAATTAGAATTATTGAAATATTTGGAAGATAGAAGAACAAATATCCAAATGCTGAATGATTACAAGATCTTAAAAAAACTTTTCTTTAAAAGTAATACATGTTTGCCCTCTTCTGCGCCGGTCGAGATGTTATTTTCCTTTGCATCTATAATAGATTCTCCATGAAGAAATGCACTAAGTAACGATAATTTTGAAAAACTTATTCTCTTAAAGGCTAATTCTAAATTCACATCTTAATCTCGTATATTTCACAGTATTATTTTTTGTTCCAATTCTAATATATATACATATATGTATGTACTTGTGTAATAAATAAAAATGTTGTTCTTTATATTACAATTAACCAGTTGTTTTTATATCATATAACTATGACCTATAAGTAAAATATATACGAGTATCTATACATATCACTTTTTTACTTATCCGGATAAACGACTGGATGACGTATTAGTACTTGTACTTGTACTCGAAAATAAGTACTTGAAGTACATGAGTATTGTTCTCGTACGTGTACTCAAGTCCAGTTTTTCCAAAGTACTTAGTACTCAGTACTTAAGTACATTTTAGTTGTACTCGTCCCACTCTGACAATGATACACAATTTTAATTGAGCAAATTTGGGGGAAAAAAAAAGTAATGTGCACCTACATATAAACTAGATAATTAGGTTAAGTTTAATTAGCAAAAATTTTGGACAGAAAAAGCAGATACTTGATAAACGTATATAAATGGGTACCCATAAGGAATTTTTACCTGTTTTCAATGAGATTTATAGTATACATATTTTGAAAAACATTAACTTCATAAAGAGTCCTAAAATTATCAATTATATTCCCACGTATCAATTTAATGTTAGAAACGCGTGTTGTTTCATGTTAGAAACGCTGTATCTAAAGATACAGCCTAGTTCTAATTTAAGCTGGTTTTCTTCTCATCATCTCATTCTTTATGGAGAAGGTGTCCTAGATTGAAGAACTGCACGAAGAAAAATGCAATATGATTCGGACGTAAGCGAGAAGCGCGTGGAAACCAGTTAAGAGAGAGTTTTAATTGAAATCGGACGTAATTTAAGGTATTACTCCACTATTAAACGGGTTCATTTTAAAAATACGTAAATAGGTTTCTTTTTAGCAATATATTTTTGTTCAGGAAGTCGAGAATTGACAAATGCGCCTTAAACAACAGTGAAACAGCGTTGAACGAGATAGCTTTAATCAGTATCTTACTGTATAAAGACGCGTATACACCTAGCGAATGAAAAAGAACAAGCATTATTTTATCGTGACATTTATTTTAGTCTAGATAAGTAAATGGGCTGTGATAGGGGCTAATGGTTGTGTATACTGTGCGCCAAAAAATAGAACTAACAAATACAAACACCAAACGAAAGTTGACAAAAGTGCAATAACTAAACAGCTTTGATTAATCGAGATATTAATGTACTTAAAAACCTTTTTTAGTAGTGGATCTGGAAGAAGTGATGGCCCGTGTTGTACGAGCCTCCATGAAGGTCGTCTGGTCCTGCAGGATACATTCCCTATGCACGTGGACCAGCTCTTCACACTTCTCTTCACTAATTCTAAATTCTTCTTGGACTTCCACGCCACCAGACATACATCTGATCTCACACAGTCCGCTTGGATGCACGATGATAGTACTGGACAAAAAACTAGGGTGGTTACTTTAACAGTAGCTATCACTCAGAACATTGGTCCCAAATCTGCACAAGTTACGGAGACACAGGTAAATATTTTTATGTGGTAGTAATTAAATTTTAGACAAATTGAGTTGTGATTTCATATATTTATTAATAGTATATTATTTTATTAGCGATTATGACAGCCATTATTCACGAAGATGACGTTTGAGCCCACGAGCCTCAGGCGAGTGGCTTAAATCATCTGAGTGAATAATGGCCATAATCGCGAATGTAATACTATATTTTTTCTACACCTATTAACACGTTGACTGCCAAGGCAAGATTCAGGATTCTTGTCTCAGAAGTCAATTTGATGTAGCCATATTATATTATTAAGTCAATGTACTACAAGTAATCTCGTAGTCGGCGTTCTGGGCAAGAACGCTAACTACGAGAAAACTCGTAATTGGCAGTCAACGTGTTAAACAAATAAATTAGACTCAAAATTGATAATTTTAATGGAAGTGATAGTGTCATCCATGTTGCTTGCTACCACTGCAGTTTTGGCCCCTCCCATTGCCATTGTCAAATATGATTGGATCAGTGAGAGTGATTTATGGATATGTATGTTTTTGATTGCCCGTAAACAGTGAATTATGAAACCATAATTCACTGTAGTTATTTATGAGTACTATTTTTCACCAAAAAAGCTAATAATTGCAATATAATTAAATAGGTGTGGAAAAACTAAAAATGTTATTGGCTTAAATGGCTTATACACTGATTAACTAACAATGTAATACTTAAATAATAAATATCACTATTTACTACACTTGTACCACAGTTAATCCACAGTTAACTGTTCTAGGTATATCTCCATGTAGTCCAAATTAGTCTAGGTATTCTCCTATCTAAATCACTCACCGAATTCCACTAACTCAATAACTCCAGTGAACTCTATCACTTGTCTAACTCTTCTGTCAAGTTGATTGCATGAAACTGACGTATTAACGACTTCGACTGACATGCTGAACTGAGCTACTTGACTAAGACTTACTTGCTGAACTGAACTGTTTGACTAAGATTGACGTCCTGTCCCAGTTTCTCGAATGTTCAAGCTATCTTGACTGAAGGCTACTGCTTGTCTTTTTCAGAACCACTATTTATAGTTTTTTAAGAGAGATTAAGTGGGACACATATGTACACAATTTACGATATTTTCTCATCTAAATACGACGTATTAGGTTGGTACTTTTGTTGGTAGCTATGAAAAATAACTATGTAATAACTAAATAACATGTGAAGAAATAAATAATATATGTTCTAAAATATAATTCATGGGGCATACTATAAGAAATTTGTATTCAACACTGTAAATATATTTAGTTCAGCAAAAATGTCATTATTTTTTTTAATGTCAAATTATACAACCTAACACGAAAATCATGGCCTACCCAGATGAGGAAACATCGTAAATGTATTGTGCTTACATATACGGGGATCGCCCTGAAAGTTTGGTCAAAAGTAATGAAATTGAACGCCTTCTCGTTTCCTACTGTTACATATATACTCTATTTTGAACCTTCAGCCTATAGTCTAGTACAGTGTTTTTCAACAGGTGGTCCGCGGATCACCAATGGTCCCCAGAAAAATTTTAGTGGTCCGCGAAAATTTTTGTTTTTTGCTTTTTTTTAAATTTTTTTATGCACATTTCTTATGTAAATAAATTATAGTTTGTATTCTGTAAACTTTCAGTGATTTATACAAGTAAAATAAATGTATTTAGTAGTACATAAAATATATTTGTTTTCTTGCAAAAAATTAACCAACAATTATTATAGTGGTCCGCGTTAGAAAATAAAAATGAGAAACATTGGTCTAGTGCAGGGCTGCCCAACCAGTCGATCGTCCTCGTGCTTGAGGGGGCCTCGAAAAATTTTACAAGTTATTGAAAGTTTAAATATTAATTAAATTTATTAAAAAATTATATATTATACTGGTCCGCGGTGCGATTTTGGTTGAGAAACATTGGTCTAGTGCAGGGCTGCCCAACCAGTCGATCGCGGCGTGGTTTTATGTAGATCTTTAGTTTATCTTGCTTCCATGTACTTAAAAATACATTTTATAAATATGAAGTAAAAATTAAAACAAGCTTCTTACTAGCCTACGTTCAAATGTCCTATTGAAATGTTTAATAAACTTTGTATGTAATCGTTATATAATAGTTTCTTATTTTTTCAATAAATTCAGGACCACCTTAACTCATTCATTGCCATGGGGGTGACAAAGAAATTTTAATCAAAACTACTAAGTGACTGGCAAGATGATAAGCCTGGCGTAATGTAATGTATAATTTTACTAAATATTCCGTAACAAAGACCAGTGATGGCAATTAAAAAAAAAAAAAAACACTAATTTATAAAAATACACCGAAAAAAAACCTTATCTTAACATATCCTAACCAAAAAACAAAGAACCATTTTCTAATCAACTTGCATAAAATTCGTTGGCGATCAATGTGTTAACCGTCGGGTTAAAAGTGCAGCCTTGGAGGGCCTATGAAGAATCTTCATAAACATTTTTTTGTAAATTTTATTTTGCGTATTAGGTTATTTTTACATGAAAAACAGCTTAAAATTGCAATATGTAATAATTTTTTTCAAAATCATGCCGAGGGAGGTCCCCCCTCTCCGCAGGGCACTATATAACACCCACCCCCCAGTGGCCGGCTACGCATTCTGTTTGATCGTGGTAACAATATATATAAAAAAATAGATCCCAAACACAAAAAGGTTGAACAACCCTGGTCTAGTGCCTACGTCGAAAGATACTGTACTTGATGATAATTGAATGCCATTTGGCATTTGTTTATGACAATTATCTTTTGACCCGCAGCACCTATTTGTGAACCGCAGTAAATTGAATATGGCGAAAATAGCCCGCCAAATACGATAACGATAGCTAATTTTTACGATAGATCAAAATAGCTATATTTGTAGAATGGACCGTTAGCTTCAATTTGCCGACTCGTACGCGAGTATCCGCCACTTGGTTTGCAAGTCCATAAGTCATTCTGTGACCCAAGAAAGAGATTCCGAAACGTCGAATGAAGCTTGTATCAAATTAATGTATTCTTTCAATTACTTTAATGTCGTAGATTACGAATTTGATATCAATATGCGGGAAAAAAAATATTTTGATAGGGTTTTCCCCAATTTCGAGACATGATAAACTCTATGACTGCAAATCTGCGTATATTAACATTTCGATTCTTCCTAGGTTTGTTAGGTATATCGTTGGCTTCAAGAATATGTGCTGAATTTTTCTCTAAGGGGCGCCTAATTTAAGAATGTGGCCCAAATATTAAAAGTCCCTACTACGTATTATTTCGACATCTTTTATATCGCTTCCGACCAAATTGGACTTATAAATTACAAAAATAAAACAAATAAAAGCATATAACTTATTATTTTACTAGATTTGCCCGAAATAAAACAAAAAATTTGACATGTCTGGTCAATTTCGGGTAATTAGAAACCGTTGATTTCGATAATGGAGTAAATTTAAGGATTTACTGCATTTAAGATTGTACTGAGACGATTGTACGAAAATTATGTTTACATGTATTCTTTACATAAGCGTAAGATTCATTTCACGACAGTGAAGTATCTCTGCATCCAAAAGTATAGTATTAGGTGTACCGGAAAGTTTTTTCGTTTTTATTATTAGTGCAATATGCGAACTAGTCACGACTTATTCGCTGAATTAAACAGACGTCTTTTGAACTTTGATTAAACTCTGTAATCTTGAGTACCTAATTATTGTTTTCATTTCATTTTAAACCCTTGCATTTTAAAATGGTGGAAGAATTTTCATCAAAACATTTTTTATACTGTTTAATGTTGTATGAGTATCATAAAAGAAATCTGCTACAGTTGCTACATAAAACATTTGCACTGTTTATAGGGATAAACTAAATGTACGTACATGTCAACAGTGGTTTAAAAAATTTAAATCAGGAAATTTATGCTTGGATGATGAACTTCGATCTGGAAGGCCCCATAAAGGAATAATTTATTATGAGATGTTAAAACCGAGGCAACGTGTTAATTCTGATCTCTACTGTGAACAATTGGATCGACTGAATCAGAACTTGACCAGAAATCGGCCAGAAATTGTGAATAGAAGAGGAGTTATTCTTGAAGACGACATTGCCTGACCTCATTCATCAAAAAAAGAAATGTGAAAACATTTCCGAGCTTGACTGGGAGGTTCTAACACACCCACCCTACTCACCAGACATTTCACCTTCATACTATCACTTATTTCGGTCACTGAAACACTTTTTAAGAAACAAGACACTTAGAGATATGAACCATGTTAAAATTAGCCTTGAACAATTTTTTCCTTCAAAAAATGAGGAATTTTATATACCGGGAATATTTTCTCTTCCTGATAAATGGCAGAGTGTTATAGATCACAATGGTAACTAATTTACTCAATAAAGTACATTTTTTTCTTTCGATTTGTTTCTATTTTAATAATACCAAATAAACGAAAAAACTTTCCGGTACACCTAATATATAGATCTGATAAAATAATAAGGACTACTACATACTAAATACGATTTTAATGGATGCTGAAAAATATTCTTTCGAATATGGTTTATATTTTCTCTTATATATTTTCTAGTTATCAGGAGAACATAGTAATGCGTTGATAGTTCCTCTAAATGTGCCAATCATACTGACTTCCAATAGTACTTAATTGACAAAATACAAAATGAAGAGGTTGGATGAATTCTTATTCAAAATTTATCACAATTATTCGAAACAAAGTGTGGAAAAAGGTTATTTTTCATGAATGCTCATGCGTAACAAGAGTTATTAGAATAAATAAAAAAAAAAAAAGTTTGTGCAGCATAAAATATATTAAAATTTATCGTATATTTAGGAAAATTAGCTTATTAATAAAAATTAAATTATTTTAAGGGTTGTGAAAGTGAAATTATGAATTTCTTTAATTATTGTTATTATTACCATTTATTTAACGGCATCTGGACCATAAACAATATACATATAATCTACAAGTAGTAAAAAACAAAACAACAGATAGTGAACAGAATAATTACATAACTTACAAAGAAAAATATAACAAAAAAAAGAAGATAGTACAACCATTGGACCAGGCTGTCCACAGTACAGATTCAACTATTAGTAAAGTACTAATTGCTTACACCAATGGTTGTTAAACATAACATTATTTTTCAAACAATTAACAATCAGCTTATTTGTTGACAGCCAAAGTCTGCTGCGCAGAGAAAAAATTAGTTTGCGCAGCATACCCCAGTGTGTGTTAATTTATTTTGTACAAACATGAGGCTAGCGCTACAAAATCTTGCAAGCCATTTATAATTCTGGTGGTTGTTTTAATATGTTTTAGGTGATGCTAGAGTGTAGTCAACCTGGGAGTCTCTATGCAATAGATGTAGACACTGTGAATGCAGGTATTCCGTACGCAGATGCCTTTTATGTGGTAGTACATTACTGCATGAGAAAGTCTTCGGACATGGAAACAGAGGTTTCCGTATACGCTCAGATCAAATACAAGAAAAATATCTGGGGCGTAGTTAAAGGTAATTATAAATATACTAGCAGACCCCGTTGCCAACAACGTTGGCAAACTGATATCGAATAAAAATCAATATAAGCAGGAATTAATTATTAAAATTTGCATGATTTTGCGTATATTAACAAAACAAAAACGTTTCTTGATTATACCTAGGAAATCCTAAAAACCGCTTAATGCGTGTCGTTTAAAAATTAGTATCGGGCTGGATACGGCCCGCGGCCCATATGCTGGATATCAATGTCATAGCTGTTTCTGATTATACCTAGGAAATCCTAAAAACCGCTTAATGTGTGTCCTTTAAAAATTAGTATCGGACTGGATACGGCCCGCGGCCCATATACTGGACATCAATGGTATATCTGTTTCTGATTATACCTAGGAAATCCTAAAAAGCCGCTCAATGCATGGCGTTTAAAGTTTAAAAATTAGTATCGGGCTGGATACGGCCCGCGGGCCATATGCTGGACATCAATGGTATAGCTGTTTCTGATTATACCTAGGAAATCCAAAAAAGCCGCTCAATGCATGTCGTTTAAAGTTTAAAAATTAGTATCGGACTGGATACGGCCCGCGGACCATATGCTGGACATCAATGGTATAGCTGTTTTTGATTATATCTAGGAAATCCAAAAAAGCCGCTCAATGCATGTCGTTTAAAGTTTAAAAATTAGTATCGGACTGGATACAGCCCGCGGGCCATAATGCTGGACATCAATGGTATAGCTGTTTCTGATTATACCTTGGAAATATATATACGCAACTTAGCGTTACGGAACACACAGAAATTAGGGCTTTTATATATATAATTTTTTTATGGAACTACCGTTTCATTGCGATTTGACGATTTTCTGCAGAGCGCTAGGACTAGGGTTGAATTTCAGTTGACTATTTCGGAATGTTCAGCTGCCAATACTGTTCAAATCATCCCAAAAGTCGCTTTAATACATCCCTCGTCTTAGTGGAGGTTACGTTTCGGAAAAACACCGTGTTGTACAAATACATGCAATGCATAAAAAATAATTGTCAAACCATTGAATAAAAATACGAAAGGAATGATATATTACATGCTATTTAGAAAGACGGTCTTTCAAAATGGTCTTTCAAAATGGCAAACAATAGTTTTCGGCTGTATAGTGGCGTAGGGCCATTTATTAAAATAATGGTTATCGGTACAAAAAGAATAAATAGCAATCTTGATATTTTCAAAAGAAGCTAAGATAGGAGACACAAACAATCAATAAAACACTATTATACATCTGTCATTTATTATTATAAAATTAATGATACACAATAAATACATATAGAACTTTAGAACAGTAGAAAATTATGACAGTACGTCATTGTCCATAAATAACGTGTATGTTGAGATTTATCAAAATCTCATTAATTCAATTACATAATATGAATAGAAAATACTTACAAATGAAAAGTATTTCTTTTAGTCTTTGTATCTTGCGGTTTTGCCCGGCTGCAAACAGTATAGCTAACCATTTTGACAAGATACCAAATTTCAGGTTATAAATAGGTAATTTTATATTAAATTATAAAATAACTAAAAACTGTTTTAGCCCTGTCTTTTATTTATGATTTATAAATTATGAATATACTTTAAATTATCGAAATAAATATTAATTATCTCTTTTTAATATGAACACAATAAAATATTGGCAGCCATTGTGGTCGTTGGAATGATGTAATTTCCGTCAGAAAAATTTGTATGTAAAAAATGCATATAGCCTCCTTCCTTTAGTCTTTTTATTCAGTATGCCAAACGAACTGTTAACCTCAAAATTCAGTCGAATCTTCAAATAAATTAATAATGTGTCACCAAAGTATAAATAAATTGTATTAATTTATGCATTACACACATAAAATTGTATCATTGATTGTTTTACAGATGCAATTTATTTTTAAATTTAATTATTGAGAACATGTGTTATATTTAGTTTTATTTTATCTACAGTTTTTATCACTGGAAACACGTTATGTTTGCAATATTTAGGCCCAGCCAAACCCACTATGCACTACTTTCTTTATCTAGATACTTATAATATAAATAAGTTGGTTGTTGATTCGTTCATTTGACATTGAACATACTTCTTTAAAATCTATATTTTACCAACTTTATGACATCTTTAGATGTATCAAATGGTAATAAAACATTACCAATATAAATATAATCTTCACAAAAGTACAAATGGGCACAAGAAGATAAATAATATAATTATATAAACATTAACCATTTTAAGTGTCCTCTTTTCTAATGACAAGAATATGGTAACTTTGATGAGTGATCACTTGACATTAGTGTCAAGTTATCACTCATCACGTATCATATCCACCGTAATCGTCTCCCTCCATTCACATATTTATGTTCCTAATCTACTTCTGTCTTGTTAGGTATTATCGAGAAGAATTGTTGGCAGGGTTTAGAAGAATTTTACGCCTCATTAAGAAAAGCAATTGATTGTGAGTGTGAAGATATGAGTGTACCAATCCTGATTTCTGGAAGTTCACAGATCAAAAGAAAATCCAGAAGACGAAGAAAAGGTCTGTATATTTTGCTAAACCTATTTTAATAAATAAAATAAATTTCTTAAGAGCATCGTCTATTTGACACTTAATAAATAGGCAAATTCTAAATCATCATCATCCACCAGTTGAATTCCTCCAATTGTTTCCCAAAGTGCCGGGTTTACATATAGCGAACGACAGCATAGAAATGAGTCTGTTTCAATAGAGAAAGAGCCAGTGATGTCACTGTGTCTGCTCGAAACTTAAACGTCAAATCAGTGACAGCAAGTATTTGACGAATATAACAACTTTAAACACAACGCTGATCAAACTCTCTATCAGAACTACACTACTACCAGCCGACAGGTAACCTAACAACGAGCAAACATGAAATTTTCGTTTCTGCGCATATTATGTAACGGGTTCTTTTTCTTTGAAGACTTTAAACCAGTGTTCTTCAACCTTTCAATACTTACCGCCCACTGTTGTAATTTTCGTGCAAATAAAATTTCCTTACCGCCCACTAATGTGTAAATTTTAAAAAAATGTTTTTTTTTTTTTCTCGGAATGTCCCTTATCATAAATATATACCAAAAGTTAATATAACCATAAGCTTTATTAAGGATTCCACACACCAAAGCGGCCGCGGTGGCGGCCACGGTGGCGATAATGCAGCGGCCTAACGCAACCTATACAATACAATGAGACCACGCACATACAAGCGTTCCGCTATCTGAGAACGCCACCGACTGCAGCGTTCAGTCTAGCGATCACCAAACACTGGCGGCCAAACTCGACAAGTTGCGTTAGGCCGCGCGATATTCATTGTTTATATACCACAGAGTGAATATATTTAAGAAAATAATGTCGAAAATAGATAATTTAACAGAAAAAATCATAGATCAGTAAAGGATCATTTAATTTTGTATGACTTAGCACATCCTGATTACAAGAATATTAGGAAAATAAATAAAGTGTGGGACGAAATAGGAAAAGTTTTGGAAATTGATAGTAAAGTCTGTTCCAAACGATTAGGCGGAACTAGATTTTGCAATCTAGTTACTTTCATCGTTTAAATAATGCTTTTCAACCGTTTTGTTTAAGCTTTGTAAATCATACTTGCAACAAACATTTTTTGGTTAAGGTTAATATCATTTTAAAATTTCATTTTCTTTATATTTTGATTTTTTGTGTCATTCTTAATACAAATATCCCATTTATTTATTTTTTGTCATTAAAATATGTAAGAAAATTAATTTAAGTTTGACATATGTCATTCGTTTCCATGGTTTCATTGTTGGAATTTTAAATTTTAACATTCCAAAGGGGAAAAATGAAATAACCCAAGCAAGGTCCAATATTATCATACAACTATATACCGTGATTCACTAACTGATCGCTACCGCTACCGCCACTCCCACCGCGTTAGTGTGAGGAGACCTGATCGCTACCGTGGCCGCCACTGCGTGGAATCCTTTATGGTTTCGGAGGCAATATAAAAATAAATTTTGTATTAATTGTAACTAAAACTTTTTTTTATTTATTTTTACACCTGTCCGACTCCCATAAACTAATTTATTATTAATTTTAACACTTTTTATTATAAAATTATTTGCCAGGCATACCCCTAGTACATATGTACATATGTACCCCTAAGGTAGAGTGTAGGAATAACGATGGGTACCCGCTACCCGACCCATTAACATTGTACCGGGTACAATGTACCCGGTTACGATTTTGATTACCCGCTATCCGTTATCTACCCATTACCCGTTAACTATTAACGTGTAGCGGATATTTAAGGGGTAATTGTGAGATATTTTGAGTATTTCTGTGAGATTTATCTTCCCATCCTTTTCTTGATTAGAAAAATGAAATGATGGAGCGGGCCAACAGATCCATTCACCTGATTTTCTAAGATCTTTCTTAATTTTTATTTTAAACAAACTATTTTTGTAATATATGTTTGTTTTAAAGATTATTTAACTTTTCAAAATACTTACTTAACGTGGCCGTATAACCCTTGTAGGTTTTAGCCAATTATACATTTATTATTTATTTTTTCTTATTGCTATGTTTATCACATTTTAACTGTATATCTTTTAAAAATTAATGCAGTGTTAAAAAGTTAAAAATTACACAATTCAAATAATTTCCTCTAAAACTATAGTAACTTTTTCTTTTCTCATATTATGTCACAAATTTGAGTTTGTATAGGGTTTTAAGCGGAACTAAATGGAATTTTTATTTTATTAAGTTGTCACTAGCTCAATTTATTATGATTGAAGTGGGTTTTTGCTAAACAAAATTATCAAAAACTTCATTCAATCGTTAAAAGTTCCTATATTTGAAAATACAGTTTCATTTAAACCAGGGGTGTCCAACCTTTTAGCTTCCCTGGGCCACATTATAAGAATACAAGTTTTATTGGGCCACACATAAAATACACTAATACTAATTAATATATTATATAGTTTGAGAATGATTTTATGATTATCTCTAAAGAACGCATTAAATTAAAAAATACATCGCTTATAAATTAATAGCAAGTTGAAATTGTATTTGTAGTGTTATTACTGGTACTTGTAATCGCACTCTTATAAAGTTTGTAAGTTTATGATTTTTCGTTGGGCCACATTCATAACCGTCATGGGCCGCGGATTGAGCAAGCTTGATTTAAACCAAAGAAACCGACTATATGTTTTGGATATTTTTGCTACTGCCCAGCTGAAAACGTAAATTGCTCACTAGTACCACTGATTATACCGCCCTGGTTGAAAATCACTGATCTGAATGAACAGCGAATAAAATTTAAGTGAATTCGCTTTTATTATTCACAGAATTTTAAGTTACAATAATTATAATGATCCAGTAGATCAGCGGTTCTTGACCTTTTTATACTCTGGACACCCCAACTAGCCTAAAATATTTTCTGGACCCCTCAAGAAAATTTAACTGTTCTTAATAATTTATTGTTTAATAATTAAGTTTATTGTAACTTTAAAAGCAAATTGTGGTGAAAATTTAATTTTTTCTTTTAATTTCGGGAAGTTTTCCCTAAGTTCTTTTCGGGGGTACCCCCCCCCCCCGGTTAAGTACCGCTGCAGTAGATTATATACAAGTAATATTGCATTGGTTAGAACAAGCTGAACATTCGGGCAAATCTATACTATCGCGTACATTTGCTGTCGTTCACTATATGTAACAATATATTTAATACTTCTATACAGTGTACTCCAATCTAGTACAATGACAAAATGACAAAAGTGAGTATTAAATATATGATGTAAACCCATTAAAACCTTTCTGTCTTGGGCTAACAATGGCCAATTTCCGGAAATTATTTTAATATTATCCGTCAATCTGGGTTGGTGTTCTACATCTGCTCCTAGTGTCTATTCCATACCAGGTTTACTTCTCACTCTGTTATGTAACATACACCTGTTTTTTTTTTTATTTATAAATTTGTTTTGAGATTTGAAAGACGTCGTCTTCTCCATGGGTCTTTATGTGACACGTAGATTCTCTGCCAATTCTAATGTTAATGTGAAATTTCTGTCCCATATGTAATAACTGACAGCGCATATTGATCATGTACTTTTATTTTAAAGTAAATGGGCAGTTATGTTTCAAGCTTTCCGGACCTTTTCCTGTTCCGAAAAGGGTACATTTGATACCCCAGAAATATTTGCTAATAAATTAAATATTCTTAACTGTATGTGAATGAGGATTATTGAGACAAAACTTACGTTCATCTTGATTATTTCCTTCCTATAACTATTTTTCAAATTACACTATACATATTATTTTACACAATATTACTCTTACGCTTTTTACCGACCGTCAACATATATAAGGGAGGTATTGTGATCATACCGATTTTGACATTTCGAGATTTCAATGGATCTCCACGAATTTAGGTCCCTACATAACGTTTTGACTATTTTTAGCATGATGTCTGTCGGTCTGTCTGTCCGTCTGTCTGTGTACACGTGTAGAGCAAATTCGGCTGAAAGGATTTTTATGAAACTTCATATTTAAGCTTCTGCCATCAATGGCACGAGTTGATCAATTTTTACTAAAAATCAGTTGACTAAAAATGGGAGTTTACTCGTATCGATTTTAAGATTATTGTGAATATTTCACAACAGAAAAATATTTCGAAAAAATTTATTGAACAAAAGTTGCTATAAAAGCAATAACTAATAACTTTTATTTGAGACGTTTTTTGATAAAACGAAAAATTTCGAATAACTTCTGTAAAATTTTTCTAAATTTTTTCTGTTTCAATTTTTTCATATTTATATGTAACGTTTCCATGGTCATGATAATTAATATCTCTGTTAGAAAATATTAGGTCAAGTTATTTCTACTCTGCTGCTAGAATGTAATTTATATAAGTACTTTATGATGGCGGTCGGTCCTGTGGTGGCCACAGCTGATTTTTTTATATTTATATGTAACGTTTCCATGGTCATGATAAATAATATCTCTGTTAGAAAATATTAGGCCAAGTTATTTCTACTCTGCTGCTAGAATGTAAATTATTATGTACTTTATGATGGTGGTCGGTCCTGTGGTGGCCACAGCTGATTTTTTTTCTCTCTTTGCAACGGTGTAAAATTTTTAGTTAATGTTCCGTATTAGTCCACCACTACTAGGCTTGTATGCTTAGAATGAATTATATTATATCATTAGAAACGAGGAGGCATAGTCGTAAGAGTGGGGAGCCAATAGTAATCATTCATGCACCTGTAGTTGGCAGAGAAATACACGTTTTTAACACGAGGAACGTCCGAATATAACTGAAATTTTTTGAACTCATTATGAAGTTTATGTTTTTCAAAATACGTATACTATAAATCTCCTGTTTATATACGTCTAGCAAGTTTAAGTTTTTTCTGTCTAAATTTTTTGCTAACTAAACCTAACTTAATTATTTTTATCATTGATTGTTTGCATATAGTGAAGATATAAATGTGTCCCAAAATTAACGCAAGATTTGAAATAAATAGAAAACACAGTTTTTAGTCTTTAGATTGTTATTTTTTATTGAATCATAAACTACATAGGATAGGGTTATTTATGGAATAACACGTCGGGCAAATGGCTTCCAGGGCTTTGCTGGCACATACTGGCATTTCTTGTCGAAATTTTCTATGACCATTTTGCATAAATGTGTCTGAATTTTGTTGATGCAGCGTTTAATTTCCTCCATTAATGCACGGGTGGTTGTGAGCTTGTTAACATAGACCTTTGACTTCAAATAACCCCATAAAAAGAAATCTAATGGTGTTAAATCACACGATCTAGGAAGCCAATTCTGATCACCGAGTACACGACCAGGAAATGTCTTATGCAGTAATTGAATTGTTTCACGGGCTGTATCGCAAGTTGTTGTATCGTGTAACGCTCCCTTTTTACTAACCCTAAACTCTCAGCTGTCAAATTGTTTTTTTTTTTTTTTTTCGGGGTTTCCAACTATTTACTGCACAAATGGCGGCAAATTCAAATATTGCGTTAATTTTGGGACATCTTTTATAAATGCTTTATACAGTTTTAATACATTTACATAATTTAGCATCTATGAATGCGACGAAAAACGGAATGTTCTATTTCAGACATAAAATTGGTAGGTAGGAATATATTGATATTTTTGAGGATTCTCTCTTTTAAAACCATTTAAATGTGACTTAAAGTGTATAAATACTGAAGTTTCATTATTCAAGTTTTTCTTTAAAAACGTTAATAGAAGCTAAATGTTAACAAACACTTATTAAATAATTGCTTGGATTTCGGAACGGATTAAGTACTTATTTAAATTTCAGTTTTGAATAAAAATATTGGAAATGATGATTGGAAGTGAATCGAAAATGTTATGTTTTGAAAGAAAGGGGCGGCGCTTCGCCAGGTCCAAATCTCATTCTAACAAGCATACACGGTTTCTCTAATGAGTTGTTTGTGGTGAACTTATATGGAACATTAACCAAACTTTTATATCATTACATACAATTTTTGAGAAAAGCGACTTTGTGTGATCTTAAAAATAATAAATGATTATTGACTCGTAACAGTAATCTACCTATTAGAAATAATTGCATGCATTTGTTTCCAGTATTTACCAACAAATAAGTCGTCATTTTGAAGGCCACAAAATGCGATTTTCTTAAAATTTTTGTTATGCAAGGATATACAAGAAAAATGTTCTATAATAGTATGTAAAATAATATGAGAAATTGTAATTTGAAGAAAAGATATTTAAGGCCATACCTTTTGCAAAACTAATGCAAAAAAAAAACGGATATTGTCTGAAATTGCCCCAAATAAGTTTTATTTGAACAATATTTTATAACTTTTTATTAAGGAAATAATCAAGCTGAACATAAGTGTTGCCTCAAGCTGTAGAAGAAAAAGCTAGGTTTTTTGGTCATTTTGTTTTCCATAAATGAACGAATATGACATAGTGTATCGGCTGAAAGTAACATACTAACGTCCTCTATCAAATAAGTGATTCGTACAGTAAACATACCCCTACTTTTCTTGTTGTCCAAGTTGAAAATATTAAAATAAAATTGATATTTCGAAAAATGATAGAATTTATATATTGAAGTATGAACAGTTCGACCCTGGCAAATGCATACGAACTATTATAGTATTTCCAAAATGAAATGGCCACCCTCACTTTCTGATTTCAATAATGACTGACAGTATAACATTTATACCTGTTGACTTTATGGTTCTGTTAAAAAAAGGTTGTAATAATTATTTGAAATAAACGGGTTTTCTTATGTGCTGTTTAGAATGAACTGTATATACTCATATGACAGCCCTTCACATTTTTATCAGGCTTAGGACTGGCTATATTTGAATTATAAATATAGGCATGTTTAAAAATCGTTTTGTTTTAAAGTCTTTATATTCTATATTAAATACTTCAAATTTGCACAAACAAAAATCAATATTTTTTGAATTTGTCAATTCAATATATTAATTAAAATATTAATCATTATCTCTATTATCATTGTTTATATCACTATCAGAGTTTGTGTCACTACCACTGTCATTTAAATTAATAATTATTTACGATTTATTTGGTGGATTTATTAAAAAAATTGTTTCAATTGTCTTTACATGTTCTACACATTTTTTTCCACAAATCACTACTTATTGCACTAGTTTCGTCTTTAATTAATTGTACTACAGTCACAGTCACTTTCTATCGGTGTTGTATTTCTCCGGCGCACATTACCTTTTAATTGGCTCCATATTAGTTCTATAGGGTTTAAAACACCAACATTGATACGTTGAATTTTTCTGTATGGCATACTAGTTAATTCCGCAGTTCTAAGTATTGATTTGCCATTACCATCCAAAACTAACTTTATATAAACGTTCAGTATCAGAACTTCACAATCACAATCACAATCTTCTGACAAAAGACATTTTTCTTTAGTAGCCACGTCCACATTTTCGCATTCCACGCAAACGTCAACATTTTCGCACTCCATATCACCTTGCACAGATTTACTATTTTCACTACAGAAATTAGGAATTTCTTTAAAATCAAATGATCGTCAAAGAGCCATGTTGTTAATGTATGCACGCTATGAACGTTGAAAATTAACTAACAAGCAAGTATAACAACTCCTAAAATTTAGAAACAATAGGATTATAAATTTGGAAAATATCCTTAATGGTTTTTAAGAAACTTCAATTGAACTAGTGTTTCATCAATTCGATTTAAATTTAAAATTACCTTAATACCCCTTATATTCTTTTTACAGCAACAAGTCTTAAGATTACTGCCATAAACCCATTACCGCCCAAAAATGGCGTTTTCATTTTGGAAATACTACTGGAACAGCACTTATCGAAAACATATGTTTTAACGATAAATTAACCAATACAATCGTGTACTGTTTTTATAAGTATTGTTTCGCTGATTAATATTAAGCACTGCTGTAAACATTCATTAATAGTTATCTGAATTATGGTATTATCGTGGGGTATTTTTGTACCTCTCTCGGAACGGCAGGGTGAAAATGTGTTTAAGTTTCCCAAACGCTGTCCTATCAGCTTAAGAAAGCCTACGAGGTTTGATAAAAAAAAAATCGCGGACTAGGGGGTGACAAAATTTAGCTAATAAGATATTATATTACATTTAAATCATTACCTTCGAAATACTGCTCTTTTGCGGCTTCACATCACTGTCAGCGCCATTTCAACTTCTGGAAACACATTTTGGAATTTATTTTTAAATCTTTTTTTTTTTATCTCTTCAGTCGCATGAAAATGGCATCCTTTTAACGATTTCTTCTGTTTTGGGAATAAAAAAAGACGCACGGGGCCAAGTTAGGTGAATATGATGGATGGGAAACGAGAATGGCTTAGTTCTTCGCCAAAAACTGTCGAAAAGGAGAGGGTATATGTGAACTGGTGCGTTGTCGTGATTATTAACATTGATCAAAATGACTTGACAGTATCCGTACGATATTTCTACTTTTGCAACTGCTCAAACAATCAATTGTTGATTAGACCAGACTGAAGTGCTACCCGTTCTCGTATCATCTTTGATTGAATTACCGTCTTTAAAAGGACCGAACCACTTAAATTACGCAGTTCGACTCAAAATCGTGTTTATGTCGTCGTCTTTCCAAGTTTAAAACAAAATTTCACAAAGACACGCTACCTTTCGTTCAAGCCCACCTTAATAATCGATAGGGTACAGAAAATGAATTACAAATATCAACGAAATCAAAACAAACTTAACTGCAAAGAAATGACGTCGGCATCATATCAAGTCACTATTCTCCTCCCAGTTATTGCGAAACACGCACAGTTCGCCTTTTTTTTATCAAACCTCGGAAATCGGAGATATGTCCCGTTGAAAATAATAGCATTTTGTTTTTTTAAACTTAATTTAAGGGTGTTGGTGTAAATGAAAAAAAGAGAAAACCTGAAATCCAGAACTTAGAAGAATTTATAATGGTTGTGTTACTTTAATAAAGAATTCAAACTGTAGAAGTTTTTACGAAACTCTGAAGTCTTTGTATATGGTAATATTGTTTGAGTATAGTCCTTAAAATGAGAGTTGGCGTGGTAAGTTGTTACCTACGGATCTCAAGAATGTGGTTTCAAATCCCAGACATCGGAATTTTCATCTTATGTCTCTAGCTTAGGGGTAGATTTGGCCTCTAGTATTTAATATCTAAAATGAGTACACCTTTCCCCCATGATACTAATTTTTGAATTTCGAAAAGTGGATACGAAGAATTCAAACAGACAAGAGTACAGCAAACCATTAAAAGTAAAAGAGTACGTACGCAGAAACAATTTTTCGTCTGGACGGGTTTAATTTACTTATCATAGAGATGTTTGTTGTTAGTCATTATCGTGGAGTCGTTGTTTGTTGTTAATAGCCTTTAATGTGTTTATTGTGGATGTCAATTTTATTTAATCGTTTAAAAGAATCTTTAAAAAACCTAAAAACGCTATAAAAACTATTAAATACTAAATAAAAAATTAAGAATGCTATATGAAAATACTAGTGTTGTAGCATCCCATTGGAAATAAATTGTGCAGTAATTTTTATTTAAATTTCAGCTTAAATTTATGCCAAAGATAGGATCCCGCAAATTTTAGGCTACAAGAAATTTTATATATTGTATACTGGCAATCATAAGTAACCAAATAATGTTCATAAATGATCACCATGAATAAAGGTTTCTTAAAAGTTTCAGATGCGCATTATTAAAAATTACAAATGTCGCCAAAATTCAGTAATGGGCATCAGCTAACCCATTTGTGCATAAAATTATAAATTTAGATTTTTTTTCTTGATTTATGTTAAAATTGGTTCCTTTCGTGTATCATAAGGCAGCCCAGCAATTATTTGGGTTGTCCGTTTAAATGAACTCGATGCATAATAGTAATAAAATTGGCAGTAAGAGAGACATGCAAAACAAGTATTTATTTAAAATTTATGAAAGTTTGTTTATAAAATAATATAAGTAATATAGCCTTGGACAAATGTATGGAGTACCCTACGTTTTATTGAATTTTAGGATTATTACAGGAAAAATGGTAAATAAAATAATACATACAACTTTTAATCACAACTTTAATCAAAATTATTAATAATTTGTGATACCTTCTCGTGCTTTAACTACCTCACGTACCCTTTTAGGCATACTGTCCACAAGTTTTTTACATACTTCGGATTGTACATTGAACCATTCGTACACAATAATTTTCTTCAATTCTTCTTTCGATTTGCGTTTGTAAAGAGACACCTTGTTTTTCAGAATCGACCATAAATTTTCAATTGGCAATAAATCTGGTGACTGGGGGGGACCTGCAAAAAGTGGCACATTGTTTTTGGAAAATCATTCATTTGTTGCTTTGGCCTTGTGACAGGAGGCATTATCCTTTTGAAAAACATATTCTGAATTGTCTTCATAAAATAATTTATGTTGATGATGCAGTTAGTATGAAAAGCTTCACCGGGCCTATGTATTACAAATATTGCTCCAGGTTGTCCAAAAAACTGATCCACAAAAGCAAAACACAAACCTTAATTTCGTAAATTTAGTAAATTAAATTTTATATTGTTAGTGCAATAATTGCTTAGATTTTTTTTTTTTTTTAACTTCGTTAACTCATTAAACTAAATGATTTTCGCCCGTTCATCAGGTGTCCAATTTAAGTGTCTTTTGTTCCACTCAAGGAGAAGTTTTTTGTGTCGCTCGGTCAACAGTGGATTTCGGCGAGCTCTTCTTCCATACAAATTAGATTCCACTAGACTTCTTCTAATTGTTCTAGAAGAAACTTTAACTTCTCTATGCTCCCACAGATCACCAGCCAGCTCTTTTGATGTTATTGAACGTTTACGAAGAGCACTTCTCTTTATAAAACGATCATCTCTGAAAGTGGTTGCACGTTTTCTTCCGGTTTTTTGTCTGTTTTCATAAGTATCAGTCTCTTGGAACTTTTTGATGGTAATTTGCACGGCTTTTCTTGAACACTCCATTTTTGTTTAATCTTCACCTGCGACTATCCTTGTGAATGGAGCAATATAATTTGACTCCTTTCTGCCACAGTGAGTTAAAGTTTTTTAGCCATAATACGATTCAAAATATTCACTTGAACTCAATAAAACAGTATTCACTTCAAATGCATGTGTAGTAATGATCCAAGCCCTAGTTGTTTATTTTTATGTAAACAAAACGTAACAGATCTGAGTCTGCATTTATTTGTATTTCAATATTTATCATAACTCTGTTTACATTTGGGTTATCTGGTTAGACGTTCGTCTTTTAGAATGTGTCGATGATATTTTAAAAACGTTTTATCAAATATATACAAGTTACAATGTACATAAATTAGCTGTTAGATTTTAACTGCATGGGTGCTCCAGACATTTTTCCAAGGCTGTATATAGCACATAAAAGTGTATTTATAGCCTATTTTTGGTATGAAAGTTTTCAAACCATAATTTTGGATGTAATCCGTAGTCACATTTTATGCATATAATTTTCGTTAATATGACGAACATTATCTATCTAATAGAGCTTCTTCATCAAAATCATCATCATTATATTTTGATCTAACGTCACATTTTTGTTGTAACAATCCAGGTGGCAAATGGTTTGCATTACCTTCATGTTCATCATCAGAATTATCACTGTCTTCTTCCGTTTCTGCAGAATTATCATCGAGAGGAGTTATAAAGGTGGCCCATCGGGTACGCCGGATTTAATTTTGAAATGAAACAGTAAATTATAATTTAATTGGGAAATTTTTATTGATTTATAAAGTAGCCATGTTGACATTAAATGGCCGCCTCGGCTGTGCTGGCATGCCCTGACCCTTTTGATAAAATTTTCGAAGACTTTTTGCAAGGCAGTTGGTTTAGTTTCAGAAATAACGCGTTGGATCTCTGTTTTTAGTTCAGGAATTGTTTGTGGTTTGTTGGCATAGACCTTGGACCAACTTGGCCAACTAACGTTAGCATTTCTGGAAAACAAACGACCAGGAAAAATTTGTTTTAACAAATCGATGGTTTCTGTTGCTGTATGGCATGTGGCACCATCATGTTGAAATCACATTTCTTCGAGGTCCATGTCGTCCAATCGATCCCACAAAAGGCTAGATATCGTGGCACGATATTGTATTCCATTTACAGTTACAGCTTGGCTAGACTCATTCTCAAAAAAGAACGGTCCAATTACACCTCCAGCCCATAATCCGCACCAAACAGTGACTCTTTGTGGGTGCATCGTTTTTTCATGAATAACACGAGGATTTTCACCACCCCAAATTCGACAATTCTGCTTATTAACAAAACCATCCAAATGAAAATGGGCTTTATCGCTAAAGATGATGTTTTTAAAAAAATTGTCAATCACTGTTTGGTTTTCCATCACCCAATTAACGAATTGTATCCGTTGCAAATGGTCTTGTGGCTTGAGCTCCTGAGTTAATTGAAATTTGTACGGGTGGAGGTGAAGGTCTTTGGTGAGAATTCGTTGCAGTGTGGTTCAGCTAATGTTCAATTGCTGAATACGACGACGTGTTGATGTGCCTGGATTCTGAACAATACTCTCACTGACATCTGCAATGTTTTCGGCCGGCCTCACAGGACGAGGACGCGGTAGAGTTTGTTTGTTCATAACCTAACTAGTTTACACAATTTTTTTAATTAATCTTCGAACGGTGGACTCGTTAATTGAAATATTAATACCAAGAATTCCACGAACTTTTCGAACAGTCTCCGCATAATTTTCGCCAAATTTGTAAAATGTTTTAAGAATAATAATACCAATGAGGTTGTATAACAAAGAGACTGAACGAGGACGAGTTGTTGTGAAGTCAACACCTCTTTAGGCGGGGAAACGGGGATTGCCCCGAGGAGTTGTACAGTTTGCATACATCAATGTTTTACCGATAAGAATTAAAAGTAAAAATATATTTTTTTAATACTGTAAACTGCAAATTTTATTAAATAAATTTTATAAATAATATTAAATTAACCTGAATTTGTTAGTATATATTTAAGATAATTAGTAGGTTTCTAAATTACATACATTTAACATACAATATGATCGAAAAAAAAGTTTAGTAGCCCCTGAATTTAAAATGTTAAGTGGACATTTCTGTTAATATAAAAATAAATGATTCCATGTCTATCTATACACCTTTTTTCTCGATCATATTGTATAGCAATGCTTCAGACACTTTTTAAATTTAAAACAGGCATATATTACATCATTTATTCTATGATAAATTGAAATTTATCTGACAAATTATAAAGATGTATATCTATAATCAGTGCTGGGTAAAATACTTTTCTGATGTATTCCAAGTACTGAATACAAATACTTTTTTTAAGGGCAAACTATATGTAATACTACGTGGTTGAAATACAGTTCGCATCTCTTAAAATGCAATTTACGGCAATATTATTAAATGCTGAAAGATGATGAAAAGGTAAAATAGAAAAAATAACACAACAAAATAATCATAAACAGAATACGACGCCGGCGTTTTTCTTAGCAATAGCTGAATAAAATAAATGAAAATTAAGCAACTTGTTCTACTTCTCGGGGCAAATCCCCCTTCTGTCTCCGCAGGGTCTTGGCTTCATAACAAACAATGCTAAGGCATAGAGCGTGCTGTATCTATTCATATGACGTCAATGAACAATACGTTATTCTTTTGTATAGCGATCCATTTTTAATAACCTTAATAACAGCAGATGACAAATGTCAAACATCAGAGTTGCCAACTTAAATAAAAAAAAAAATTAAAAAATGGAGGGAAAATTAGATCCGGCGTACCCGATAGGCTACCCTTTATAAATGTTTATCTATATCTTTTTCATTTTCAATAATATCTAATAACTCATGTAGGGATAATCTGACAAAATAAACATTTATTTTAATATTTTTATTATTATGCATAGAATCTGTTATAACGGACACGTCATAAAATATGATGTCCACATAAGTCAACACATATTTATTTAAAATCTAATACATTTTTAATTATTATAAGATAATTTAACAATTAAGTACTAAATAAATAAATATTACTTAATCTCCATGCTTTGTTGTTAATAGTTCGGGATCCATCGTATAAAAAAGAATCTTAGATATACAATCAACTGAAATATTCAATAGCCATCACACAACTGTGACTATTGCAGTATACAAGCGCCCTTGTCGAAGCACACTTGTTGAAACTTTTTTAGTTGCCACTCAACAAAATAAAATGTATGTGTCCGTTTTAACTATTCACTAATGGGTTAATCTTAATAAATATTTGCCACATATGGAGTTCTGCCCTTTTTGCTTTTCTTCTTATGCATACCTTATGTAAATACTTGTTTTTCTATATAGTTGAACTAATTAATTTGCCTCCTGTATATATGACATAATTATATAAATAGCATTTTCATATAGCGTTTATTAATTTTTATATTATAATATTTATTATTTTTTTATATAGCATTAATATTTTAAATCAAATAGATCATATCACCATCAGTAAAGCGTGGAAACGATCGCTGCAGGAGGTACAAAACTCAAGAGAAGCAGATATTTGGATTAATGATCATCTTTTACCAGAAAAACTTAAAATCAGACTGACCAGTAATAAAAGTAAGTATAACAAGAGACAAAAAAGGTACAATGTCAATAAATTAGAGCTTGGAAAGAGTAGAAAGCAATACGAAGACATGCTGAAGACATGTTTTAAGGACTAGGACTCTGTTGATGTAAATATATCTTTAAATCCAGTAGCGAATAAATTCTGTTTTATAAGTAAATATTAAAAAAAATCGATCAAAGATGAAACTTATCCTTTATATAAGATCGGAAAAAAACTGAAACTATAGTTGAACCAAACCACATGTAAAGGGAGGACCGAGGAACTGCAAAGGGCTTATTCGCAGGCGGCAAAAGGGAATGGATAAACAGTCTACCCAAACAAGCCCAAGTCTCCGCCAAATATCGTACTTCTCTATTGCTCTACGAAATCACCAGAACTGTTGTTGCCCAAGTAACTGTCGATGTGTAAATTCAGTATTGGCACGAGCACTTTATTACAAAACACTTTATTTACAAAATTGTAATACGGATTGGCTAATAACTCCTCTGCTTCATGACAGATGACCAAAAATTAACATCGACACCCTTAACAAATCCGATATTAATAAAGCTTAAGAAAGCCTGAAAAAGAATGAAGCCCCAGGTACAGATATCATTCCAGCTGAACTCTGGAAGTGCAATACAAATCTCTCTGCTGATAAATTTAATTTTTGAACAGACTTTTTATTTGATTTATTTGTATTTGTCCTTGCGAGATTTCTTTTATGGAGTATACGTATAAGATTATCTTTATTTATTTATTGTTTTTAATATGTAGTGTAGTCATTTAGACTAGGCACAAATAGCCATCGTTGCTGTGCGCCAAAAATTGTAACTAATTAACTGATATATTATACCCCAGCATAACAGATATTTGGACCCTGAAAACAATACCAGATGAATGAAAAGAGGGACTTTTCGTGAAACTCTGTAAAAAGCAATAATAAACTGGCTATGTTTATTTATACAACCGTATCTCAAAAATTTCCTAGCGCTCTACGTATTTTGTTTGTGCATTTTTTACGATTCTACTCTTGTCTGTTTGAATGATCTTTACCCATTTTTAGCCAAACCAAAGATTTTGCAGTATATCGCAAAGAACAGTAGAAACGGAAGAAAATGGAACGGGACGATTATCTTACCAATGTCAACTTACTTCTGTGTTATTGTGGTGCAATGTTATATATGTCGCCAACGTATCATCAGCATCAAGTTTACTGTGGGAACCTATTATTAGTATATATACGAGGATTGGTCAATAAATATGGTTCCCTATATTTTACACATTTTTATTGACAAATTATACAATAAATAAAAGGGCAAAATTGAATCTATGTATTCTGACTAGAGATGGAAACATATGTTGCCAATTGAATGATTGAAATAATCGATTCTTTTTGTTTTTCATTTTATTGATTAATTATATTATATTTTTGGTTTTGATTAGTTAATAATTTATTGATTAATTTATTATTAATCGATTACTTTATTTTATGTACAAGAAATTACTTAGTTGTATTGTTGAAACATTGGTAGATAACTATTCTCTCTTGTTTTCAATCAAGTCCCTAGATTACTAGTGGCGTAGCGTAGGGGTGGCGGTGGCACTTTTTTGGGGCGGCAAAAATTGACAATAAATAATATCTTGTATCTGAACTAAAAATTTGAATCATTTGTTTTCATATTTTTGTCGCACTTACAATTCTGACCGATTAAAATGAGCACGGAGAGAACTTTTTATTATTTAATCTGTGACGGAACCGGGGAATCTTTCTTTAGTGTCATACGTGTAAGAACTTTTGTAACAAATGTGTTTATTATATATAAAACATACATACATGACTTCTTTATATGTACAATACACAATAACAAATTTATTCTTGCCGAAAAGTTCTTTAAAATTTCTTTAAATTTTGGAGCCTTTTGGATTAAAATACCTAAATAAGGGGGCGGCGAATTTGTCCTACTCCCCGGGCGGCTGAAACTCACGGTACGCCACTGACTCGTTCTCGCCCATCTGGAGATTTGAAGCTCATTATTTGAAAGTCAGTATAGTCTGCGTCCAGTCAGTTCAAAGGCTCACGAGCGTACCGCAGTCTTTCAACTCGATAATTTGCGAGAAAATCCAGGCACGTTTCCTTAACCTTTTTCGTAATGAAATTTCTAAATTTCGATTATCCTCGAGACAACGTGCGAAAATGTTGAAGGTCAGTCACGTTCACGCAGAACAATTAGGGCAGTGGCGAATTAAGTTGCTTGGGGGCCCTGGGCGGTAAAATTAAAATGTAACTCTATTATTTTAAATAGAATGGAAATATTTGTATATAGGCTTCGGTAGGCTTCTTGGGCACCGGGCGGCCGGCCGACCGCCCACCGCTTAATTCGCCTCTGAATTAGGGTAAGAAATCGGTCGTTTCAAGCGCGTGTTGCTCGTGGGTGATTTGAACCAAGTTATTTACGCAAGTACCAGTACGCTGATGATGCTTTATAGCGTAATTAATAGTGTTTTTAGCTACATCGAAAACGAAAGCGACATTTCAATACTGCGGCCGTCTTCATATAATGGCGCATTTCGTACAATGTCTTCGGGTCACATACTAATATTATTGCACAAAAAAAAAAAAAAAACACTTGTAACGCTTTAGAAACAAAAGTTGATCAAAATGAGATATTTTCCTCTCTATATGTGTCAATAATAATAGTAGGAGGGATATTACTGTTCACTGAAAGGTGAATTACCTTTTTTTCATCTAGAATCCATTTGATTCTTGTTTGTTCAATTCGAGTTTCAATTTGTTCGAACTGTTAAAAGTCCCGAGGGTCCACTGTATTTATTCATCCTTCGGAGAACATCTTGCACCATTTTCTCAAATGTTGAATACTTGCATTTTCGCCGTCACGGTTACCAATTTCTATGTATTACGACAAGGGAACATGTTTTGCCCATAACAAACAAATAAAGCTAAATAATTCTATACGTGACTACGTTTCAAGCAGCATCCAGTGATTCAGACCGGTTCGCGCGAACCGTTTCTTAAAATTATTGAAACCTTAGAGAACCGTGTTGAATTATTAAAAATAAATGAATTACTCTGACTTCAGTTTTGAATCGTGCGCCGTGTCCTGCAGTGTTGTAAATGTAATATTTATTTTATAGGTTATTAATAATACGCTTCTAAAACTGTTTCCTTATATTTAATAAATTGAAGTAAGTGATTTGTTTTCACTCTTAAAAATACAGAATAGGTTCCTAGATATCACATGACTTTATAGAACCGCTTCCTAAAAATTTAGGATGCCATCACTGGCAACATCGTCAT
Source organism: Liopterus haemorrhoidalis (assembly GCA_963971575.1). NCBI lineage: Eukaryota > Metazoa > Arthropoda > Insecta > Coleoptera > Dytiscidae > Liopterus > Liopterus haemorrhoidalis. The sequence goes on along the minus strand of OZ020616.1, from coordinate 20,722,277 downwards.
TTTAAATTAAAGTAGTCCAGCAACTGCGCATGTCTGTAACTTGCGTATGCATAAAATTATAAGAGAATAGAGACCAATGTGTTCAGCGATAGAAATTACATTTCCATGTGTAGATACAAAGTTTTTCAGTTCGGAACATTGTTTATTGATCATTCCTCGTATATATACATATTTCTAACAAACTGCAAAATAGTTAATTTGATTGGTGCTGTTGGTGGTAGTATTCTGCAAGAGTTGCCAAAATGTATTTTTAAAAAGAATGGCAATAAAAATGCTGCCGTCTAGACGTAAATGTATCTACATTCATCGAAATGGTCCATGGATATTCAGTGAAATACCCAATGATCAAGAAAAGAATGTTCCTTTGTTACCCCATAAAAACCCCACCATAGCATGTACACAGGGCTACCACGCGTGCTTCAACCACCCGTCTGCAAACATTTACAAGACCATCTCCCACTAGAACCCAAATCGCGTAGCTGTGTAAACTGTATTTGTGCTCAACTCTAGCAAAGGGTGGTCCCAATGCATGAACACGGGTGATCAAAACACGCGGCGGTGCTGCCTACACACCATCAACAATTTTTTTATAAAGTAACAAACATACCTTCCCATCAAATATTCCTAGACCATTTTGATGAGTGTATGAGCAGTATATAACTGCACACTTGACAAAGTGTGCAGCTAAATACATATACATACGTGTTTAGCTGTTATCAGTATTATGGGCCCCTTTGTGGCGTTTCTGTCGATAGTTTACGAGAGGATAATGAGCACTTTACATAAGCATATCTTACATATCGTGGGCTTACTTGTAAAAGCTTCTAAGTTCGATTTTCGACTGTTTTGATTTTATTTGCTTTATTATTTCCGTAAAGTAATACAAAAATGATAAAATAATCATAAAATGTTTTGCCCATTGTAACTAAAATTGTATTACTGATATTTAATGAAAATTTCATAAAACAGAATTCTAAAATAATGATTGTAGCAAGTTTTTTGCCTCTCCTGAAAAGTTCTGCTTCTCGGACTTAGAAGTATTTACAGGTAAGCCGACGATGTTATATTACAGAAAAAATAAAGAAAATTTACTCGCAATTTTTCACCCGTCATCAGTCCCGTATTAATCTTTTTAAAGGGGGATGGGTGGAATTATTGTTTTCCGGGGACCCTGGAAGTATTGATTTCCCGGGACCCCGGAAGTATTGTTTCACGGGAGCCCAGGCTCGCTCTTGGCGCCCCTAATTATACGACTACCTGAGAAATACATTATGCCCATGGTCGCGCCGCTGAATATACAAATAGCAAAGCAGCCTAGAAGGATAGAAGGAATTGTTTCTGAAAGAAATAGTATAATTTCTACCATCCGTCTGCTCTGATGCTCAAATTATTTGCGTGCTTTTATGGCTTATTTTTACTATATTAGATGTACTATTTGCGCCTGCAGTACTATTTTAGAAATAACAAATTATTTGTGGTAATATTTTAAGTTTTTTTTGTTTTGTTTTTGTTTTTACTGTACCAAAATCTATCCAGCTAGTCCTGAATCCCATATCCTGACGAATACCGAAGTTGTCCGATTTTCTCCGCTGTTTCCCGATGTTGACGGATAGAAGAAGGAGTTTTAATGGACGGCTTGTTGCAGCTCCACTACCAGGCGATATACCTGGTGTTGTACCTGGTACTCATGGGGTAAGACGAGCTCCTACTACGCCCCGGCCACCACAAAGCGAATGTGTTACGTGGCTTGTTTTTGGCGTATTGCTGTTACTTGTTATTTTGAATTTGGCACTTTACTACAAACTCTGGCTATTGGAAGAAGCACCCCCTTACACATTACTAGATCTACATGTACTCAAGTAAGTATTAATTTTAAATACAATAATAACCCGTACAGTGCGACTTTAGATAATAATAATAATAATAATATTTATTGAAGGTGAGCACAACACATATGTGTTATAGTAGAAGTAGTTGTATAATAATAATAATAATAATAATAATTTTATTGGTCCAGAAGATTATATGCATACATAATATTGGACAAGTCATTATTTTTCATATTTCAATACAATTGATTATTATTATGGTCAAATAAAAAATACAGAAAATATTTTTAATATATACAAAATCTTGCATCAGTGCAGTTGTCATAGAAAACTTATCAGTTGTTTTTTATTATTTATTACTTATTCTAATTACATCACTAATAGAAATACTATTAGACGTTAGTATTTAATTAATTAATAAACCAAATAATAATTTATTAATTTCGTCCTTTCAATAAAAAATTACTGATAAAACAGTTTTTGTCAAATATAAAATAATAAATAAATAAAATTAAAAGTAAAATTTATAAATAACAATACATGAATTAGTCCGTTTTAATGACGTTGTAAAAGATACTCATTAAGATTATAGTAACACTTTTTTATTAAGAAGTCAACAAGCTGACATTTAAATGTTTTAAGTGATCCATAATCTTTCAGGTGTTGCGGCAAATTGTTGTAAATTTTCTTTGATAATATGGTCGGATTGTTAGACGTAATAGCAAATTTAGTTTTAGGTACTTGTAAATGTGCTTTTTGCCTCGTGTTGTATGCATGTATATCTGACCTTTCATAATCTGACAAATTTTGTCGTACATATACACAGGCTAGATACACATACCTTAAGTCAAATACATATTAACGATATAGTACATAAGAAACGAAATCTATTAATATATCTTAATACAGTAGCATACAGTGCAATAAATTTATTACAAATTCTCCAATTTGGTATTTAAAAATTCTTGATTATGAAACTAAATTCAACCAATAAGTTGAATAAGTTAAATCTCTTATGGCCGGTATTATAAAAACATAACTTAAGACCTAACTAAATACTTGTAAACTAAATTTAGTTGATAACTTATATAACAAGTTATTTAATTTCAGTATTATAAATCAGAACAGCCAACTAATCAACTAGTTTGCAACTAAAATAATTTAGTCTCAAGATTTACCGACCGAACGTTAGTATACAACTGACCGGTAGATGCTTATACTATATTTCGTGGTTTTTCTGTTGTAGCTTTAACAGTTTAACGTTTATAACCTATAATTTTGACAGGGAAAAAGAATTCGTAGAAGTTAAAAAGTATTTCAAATGAAAATAAAATGGGATAGAGGCAAAAATTATACAGAAATTGAAAAAGAACAATTAATAAATATAATGTAATATGAGTTAAGGACTTTATTTAATTATCAATTAATTCAAAAATAGACAAAACAGTATCTTTTGAAAACCGAAATCTGTGTTTAACTTGTTCATCATTATAATAATTAAAGGGGTGTCTTCTTTCAAGAAATTCTCTAGGTTGACGTATTCTTGAATTTTCGTCATTATTACTGTCAGAAATACTGTTTACGGATGGTGATGATACACTACTGACAAATGATACTGATGACCTAACCTGTAAATTTTGTGTTGTTTATATATATAAATCTATTCATATGTATTTTTTTTTTTTATGTACAATATTATTACTTACTTTGCAGTTATTAATTATCAAATATATATTTTAGTATAAATAGTAAAAACAAGTTATTGCAATGTAAACAAAATGCTGACTATTTAAATGTAATACAAATATAAGTTGCCAACTATAATTTAGTACCCAGAAAATCTGTCAACTAATTTAGTTTGTAGATTTAGTTGGTAACTTTTTTAAAACAAATTTTATAATACCGAAATCTATGGGTTAAATTAGTTTAACTCTTAACTAAAATTTAGTAGCAAACTATTTTGCTTTATAATACCGGCCATTAATTGTGTTATTGTAAAGAACTGGTCCGTAATAGGAGATACTTTGTTTGGTTTTATTTAGTCTCAGTTTTAGTATCACAATGTTGTTCTTATTTCATATGTGGTGTGTATGTATATGAGAGTGTGTATTAAAGCTAGGTAAGTGTTTTTTTTTTTTTTTGTGTAGTATGAAATTATAAATGTCTTTATATTTGGCATTGTAGAATTCGTATTGCTCTCTTTTGCAGTAATTTTTTTTTTACCAGTAGCTGTACGATATCTGTGCAAAGTACAAAATTCTTGCTGCTCTTTTCGTTATTACCATGTTATTTTTCCATAACGCGAAGATAGTTCTCGATAATTTTGTACATAATCTGGTTTATGTGTTCTTTCCAAGTTATTCTTGCATCTATATATATCCCTAAAAATTTTGCACTGTCTTCTTCTGCAATCTCAATATGTTTATTTCTGATTATGAGATGCTTTTTTTTCAGTGTTGAACAACAGCTTGTTAGCGTTAAACCACTCTGTTACTAGATTTAGACACGTATTTGTTAAGGCAATTAAAGTATTCAACTCTTCCGTTGCGCATAAAAAGTTTGTGTCATCCGCAAATAATATAGTCTCGAAACCTGCATACTTAGGGAGATCATTCATGTATAAAACAAACAGTATAGGCCCTAATACTGAACCTTGTGGGATTCCTATTAGCACGTTAATAGGTTCAGAAAATATTCCTCCAGAATACACGCATTGTTTCCTATTGTTTAGATAAGATCTCAGAAGTTCAAGCGCTGGTCCTTTAATTCCTATCTCTTCCAACTTGCTTAAATGTATTTCAATGTCAACACATTGAAACGCTTTGGCCAGGTCACAAAATGATAGTGATATATTTTTTTTTTCATTTAGATTTTTGTAAATAAATTTAAAAGCTTTAATCTCAAACTGGAATGAGATTCCTGACTAAAGGAGTTCGGGTAATAGGCGTGAGTGTTATCCAGGGTTCATCATTTCGATATGTGAATTAAATGATATGTATTAGTGTACTTACCAACCGACTGACCAGACATCTTGTTAATAGTCTGGATCTTAGCTGTTCATTTAAGTTCTTAAAGGTGAAGGTTTACACACGTTAAGTAGAACGGTTTAAAATTAATGAATTTGATTTATTAAAAGTAATATATACAATTGGTTTAAAAGATTAAAATGTAGATATTAAAATAATGAAAAAGATTAAAACAAATAGAATCGGATAGACCATCAGAATGCCGACACAGAACCTCTACGAATTCAACAACTTAGATCTTTACACTAACCGGACCGAATACAGTCTGATGTTGTCTTCAGAGGACAGGAGTTTTTATAAAACATTTCTAGGCATTTCTAGGAAAAGGGTTTAATCTTTGTTCAAGAAGATGCTAGTGTTCCAAGTTATTAAGCAATAACTCTGAACAAATGTATCCTTGAACAATGAACCATTTAAAAATATATTTCTAAAAAATATGTTTATTTTAAAATACCCGTAAAATACTTGTAAAATCATGAGAAAAACGACGGCAACCCCTTTTAAAGAAATTCTTGCGACGGGTGGTTTGTGAAAGTTTGGTCATTGTTGTTCTGGCGGTCTAAACGGTTCGTTACACATTCGCGAGAATACATATTTTCCGATATGCATTTGATTTCACTGCATCTCTTCACCAGTAAGTCACGCCTGCTACTGGTCAGAAATAATCAAACCGCAAAAATACAAAAATTGCAGTTTTTCATACTTCCAATTGGATAGTGAATTGTAAACTATTGCGCCAATTATAGTAAAATCCATTAATCTCGCACTGCTCGAGTTATTACTGTGTACAACAACTTGAACATAAAATAAATATTGTAAATGTTTTTCTTAGAGAGCCACCAAAATCGCACGAAGAATGGTTGAAACTTTTGCAACAACAAGAAACTCTGCACACAGTTGAGATGCAAAAATGGCAGCGAGTTTTAAAATCGGCAGTACAACTTCTGCGCCAGGTAACTTTTTTAATTTGTTTCTTTGAAATATAGTAGAGAATGTACCAAAAAGATTGTATGATCGAGGTCAAGCTCGCTTGGGCCACTGATTTCATATAATATACAGTTTACGGTCTTCTTATTTCTTTTTAATGGGTGATACAGGTCAAAAGAAGACGAAAACCCTTAAAACAGCTTAGTAAAAGTTTTATAATAAAAGAGATATTAATTTTTGTTTGTTTTAATTTTTGGGGGGTTTCCACCATATAACCCTCCAAATATTTATCCAGTCAAAAAAATGCATTTAGATGAAAGATTTGTCTTCTTATTCTTAACAATATTTGTAATATAAGTTTTTGCTGTTAAGTCAATAATAAGGCAGTAATTTAAATTTTAAATTTTAGGGGTTTTTCGGCCGTATCTCTCCAAATATTTATCCAATCGAAAAAATGCATTGAGATAAAAAATGTGTCTTCTTAGTCTTAACAATATTTGTAATATAGGTTTTTTCTGTTAAGTCAATAATAAGGGAGTAATTTAAATTATTATTTTTTGTGTTTTTCCGTCATAACTCTCCAAATATTTATCCAATCAAAAAAATGCATCTAGATAAAATATTTGTCTTCTTATTCTTAACAATATTTGTAATATAAATTTTTGCTGTTAAATCAATAATAAGGGAGTAATTTAAATTTTTTATTTTTGGGGTTTTTCAGCCATAACTCTCCAAATATGTATCCAGTCAAAAAAATGCATTTAGATAAAATATTTGTCTTCTTATTCTTAACAATATTTGTTATATACATTTTTGCTATTAAGTCGACAATAAGGGAGTATTTTTAATTTTTGGGTTAAAAATTAAGAATTATTGTAAAATAATGTGGTGACAGACTAAATTTGTCTAAGAACAGCTGACCATTTCATATTAAAAGTTTTATCTCAAGTAACGCAGTTATGAACAAGCTTGTTCACACACTTCATTAATCTGTCACGCATATTAAAACGTATTTCCTGAGGACAGTCATACAAGTACATACATCATTAATTACAAACATTTCACTAGCGCTACAATATTTATGTAACCCATTGATAAGTCTAAATGCATTATTGTAACATGTTAATTTACGTACGCTAAAACAGGGTGTATTAATCCATAGTGCAGATGTATAAAAACTTCCGCAAAATGTACAGGTATAGTATTTCCAAAATGAAATGGCCACCCTCACTTATTGATTCCAAACATTACTGACAGTATAACCATTCTACCTGCTGCATACGTTATACTTATGTGTAACGTTTCCATGGTCATGATAAATAATAACTCTGTTAGAAAATATTAGGCCAAGTTATTTCTAATATTTATTATTTCTACGCTATTTTTTATATATTGAAGTTGGCTTTTCCTGAATAAAAGGATCGAAAGCTTCAGTCAATCGGTAAAAGTAACTAGAATGGAAAATCTAGTTCCGCCTAAACCAAAGGAACAGACTTTATCTATTTCCTTGAAAACTTGTAAATCGGGTCGTTTTCGCTGCTAATTTTTGCCACGAACAATGATATGTTGAATTGTTCTATATGGAACACTAGTTAATTCCTAAGTATAGGTTTGTCATTACCTTCCGAAACTAATTTTTTATAAACGGTCAGTATCAGAGCTTTGCAATCTTCTGACAAATAACATTTTTCTTTACTAGCCACGTCCACATTTTCTCATTCCACATCATCTTGCACAGATTCACTATTTTCACTACAGAAATTAGGAATTTCTTCAAAATCAAATGGTCGCCAAAGAGCCATATTTTTAATGTATGCACGGTATGAAAGTTGAAAATTAACTAACAAACAAGTATAACAACCTCTAAAAGTTAGAAACAATAGGATTATAAATTTGGAAAATATCCTTAATGGTTTTAAGAATCTTCATTTGAACTATTCAATTAAAATTTAAAATTCCCTTAACACCTCTCATATTCTTTTTACAGCATTAAGTCACAGGATTACTGCCATAAACCCATTACAGCATTGTTAAGCTGCTTAACAAGACCAGCCATTTCATTTTGGAAATACTATACGTCGCGGCTTAACATTTATTTTTCAGATCATATTGTTAAATCACACAATTTATCAATATTAAAAAAAACTGAAATATTGATTAATGTTATTTATAATTAATCGTTAATTATTGTTAATATTAATAATTGGACAGAAGAAGATGTGTAATATTCTAAAAAATGAATGTTCTAATATGTTAAACTATTTATTTTATAGACTGAAGAATCTCTCAGTGAACTTCAACATTCCATTCACCCCACCTCCAGCGACAAGGTCATGTCAGTTCTCCAAACTCATAAAGGCAGTGTAGAAGACACTGGACAAAAAGCACAAAATGAACTCTAAGTCCCTGCTGTACTTAACACACATTTTCTTTCACATGTGTAGTTTTAATTACACTTGAAATTAATTAGAAAAATAAATTGTTGTTCCTGTTATTGTAGATAATTAAAGAGAAATATAAAGCACATCTAGAACAAATAAAAAAGTTTTTTATTAAGGTTTGATACGTTAAATAAAAAGACTATAGGAAGGAGTATTATTATATATAGGTAGAAGACCATGATGGTCTTTAAAAATGGTGAAAAATAGTTTCCGGCTGTACAATGGCGTAGAGCTATTTATTAAAATAATTGTTATCGGTATAAAAAGATACCATCTTGATATTTTCAAAAGAAGCTAAAGATATGAGATACAAGCAATCAATAAAACACTATTATATTAGGTCGTCAAGGATGAAATTTGTAGAAAAAAAGGCAAAGTTGGTTGATAACTTACAAATATAAGGAATTATTTTATTCATCAAAATATGCACCCATATTGTCTATACACTTTTGCAATTTAAGCGGCAGGTTGTTCAGGTGGTATAAACCCTGGTGGACGAGTCAATGAATTCCTGCAAGGCCAGTTTTACAGCATTGTCGGAATTAAACTGTTTTCTTATTAAAAAGTTGTCCAAATTGGGGAAGAAGTGGTAGTCAGTGGGGGCTAGATCTGGTGAGTATGGAGGATGCTAAAGAAGTTCCAACTACAATTCCTGTAGTTTTGCCACAGTCATTTGTGCAGTGGGTGATCTAGCGTTATCATGCAATAAGATAGTAGTCGATCTGTTGACCAATCTAGACTGTTATTCTTTAAGTTTTTGCATCATTTCGTCCAGTTGGTTGCAGTATATTTCTGCTGTGATCGATGAGCCAGGTTTTTTTTTTTTTAGTTTTTAAGTTGCCTGTACGAAATTTGGCGAACCAAAATTTTTAAATTTTGTTATTGTCTGCTGCGTAGTAACACTAGAGCCAAATACACTATTAATGTTTCGCGCGGTCTGCAATGCCGTAGTTCCACGTAAGAACTCGTACTTCATAATAGTGCGAATTTCCGACCGTCCATTTTCAACAAAATTTAAAAAAAAAGTTTTTGATGTTTTTTAGAGCATACAATGTGTTGCGCCCGTGGAGCGCAAATAATAATATTATTGTTTGCGCGTTCGTAAGAGAAAGGTGCCAGACGTCCACACAATGATTTCTTTAAAGAGGCGAGATGTGTAACTTTCCAACAAGAAAAATAGAACGGTAAAATATTATGCCAATGTCAACTAATAAGCTGTTAAAGTTGGCAATATTATTAACTACAAATTTCATACTTGACGACCTGATACCAATCTTGATATTTCCAAAAGAAGCTAAAGATATGAGATACAATCAATAAAACACTATTATACACCTGTAGTTTATTATTATATGTTAATGATTAAGCTGTTCACTTTTATAAGAACAAACTAAGAGGGAATTTTGTTTTCAATAGTTTGCACCTTTGAAGCTGTATGTCATGTTGGTATTAAAAAATGTCACTTTTTTAAAATGTCGATCCATTTGACATATGTTATAATGAAAAATTATATCTTAATTATAATGATCATAACCTTATCAACCTAAAGTCGGTTTTACAGCGTAAGGAATATTTTTAATTGACATTTAAAGTCAGTAACACACTATAAAAGTAACCAAAATAACCAGATCTAGTGTATTCTTACAAAAGTGAATTGCTTATATTCAAAAGTAATATCAGTAAAACTATATCTATTAAAAATTTAACTAACACGCCAACATTTTCGAGCCATGGTTTTTATGATTTTAAGATGGCCTAATCAGACAATATTCGCAAAATATAAGCGATTTTTTGGCGATGGAGCACCATCCTTGGCTACTGTAAAAACGGTGTTTCAACGAGTTCCAGCGTGGGAGGATTTCTCTCAAAGACGAACTTCGTGAAAATCGTTCTTTTAGTATTTTAATTCGTAAAATTATCGACGCTGTCCGGAATATGTTGGAGATGGATAACAGCTGCACTTGCAGGGATATTGACGCATCCATGACTCGAATCAATACAATCCTACATGAACATCGGGAAACTTTGTGCTTGGTGGATACCATACCAGTTAACTGATATTCCAAAGAAGACGCGAGTGGTGCGGAGCAAAAAATTGCTCATTAAATTTAACAGAGGTAAGACAAAAAACGTAAGGCTAAACCGTAGACAAAAACTGTCTACGGCATAGTAACAGGTGACGAAACATGGATTTACTGCTACGAACCAGAAAGTAAACGGCAGTCGGTTCAGTTGATCTTTCCAGTCGAAGACAACCAGTCAAAGTAAAATGTACATGAAGATTATACAGTGAATTTATTTTTTCCTACAACATTGAAATTATTATTATGCATGGTTTCCCTAGTAACGCCTAATTATTTTGACAGCAATGTTAAATCGCCTATGTTGCAAATTAAAAGATACGCAATTTTACATTGTTGTCAGATTTCAATTATCATAGTAACGATAATACAGTGTGTTCCAAACGGTTAAGCGGAACTAAATGGGAATTTCGTTCTTTTAGGTTGTCACGAGAAGGGACCTTGCTTGGGTTATTTCATTTTTCACGTTGGGATGTCAAAATTTAAAATTCCAACAATGAAACCATGGAAACGAATGACATGTCAAAATTAAATATTTTTTTTAGATATTTTAATGACAAAAAAATAAATAAATGGGAAATTTGTATTAAGAATGACACAAAAAAACAAAATATAAAGAAAATGACATTTTAAAATGATATTAACCTTAACCAAAAAATGTTTATTGTAAGTATGATTTACAAAGCTTAAACAAAACGGCCGAAAGGCACGATTTAAACGATGAAAGTAACTAGATTGCAAAATCTAGTTCCGCTTAACCGTTTGGAACAGACTGTAATTGTATATTATATATAATATACAATTGTATGATGTAATAGTATATTCTGTAACAAGGTTGGAATGAGAAAATTCTATGCGAGTGGAACATTCTGAGCGCGAGCCGCAGGCGAGCGTGAGGAACCACGAGCATAGAATATTCTCTTCCAGCCGAGTCACAGACCCTACTTTCTCCACGACCACCAGAAAAAAAAAATAAAGATAACAAATAATTATTTTAACAAAACATTTTAGTTTAACAAATAACTTATATTACATAAAAAAATAATCAATTAATTAAACTTATTTTTTTATTTATTATTTGTTTAATTTTAGTATAATATGCCACACATCTGCCACTATTATAGTACTTTTTAGGAAGTTATGTTGCATTTGTTTAATGTAAACATTGCATATATTTTAATGTAACCCTACAAAAACAAATGACAACAAGCATGGAATAGTTATTCCATAACAAGTGATGGAATGAAATACACGCAAAATGCATAAGAAGATAAAGTGCTTTAGAATGACATTCCAACTCTTGTGTTAGAATATTTCTGTAGTCAAAATTGGTTTTAGAATTGGTAATTTCTATAGTGGTCGTGGAGAAAGTATATTTTAATAACAATAAACATATAAAGTCTGTTCCTTTGATTTAGACGGAACTAGATTTTCAATTCTAGTTACTTTTACCGATTGATTGAAGCTTTTGATCATTTTGTTCAGGAAACCCCAACTTCAATATATAAAAAATAGCTAATGACAACTAAAAAAATGAAAATTCCGGTTAGTACCGTCTAATCGTGAAAATCGTGTCTAATAAATCGTGAAAATCCATGTTTCGAACAGTATATACATAAAACTGTTCATATTGCAATAAGTGTAAAAAAGTTACGCGCATACATACCCCCCCTCCCTCCCGTATCAACTTAACGTTTTTTTACACTGCAAGTTTTTATTTAGTAAGTCAGTTAATTAGTTAAAATGTTTGGCAGTCAACAATAATATCTATTTACGCCTCACCATTCTTATAACCAGAGCCGGCGCTAGCTCTTCTGGCGCCGGGAGAAACCCGTCAAACTGCACCCTTTTTACTTGCCCGACCTTAATATATAAGGGGCAAGTATTGTAATCGCGAAAATTTTCGATGTCGAGATTTTGACGGATGACCACGTTTCATGGTCCAGGGAATCCAAAAAACCTATTTTCGAAGTGCCGTCCGTATGTGTGTGTGTGTGTGTGTGTGTGTGTGTGTGTGTGTCTGTCTGTCTGTCTGTGTGTATACACGATAACTCAAAAACGGTTTAACTTAAAGAGTTCGTTCTGGTACTAAAAAATTCTCCTATTAAATAGGAAGAACCCTATTGTTTTTTGTGAAAATCGGTTGACTAGAAATGGGAGTTTACTCGTGTCGATTTTAAGATTTTTGCGAATATTTAGCAACAGAAAAATATTTCGAAAAAATTGATTGAACAAAAGTTACTATAAATGCAATAACTAATAACTTTTATTTGAGACGTTTTTTGATAAAACGAAAAATTTCTAAAAAATTTTTTAAAATTATTTAAAATTTTTCCAAGTCTCAATTTTTTCATACTTATATGTAACGTTTCCATGGTCATGATAATTAATTCGTAACTAGTAAAGCAAGCCTTGGACAAAAATTTGTATAAAACATAATTTGATGTATTTGTGAAGATTTATCTAAATATTTAAAAAAAAAATTTAATTTACATTTTTTTTTAAATATATTTTTTATGGGAGGGCAAGTCTAGCGGAGGTTTCCCTTCGCCACTGGTTTAGAATATGCACTGGTGTGCCGAAGAAGGGAGTTTAGGTGCTCGTATTCTTATTTCAAACATATTCTTTTGATTTAGATGGTTGCAATTTAAATATTTTAGCATTTTAACCGGATACTAGTTATGGCTAAGTAAATTTGCTAATACAGTGATACCTCGACTTAGAAAATCTCTCAAGAACTTTTCGAGATACAAATTATTTTCATATCCTATTTTGACCTCTAGATACGAACCGTGGTGTTTTTCTTTTCGAATGAATTAAAGCCTGTTTACATTATACTTTTTTAAACTTTTTTCCCTAGTACTTGCAACAAGCTACTAGGTACTACAGGCAACAAATCGAAAACTCTTGTGCCACAAAACCAGACACAAGAAAATTATCCTTTTTTAGGGTTTTGTAGGTATGACCAAAAAACCCTTATACCGTCATTTTGTCGTCTGTCTGTCTGTCTGTCTGTCTGTTCGGTAAAAATTGTAGCCAAACGGCTAAACCTAGAGAGTTGAAATTTGGCATGCTTATATAACTCTTTGACCCGCACATAGGAAAAATACTAAAACATCTAAAAAACATATCCCCCTAAAAATATAAACAAATATGTGCTCATTATGTTTATCAGATTATGTTTTTGGAAAAAAAAAGCATTTTTTGTGTTTTTTTGCTAATAATGTTGACAACTTATAGTTATATAATACGCTAAACAGTAACATGTTTCTTGGTGCAGTGGCTAAGATACTAGCGTTCTGCCCAAGAATTCATATTCGAACTCATGTTCGAGTCCTACGTGAGGAGACAATATTATTTTTTATTTTTTTTTTGCATTTTTATATTGTTTAAATTATTTTTTCAAAATTTTAATTATATTTTGGCAATTGTTGCATTTCATTTTTAATAGCGTAAATTTAATAACCAGTGGAAATTGTTGAAATTATAATTTAATTATATATTTGAATGTACACGAAATCAAAGGGGAGGAGCTATGACTAAAAACAACCAATGGAAGCCATAGGCGCAATTTTCAAAATCTTAATGAACCTTGATATATAAAAAAAAAATACTGCACATCTTTAAAAACCTAAATAATGGTAATAGGCATTCGATTTTAAATTCATAAAAAAATATTTTGACATAAAATTTGTTTTGGCATCCCAAATAATCATCATTCACTTACTAAATACTTGCAAAACCCTGAAATGTGTGAAAATTCACACTTCACATCAATTTTTTACAATTTAATGGAAGTTGATTTTCATACTAATCATGTAAAATAGAAAATTTTATAAATAAAAATTACTATGTAATGGTATACAAAATTTTTAGTGAAAACATTTCCTTCTCACTCATTCTTCATTTCTTTGCATTTTCTTCATTTAGTATTCTTTATGATTTTATAATCTGGAAACGCATTAATTGATTTCCCATAAGATATAATGGAAAATTGGGTTTCTAGATACATATTACTTTTTAAGATACGAACCACGGTCAGGAACAAATTAAGTTTGTAAGTCAAGTTGCCATTGTATGTCTAAATGTACCACCAAAATCAGTTATAACTGTTTTCAAGTGTGTGAGAAAGTTAATAGTGTCCAGAAGAAGAACATTATTATATAATCAATAAATGTGTACACCTTTAAACTCAATTTTATGTTTAATATGTTCAAGATCGATATAGAAATGAAAAATTATAATTTTGATCTAAAGAAAAATAGAAACACTTAATAAAAACTTAGAATATGTATATTTAAGCGTCGGTTTTGGTGCCCCTAAGAGCTGGCGCCCTGGGCCTGTGCCCCTATCGCCCCTACCTTTCACCGCCGCTGCTTATAACTAGAATATTATTTATAAATAAGAACTGTTTTAAACATCGTTGTAATACAATCAGCTGATGGTTCGGCCATCGTTGATGGCCGATACGTCATCAGCCATCGTTGATGACGTAAGTTCTATAGTTAAACAATTGACACCCAGAATTCCTATGTTTTTAAATTAAATTTACTATTTTTTTAATGATAAAACTATAAAGTTGTAGGTAAAATAGCGTATTTGACTCGCAATAATGGCTATATTTCACTCAGATGATTCCAACCCTCGCCTACGGCTTGGATGGTAAACTACATCCTCGTGAAATATATCGCCCATTATATGCTTTTTAAATAAAATACTATTAAGCTATTTCTGAGTTAATAATAAACCTTATTAATCCAGTATTACACGTCAAATATAAGTTTGTGGCAATCGTTGATATTTTAAGTCAGTGGTTCTTAACCGGGGGTGCGAGAGAGCATATCTAGGTGTGCGAGAGATTTTTAATGAAAATTATCGCCTAACCACTTATGAGAAACATGCCTTCTTCCCCACTCCTATGGCTGAAACCAGACCAGGGTTTTTGAATTGCGCGAAGAATTTTACAGTTTCTTATTAACCAAAATAGTGATTTAATGAAAGATTTCAGAAATAAAGACGCAATACTTCGGCTAGCCTACATAGCAGATGTATTTAACCACCAGTATGAATTAAGTACATCAATGCATGGATTTGGTAAGAACATAATAACAGCTAGTGAAGCATTGTCCTCATTTAATGAAAAATTAAAACTTTGAAGACGTCGAGTTGAAAATGGGAATTTAGCAAATTTTACTTTTCTGGATACAATTGTTTTGGAAAATGAAAAAACAACAATTATACCCGAAATAAAATTACACATCCACCAATGGAGTGAATCATTTAATGTATACTTTTCCACGGGAAATATAGGCAAAATTAATAGATGGATAATTCATTTTTGATTGACCTAAATTCAATGGACAACGTTTTATTAAAAGACGATCTAATCGTAATACGAGCTAATGCACGTATTGAAATGGAATTTGAAAACCTAGACTTAGAACTTGTTGTAATTTTATTTATTTAGCTCAATATTCATTCACAGAGTTTAATTACAAAGCATAATAAAGACACATATATCAATAATACATTTATAAAAACTATTCACTTGTCAAAACATAAAACATTACATGACAACAACAGCCTTCTTGTTATAATATTTTTCTTATATTTTAACAGAACTTTATCCAGAATTGGCAAAAGCAGCATTAGAGACACTTTTACCATTTGCCACCACTTACCTTTGTGAAATGAGTTTTTCATTACTTTTGCACATCAAAACAAAAGCCAGAAATCGCTTAAATGCATTTGATGCCTTACGCGTGTCTTTTTTTAAAAAAAGCCTCGTTTTAAAAGGATATTTATGAACAAACAACAACAACATAGCCATAAAAATATAGATATTTTTTATATGTAATAAGATAGTATGTATTGTAAATATATTAATTTGTTTATGCAATAAATAAATTATCTTGCAATAATTGTCTTTTCTTAAATAAAAATAGAAATACAGTTTTCAAGGGGGTGCGAAATCTTATTTTCAGATTCAAGGGGGTGATGACTTTTAAAAATGTTAAGAACCACTGTTTTAAGTAATAGAAACCATAATAATTTTATTTATATATTTAAAAATAATAAATTTCCTAATAACTAAGAAATGTTATAACATGACCATACAGTGCCTCAACTGAGGCAATTCAAAACGCTGCCAAGGGAACTGAATGTAAAAAACAGAACAATGTATCTAGTGTTGTTCTAACCAACTTAAATTTGATTCATTGGTACCCTATATTGTGCACGAGAAAGAAATTTGCTGAATAAGTTGCAGGCGAGTGAAGTTATTCATTCGAGAACGGAATATGCATTCCGTGCGTGCTACATGTTATACTTTTACTAAAATTACTATTTTTCCATAAATCAAAAATTTTAATCAAGAAAATACAATGTGAATATTGTAGGCGACATGGGCGCGTAAATTACATGGTATATTATGCGTAAACAAATTGTAAAGGAAACAAGAAACTTATGTAAACAATGTAAGCAATGATTTGCACATGCGCAATAATTTGAATTACAGAACCCCACTATCAATAAATTTTTTAAAATAATAGACTTTTAATAATGAGCCAGTTTAAAATGAAAAAGTATATAAAAGAACAAGCCAGTATGCATTGAAATATTAAATTTAATAAAATCGAATATATTTCATTATTTAGATGTTACGAGCAGTGGCGGCGCTAGCGGGGGTGGGGGTAACAAATACCCC
Source organism: Liopterus haemorrhoidalis (assembly GCA_963971575.1). Classification (NCBI taxonomy): domain Eukaryota; kingdom Metazoa; phylum Arthropoda; class Insecta; order Coleoptera; family Dytiscidae; genus Liopterus; species Liopterus haemorrhoidalis. The sequence continues at coordinate 20,705,267 of OZ020616.1, read as the reverse complement.
TAGTTGTCCCCCCCATAATTGCCCCATAATTGGTTTAGACGAAACAACTTTAGACGACACTAGACAAGACACCTTTAGTCATATAATACTAACTCACACCAGTCGTTACAAAAGATGTCTGGAAGTTGTTGTGGGTGCACTTTTGATTTGGGAGTGGATATGTAAGCAAGAAATAGGAAATAGGAGATATTGGGTTCATCCATATAATAGGGTGCGGGAAGAAGAAAATAGATTAGAAAATTTAATTCTTGAGCTGCAAAGTGATGAAGAAAAATTTTACAGTTTCACACGATTAACGCTAGAAACATTTGACAATCTTCTGGCACTTCTGCAAGATAGAATGGCAAAAAATGATACAAATTATAGGAGGTGTTTATCTACCGCAGCGCGACTGCTTATCACTATAAGGTAAGTTAAACCACTTATATTATAGTAATTTATTGCAATTTTATTGTATACAATTGTTTTATTTGAAAAAGTAACAAATTTATCAACACATTGCAAATGAACAACTAAAGAACTAATGGAAAGTCCTATATGTTAAATAGTACAATTTGAAAAATGAAAGTTCTGAGTAAGTAGCATCAGTCTCAAATTGATCATGCGGAGATGTCAGCACTGAAACATCACCTGAAGGAATTGAAACTTCACTATTAGAACAGGAAAGTGAAGCGGAGTGGGATGGATTAAAACTACTTTCCATTTCTTGCTCGTCTATTAAATTATTCATAACGGTAACAAGTGTATGCTTAAATGTTCGTTGTCTTTTTGGTGTCAACGTATTATAATCTGGAAGCATACCTTTCACATAGTTCAGCAATGGATGTTCTACATTTGTGTGTGTGTGTTGCTTTTTAGAAAATCTATCATTGGCCCAACAACTTGCTGTGATGGTAAATGCTTCTTTGGTCGTACCTGTCTTTCAAAATCTGAAGGAGCAAGGCGTTTTTTTTTCAGTTGATTCCTTAACTATATTAACAATTTCATTATGAATTGCTTGACTGTCTTCAGTGGTGGATTGAATTATTTCTTCCTCTCCTATTTCCTTCTCGGAGTTTCCTTTTTGTTTGCGATGCTGCATGTAGTCATTCAAGAATGACAATACATCCGCCAAATACCATTTGCGTGTTTCTTCACCCCCAGAACCAGATGGTTTGTTCTGATTTCTTAAATGTCTATCATAAGAGTTTCTTAGATTTGTCCATTTCTGCTTGCAATCATTGACTGGAAAAACAGGAAAAAAAGACAGACTTAAAATGAAATAAAAATTATTATTTTTTTTTATTAAAATCTAAACATTGTCAAAAGCGAATATCGTGTATTTCAAGTTCTAATTTTATAATTATCCTCTACAGATTCTTAGCAACTGGTGCTATAGTGCGTTCGAAGGTGAGTTTGCAGTATAGCTCTTATGGCAAATGGGAGCGGTGTTGCCAAATGTTGTAAAAGTGTCAAATGTGTCAATTATAATAATATGAAAAACTCGTATTATTTACAAAAATCAACTCTTATAAAACTCAAAATAACACTCAACAAAAACAAATGGCCATTTATAGAATACTGCGTCTTCACAGATCAGCGCGTTTTAGAGCTGGCAACGTCGACTAGCAAGAAAAGGATAGCGTCAGTCTGTAAACCCATTAGAGAGTATGAAAAAGAACTACTCCATATGCCCTGTACTGCAAACTCACCTTCGAACGCACTATACATTTGCAGCTATGCACTTTGAATTTAGAGGTTGTGCCACAACAGTCAGCTGTGTTGTAATGGAAACGTGTAAAATAATATGGGATGTCCTTCAACCTATCTACATGAAAACTGAATATTCACCTACGGAATGGGAGAATATTGCAAACAGTTTTGAAAGATTGTGGAACTTTCCTCACTGTGTTGGTTGTATTGATGGTAAACACAAGAATTAAAAAACCGCCAAACTGTGGCTCGCAGTATTACAATTGTAATTATAATTACAAAGGATTTCATTTAATTATACTACAAGCTGTTGTGGATGCTGATGGTTACTTTTTATTTGTGGATGTTGGAGAATATGGACGCGCAAGTGACGGCGGAGTGTTTTGCCAATCTAATTTTGGAACGAAGCTACTGAACAATGAATTGAATCTTCCGAAACCTCGTCCTCTACAAGATGGTGAAGACACTGACATTCCGTTTGTCTTTTTAGGTGACGAAGCATACAGACTAAATAAAAATCTAATGAGGCCATTTTCCAGAAGAAGCTTGACGTCTGATGATTTCCGTATATATAATTATAGACACTCCAGGGCAAGAAGAATAGTAGAATGCGCGTTTGGAATACTACGAGCGAGGTTCCGATTTTTTTCTACTGAAATATGGGTTGATCCTAATAAAATAGATGATATTGCACTGGCAGCCTGTGTACTGTGTACTTCATAATTTCATAAAAAAGAAACAGTGCAGTTACTTGGATAACCAAATAATTGAAGAAACGTTTTCTATTGAGAAATCTACAGCCACTACTACAAATTCAAGGAGACCGTCAACAGAAGCTCTTAAAATAAGAGAAGAATTTAAAAACTATTTCATCTCAGAGAAAGGAAGTATTCCATGGCAAAATGCAGCCATCAATAAGTAATATATTTTTTGATTTATGGACAAATATAAATTTACATCATTTAAATATAAAATATTAGTCTAGTACTTACCTGTCATATTCAATTCTTTACCAACTTCTTTCCATAAGTTTTCCACCACATTTCGGTTATGGTGCTCCTTCAATTTTGGATTGTATAGTGTTTCCCTTTCCTGCACCAGCAAAACAAACTTTTCTTCATCATTCGCCATTGTACAATATATATAAACACTGCTGTCGTCTGATGATGACTGATCAAATAGTGCATGCTCTATTCCATCAGACACGAAGTATAGACACGTTAAGACACGTCTAATTGCAATGACTAACCGTTGTGTGTTGCGCCATAAATATCAACATGAACAACAGTGACTAAGCGTGTCTAAACCTGTCTTGTCTTGTCTTGACTAACCGGTCTGCACCCAGCCTTTAAGGAAGTCATACTTTATTTTATCACTGATATTTTAGAGGTGAGGACCTTTTTTTATGCTCATCACTTGTATTTTAGTGGTGAGGACCTTTTTTTTTTGCTCATCACTTGTATTTTTGAGTTGACGACCTTTTTTTAGATCATATTTTCACATTTGTCTATTCAGACATCATAAAAGATGATGATCTCAAATAATCCTCGAATATTTCCTGCCCCCCACCAGATTTTCTTCAAATATTTCCTGGTCCCTCCAGTTTTTAAGAGCCAGCTCCGCCACTGGTTCGAGTTATTAACAAAACTTAATTCTTCATAAATATATTGGTAAATTTTTCGTTCGCCTCCACCAATTTAAATTAGAACTAGGCTGTATGTTTAGAATATATAGTATATCGACGTTGATTTTTAATGGACCATAATTTATTTATTAATGGACCATACGGGGAAATATAACAAAAATATTTTATATTTTTTAAATTTATTATAATGTGCAATAAAAAATGCTGTTACGACTTCTAGACCATTTTTTATACAATTTTGGAACTTACGTCGTTTTTTTATTGTAAATTGGCGATTACGTCTAAAATATAATAACTACTTACCTACGCCATTTCACTTGCTTAACAAATCATTTTGCATGGTGCATACACGTTACTTACGACATCATGTTTTTTTCGGACAATTCAAAAAAGCCGCTTAAGTCAGTACATGTATGTATGTAAATTAACAAAATAAATAAATGTATTTAACTTCTTTAATTACTATTACATAAATCAATACAAAATAGGTAATATTGTTTTAATGTTGTTTATTGGTTGTATTGTTTTTCAATTTAGGTGCAATAAAAACGTATGATTAGATACCGCAAACATTTGATAATAATTTGCCGGTTTGCATTTATACCGCCTCGCCTAACAGCCTTCTCCTTATCTATCGAAGTGTATTGTTACTTATGTCAGAGTGGGGAGCGGAGATCTTGTCAAAGGTCGGCTCCCACACGAATTATAATTGCTTTCTGAAACAGGTGCTAATATTTATTGCATTTCTTGCACTCGGCGTAAGAATCCTCCTTTGTCTGGTTATCGCCATCGTTTTAGCTAGAGCGGCGTAGACGGAGTCTTGTAAAGGCGGCGACAGCACTGTTAGATACATTGTAAGTTTACAATTACCTACCAATACATTCTTTCATTTATATCGACAAAATCGCTGCTCATTTGTACGACGACCAAATAAAATGTAATATTTATAATCAAAGATAAATTCAAACCTAATTTATAAAGATACAACAAGCAAATAATAAAATGCTTAATATATGAAAGACGCCCTCGTGGCCCAGGCGCCTGGAGCGATCGCTCCATTGCTCCATGCCACCACACGGCCCTGGGTGCCGGCAGTGGCGTAGCGTGGTATTCCTGCACCCGGGGACAACCAGGTAAATCAGCGTCCCTAATTTAAAATCACCAGAACTGGGGCGAGGGTCTTTGGCGCCCTTATACAGACAGGGCATCAAAAAAAAGGTCCTCACTTTAACTTTGGCGCCGCCCTGCCATCCGACTGTGTTTCTCCGGCCCTGAAAATCACCTTATGGTTCTTAATTTCGGCGCCCAGGTCATTTGTCCCCCCCCCCCCCCCATCGCTACGCCATCATTATTGCTTTCAAGTTGCCATCGTAATTTTCGACATGCCGTGAGAAATGGACATAGTTGCCATGACGAAATAAATTCATTTCTCACGATAACGTAGTAAACATGCGGTATAAAAAAAAAAATGAAACAATTCCATAATAGTCGTAGGAAAAAGCTTTTGTCCCTAAAGTTTTGTTGTTTTTAAAGGATTTTTATTAGATAAATAAACAGTTCGGAAGAATGGATCTTGGACGTCCATAAAGGAAGGCAAACGGGGCACGTACCCAATCGGACTCAAACAAGTCACAAAAATCCAAATCTCCCTGAAAATTATACAACATATTTCATTCGTTACAACCGCACCTAGAAGTTTCTCTCGGCCTTTGGTATACCCGTAGCTAAAAAACCGCAAACGAGAACATTGGAGAACATCAACCGCAGAAATAAAAACTGTTTCCCCTTTCATTTTTATGACCAATTTTATACGCCTTTTCGAAATACTGAACACAGCTACGCCATACGTTTATTAAGTCTGTTGCTTTGTCAACTGTCATCGTAGCGTAAAATAATATTTAACATGGATATTTAGATATAGACCTACCCTACCTAAAACGATTGTCTGATCTGAATTCTGCCCTATTTTAACTAATTTAATCCTACACCTTAACCGTTTGGAACAGACTGTATGTCCATGTGAAAAAAGGAAAGAATTACGTATGGCGCAGTTGTGTTCATAAATTTAATGTGGTAGTCGAACTTCTGAATGTAAAACTTTACCAATATTTTATTTGACAAGTTATGTGACATTTAGGATGGTAAAATTGTGTAATGTTTAATTCATGCTTAACTGTGTATATTCAGGCACGGTACCAAAGAAGATTTCATTAAACAATTACAGTGAAGATATGTCAAATACTTGTATTAACATTTCTTGACGTTTTATTGACATTTAAACCTAACCTAACTTTAAATTGTAATCAAAAAAGTAAATAATTATTTAAAATGAGCGTTCCAAACGAAGATTTGTACGAATTACAATGGAACAACCATTCAAAAATATTAAAGGGTAGTTTTGATCTTTTCCGTACAGACAATGAACTTATTGATGTTACTTTAAGTTGTGAAGGAAAGAAATTAAAAGCCCATAAAATTGTATTATCAGCGTGTAGTTTATATTTTTTAGATTTATTCAGAGATAATCCATGTAAACATCCTATTATTATAATGCGTGATATTAAATATCAAGCGATGGTTGATATTTTAAATTTTATGTATATTGGTGAAGTTAATGTTGCTACAGATGAGTTACAAACGTTTTTAAAAACAGCGGAGTATCTACAGGTTAAGGGGTTATCAGAAAAATTGCCCCTTAAAATTAATCAAACTGAAAGTAATTTTGGAACGAAACACAATGTGAAAGATAGTATAAATTTAAGTAAAAGTAAAGTGCAAAGAGAAGAAAAAACGCAGAGTGATAGTGTTGTTATTGAAGATTTATCAGAACACGATTCACTCAATTCTAATCATGAAACAGAAGATTGTACAAATGAATATTCAAATCAGGAAATGGAGACAAATCAAAACCAAACAACATTAATAGCAGGTAATTAAATGATCAGATATTATCTGTTTCATTTTCTAATACGAAACTATGCTCTATGTCAGCTTAGAAAAATGTGTGTAAGAAGATAGGAGCTGTTTGTCCTTGTTTCTGATTGGTTTAGAACAGTGGTGCGCTAACTATTTTCATTCCCGACCCCCCATTTTGTGTAAAATTTTGTCGCGACCCCTGGATAGACAATAGACGTTTTTTTAATCATCAACGTACTTAACCCCTTAACGTTTTGTTTTTTTTTTTTAGAAAAGGGGTAAAACAAAAATTTTTTTTTTCTTTAAATATTTAAACTAATTTATTATTTATATATAATTAAGTTGTTATATATGAAATTTATAGGTAGAAATAGGAAATAATTTCACTCAGCGTTTTGGACAAGAAGCGTTTATTTTATCAAAACACAACGTTTCGCCAACAACATTGTTGGCTTCTTCAGGTGCTATAACAATAACATCATAATAGAAAACAATCTTATACAATCAATAAAGACAATTTACCTATGTTAGTTAAACGTAGCTATAACAGACTGTACATCAATCATCTCCAAGGATGGTGAATTGCAGAAATTCATTGACAATAATGTGTACTTGAAGAAAACAGACCTGTCCTATGGTCTTAAATTGGTCTTAAAAACAGGACTTAAATTTCAATTAAATATTGTAATATAATGATCAAAAATAGAAACTATTATTTAAATTTTACAATTCAAAACGAGACTAAATAAACTATACAACTGTCCTATATTAACTTATTCATAAATACAATGATATCAAGTTTTATCAATGCATCAATATGGTTTAACGTTTAACTAACATAGGTAAATTGTCTTTATTGATTGTATAAGATTGTTTTCTATTATGATGTTATTGTTATAGCACCTGAAGAAGCCAACAATGTTGTTGGCGAAACGTTGTGTTTTGTCCAAAAAGCTGAGTGAAATTATTTCCTATTTCTACCTATATTCAAAATTGGATGTTAAATTACTAATCTACTATGAAATTTATCAATAAAAAATATAAATTTGTTTAAAAATTCAATTCTGTGTGGTATATTTTGAAGCATGGTATAGCACAGTGTTTCTCAACCAAAAACCCAGTATAATACTGGGCAGCACCGCGGCCCAGTAAAATATATAATTAAAAAAAACGCGGACCACTAACTTTCAATTGTTGGTTCATTTTTTGCAAGAAAACAAATATATTTAATGTGCTATCAAATACATTTATTTTATTTGTAGAAAATCGCAGAAAGTTTACAGAAAATAAACAAAATATAAATTATTTACATAAAAAATTTGCATAAAAAATAAAAATAAAAACTGCAAAAAACACAAAAACTTTTGCGGACTACTAAAATTTTTCTGGGGACCACTGGTGGTCCGCGGACCACCTGTTGAGAAACACTGGTATAGCACACAATCCAACTTTGCAGGCTGAACAATAACTTCGGGTTTTCTTTCTCTTCTTTTTGCCTTTATCATCTCTTTGATTACAGCAAACTGCACACAATCTTGTGGGATTATCTTTTTTTTTTTCGGTGGGCCAACGGAGTGACCGAGCGCATTAAGTCTTGCGGTTTTAGACTGTTAGACTGTACGGTCGGTGGTTCGAGCCTGCTTCGTTGGTGATATTATTCGGGCGAGAATAGTATGTTTACATTAGTCTCATTTTCACAATTATTCACCCCTCATCCAGGTGTAGGAGCTTGCCCCCTGGCATCGGCGATTAGCCTCGTTGCAGAAATAAAGGCCGATGTAAAATAAATAATATAATAAATATTTTTTTTTTCGGTGTGGGGAATATATTCGGGGAATTGTCTTTCATTTACTTTATTTTTACTATCTTTGACTTTATTGTACTTTGAAATTCAGTTGTAATTATATACTATTATATCCACTTGTTGAATTGCAATAAGTATAATTTGTTTTCGAAGAATGTAAAAATCAATTCTTACTAATTACGACTTTATTTGTTATATTTTATTATAAATAACTAATCAAAATTTAACTTATAATAAATCAAGTTGACATAAATAATACTTTTTTCTTAAATTTTAAATGATTATACATACCCGAGTTCAATTCGGGTACGTAATGTTTTTGCGTACGAAAATTCACGTTGCCCGAACTGGACTCGGGTCTGGTCATTTTTGCAAGTATAGTATGCCCGAACTGAGCTAGGGCCTAGGCGTTAAGGGGTTAAAGTGAAATTCTTTCTCGGATTTGCACTTACAGGGTGTTTTTAAAAGAGTGTTTATTTACACACAATTGTGTTGGTAAAAAAAATATATACCTTTTCAAGTTCAAATTGGCACGAATCAAAATCAAATTGGCACTAGTCAAAATCAAAATGACAATTAACAAATTCAAGTTGACAATTAACAAATTGAAGTTGTCATTAAATAATTTTAAAACTCCGAGAACATTTGCAAGATTGCGCCAATCCCCGTTAGAATTATAGGGAAAAATTGCTAAGCGATATGACATCTGGTGGGATTTTAGCAACTACAGAAATATCGCGCTTTTCTTTATAAAAAATGTTTGCATAAAAATATAATTGCATAAAAACAAGTATTAATATTGTAGCAAAATTACAAAAACCACCAATAAACATTAAAATTCACGTTGTTTATATGTAACGAATGTCTATTTTGAAGGTTCTAAGTATGCCGAAATAGCGCTGCGATCTTAAAATACTTCCCCTATAAACATCGCAAATTTGTCTTTTTGACTTTACGGCGTCAACTATTTTTATAGGGCATTATGAGAACGTGGAAGGGTTCTTTTAAGATGTTAATTTGAATTAACAATAAAATTATTTAATGACAACTTGAATTTGTTAATTGACAACTTGAATTTGTTAATTGTCATTTTGATTTTGATTAGTGCCAATTTGAACTTGAAAAGGTATAGTTCTATTTTTATAAAGAATAAAATTTCATTTCACTATTTTACTGGTACCTGATACTTGTTGAAGAAAAGAAGATATTTTTTAATGTCATATAAATTTCTTTGAATTTGGCGACCCCGAAAAATATTCTCGCGACCCCTCTGGGGGTTTAAATAAATTGTTTGTAGTCCAAGGTGACAAATGTTCAGTGTCGTACATTGGAAATATATATTAGGTTTGTTCTGTTCGCTACCTTGCGTTTTACTGCAAGACGCGGCGTTAAATTTATTACTGCGACTGTAAGAATTTAAGTTACTAAAAACGCAGATTCTTTTCGTTTCAGTAACAGTTCTATTTGACTATAGTTAACCTATAAAATTTAACATGAATCATTTCTTTATCAGGCGTGCACACAAGGGGATTCACAGCTCTCTCAAAAATTTTGGCTTCTGACCCTTCTAAAAAAATGTTGACTTCTGACCCACCTAAAAAACGTTGAGTTCTGACTCCCCCTAAAAAAATGTAGTCTTTTGACCCCCTAAAAAATGTTGGCTTGTAACCCCCTTAAATAATTTTGGCTTCTGACCCCCCTAAAAAAAAATGATGGCTTCTGACCCTCTAAAAAATGTTGAGTTCTGACTCCCCCTTAAAAAATGTTGGCTTTAGACCCCCTAAAAAATGTTGGCTTCTAATCCCTTAAATAATTTTGGCTTCTGACCCCTCTAAAAATATGATGGCTTCTGACCCCAAAAAAAAAATGTTAGCTTCTGACCCCCAAAAAATATGTTGGCTTCTGACCCACCTAAAAAATGTTGAGTTCTGACTCCCCCTAAAAAAATGTTGGCTTTTGACACCCTACAAATTTTTGGCTTCTGACCCCCTAAAAAATTATTGCTTCTAACCCCCTTAAATAATTTTGGCTTCTGACTCCCCCTAAAAAAATGATTACTTCTGACCCCCTACAAATTTTTGGCTTTATGTACATTATGAAGATTTTTTCAGATTTTTATAACACCTATGGGAGATAGGATGGAGGACAAATTTTTTGACATAGTTTTGAATAAAATCCTATAAAAAAAGATTTTTCAAAATTAAAGATTTTTTTTTTTTTTTTTCATTAAATACATATTTGTTAATATTTATCTCGTGATGTGTTTATCTGAACTCTTAGTATTTTTCGTATATTTGGATCAAAGAGTTGTACAAGTATGCCAAATTGCAACTTTCTATGTTTAGCCGTTTGGCCACAATTTCTATCGTACAGACAGACAGACATACAGGCAGACAGACAGATACATGAGGTTTTGTGGTGGTCATACCTACAAAACCCAAAAAAAGTACGGGCGCGTCAACTGGTGTGTAATATTTCTATTCATTATTTTATTTTAATTTTCAGATTCGGAAAGTAATGATTTTGATTCTATCGTTAACTTTGATCTTACGAAAGAAGATAGAAAAAAATCATATTCAACTTTAATACCATCTTTCAGAAAAACTTTATCCATCAACGAGAAAGATACACTCTCATCTAAATCGATACCTGTTATATCAAAAATAAAAAATAAACGAAAAAGACAAATTGAAAGAACAGAAGAAACAGAACCATCCATTGAGCAGGAACAAACGGAATCATTAAAAACAGAGTGCATAGACTTGGATGATATCACAAAAGATGAAGTTAGAATTTTGGGATTGGAACAAAATTTCAATGATCAAGACTACGATACACAGTTTGCTTTTATGCAAGAGCTTAACGGTAAGTTTGGTTTATTTTACATTAAGGTGACTAGATTTTGAACGTACAAAATTGAGATATAACGCCCAACCAATGAAAAGAACGCTTATTTTGGGATTTAATTCCAAATGTGACAGTTGGATTATTAAGGGCCCCAATTTTTAACTGGACTTTTAAGGGTTTCTAAAATTCAAACTGCGAGTTTCTATCTTTTATCGTTTTTGAAAAGGGTGTGTTCAAAATTTTGAAAAAAAATCTGTAATCCATAACTGCGTCAAAATACGGCCTAAGGGTATTAAGGACCTTACTAATTTAAAAATAAAAACCGTTTGCGTATTTTGTGATAGAATGAATTTGAAAAATCATAAGAATAAAAAATCAGCTATGGCCACCACAGAACCGACCGTCACCGCAAAGTACTGAAACAAAATACTTTCTAACAGATATTATTATAGAAAAAAATACTAACTGATAGGGCATGTTTCTTAATTCAGCGCTAGATCTAGCGTATAAAGCACAAATCTAGCAAACCGTTTCTTAATTCAGCGTAAAATTCTAGCAGGCTGTTTCTTATTACAGCACTAAATGTCCAAGCGTTTAAGCAGAACTAAAGTCCATTTACCGTAACTTTGAAATGACGTCACAGTTGAAAAACTCACCTTGTAGTCAATTCGTAAACTATCAAAAAAAGTTAGGTTATATCGAACAACTTCTAAAAATATATTGAAAACCTATATTTCCTATGGAGGAAAGGAATTAATGTAAATTATGATGCACAGCAGTTCTTTCTAACCGATTTGTCGCGAAATTTATGGTTTATATTATATTAAGTGTGTAATGTAGTATTTAAAAAAAAATAATAAATTTCAGTGTATAAGAATCATCAGAAATATTTGTTTTTAGAAATGTGACGTGTTCTTTTAATACTTTTTATACAATTTACTTTAATTTTTCGCCTGGTGTCAAATTGACACAGCGGGTTCGGGAAGCAAACGCAGAGTGTTCCGAGTCACACTGTTTAACTCCAGACCGCTCGAATAAACGCGTTTAGACCTTTTCTCGAACATTTCGAGCTTGCTTCCTGAACTCATTAAATGATATCGGAAAGCAATGATAAAGAGTCAAATTTTTTATTATTCGAATAGAAATTTTTTAATTTCACTTGTTAGATACAATTTTGTTTCGAATAATGAATATTCAAATATTATTTCGAGTCAAGCAGTTTATTGCCGCTAGCTGCAAGTGTAAATTTCATGAGTATGCTAAAATTACTTTTCGTTTGCATTCGATGATAATAAACAATTCTACGTAACAGACCTGTAGGTTAAAATTACAAAAAAAAAAAGAACTTAACAAATGTAAATAGAACATATTTTATTAATCATATATAATATTTGTTTATCGACCAAGATACAAAATTAAATATTGTTTTTGTTCACTTACATTACAAATTATAAAATCTTTTAAAATATACAAACACAATATACAGATAAAAGTACGTTATAGAAATATCACCCATCATATTTGATATCTAATACTCTTTTATGAGTTTTAAAAAACCCTTAAATTTTGGACTCAAACGCTTTGTAAGAAATGGTAGTTTACTAAGGTACATTGCAGTTTTTAAAAATTAACTCGACCAATATCTCGAAAACTATTGCTACGATCAAGCTAAAATTTGATATCTAGTACTCTTTTATGAGTTTTAAAAAACCCTTAAATTTTAGTCTTAATCACTCTGTTAGAAATGGTAGTTTACTAAGGTACCCCTTTCATGTAATTTTATATTAATAGTATCGACAGTAACATGCTCTCCTAAAATCAAATTAATTATCTTTCAAAATAATTAATAAGAGACAAAACCATCGTTTGAGCACGGCTACTAAGAGCTTTGGGCATTTTTATTACAGTAAAATTAAATAAAATAAAATATAACCTCACTAAATAAACACTTATGGTACTATTACCGTCTAGAATTTTCAAAAACTCAATTTTTTATTTTTACGTATTTTGATTCTTTATACCTTCAATAATAACTTTCTAAAATATTAAATCAAAATTCTTACGAATACGCGATGAAAAAAGATATCGAGCGAGTTTCCTTAGCAGAAAAAGGCACCAACGCGGCAACGAAAAGCGGTCGCTTGGAGAAGAAGCAAGACCTACTGGAGCAACATCAGGCACTTGAGGACGAAGGTCTACTTCTGTACGGTCCAGGCATTGCCGATTAATTGATTGTAAGTCATAAAAATCAATTTTAAAAACAATATTTACAAAAAAATGTAAAAAAAACTTTAAACGCGTTTTTCTCGAATATATATTTTTTTAACTGGCGGACAGTTAATCTCCGGATCTACTGGGCCGATTTTAATAAACTTTGAAGCATTTTGTTTGTTTTTATATCCTGTATGATAGTTTACCACAATTTGACCACAAAAAAAAATATATAAAATTTTTGAGTCTCAAAAAAGGTCGGAAAAAAAGTCGATTTTTGAAAAAAATTTTAAAATGTCCGCCATTTTTTTATTTTTAATGATTTTTCAATTTTTCTGGTAAACTATCACGTAAGAACACTTCCTTTTTGTAACGCATTTTGAATTTTATGTTTTATACTTACCGTTCCAAAGATTAACTGTCCTCCATGCAGTATTGTTTTTTTAAGAACAAAATTTGAGCGCCTTCTACAAAATGTAAAATTAATAGAAAATAAAAATAAAAAAAATTTTCGTAATCTTTAAGAGTTGTTTTATATTTAAAAAAAAAAAATTGATAACCATATATAGTAAAGAAAGTGAAAAAAAAAATGTTGAATATATGCCATTTTTTAGCATTCTAGACGGTAATAGTACCTTAAATGTCAACTTGACAAATAACGATTTAACAATCCAATTACAAACTGACAACATTGGAAAAATTTACCAACATTAAATAAATAAATGTACTAACTGAGTTATGGATTGATGTTGATTAAAACATATCATAACGTAGGTACTTAAATTAACCAAGTGTGACGTCATCTCATATTTATTGTGAATGGAGTTTAAATGCAATTTTAATTTTAAGTTGTCACTAGCTTACTTTTTAACGATTGAAGTAGGATTTTGCTGCACAAAATGATCCAAAGCTTTATTATATCGTTAAAAGTTACTAAATTTGAAAATCTAGTTCTGTTAATCATAATTCATAAGGTAGTTATTCACACTGGTAACTAAATTAATTATTTACTCATCACCATGATTAAATTTTTAGTTATAATTAGAGCTAGGACATAGCTAGGCCTAAGTCTACACTAGGTGCGTTCAGCATAACTGTGCCGTGTTAACTCTGTGTCGAGCAAGTTTTTTGTCACGTGACCACTGTGCACACTGTGCAAGAAAGTCAAAGACGAACGCTTTGTTCAGATTGTGCAGTTATTTTTGTTATTCTAACCTTTTTTTTTGTAAACAAATAAATTATGTGTGTTTGATTACATGAAGTCTATCTCGTGCTACTGGTTTTGTACGATAATATATAAATGACGCATGAAGGTTTTGGGATGCTTTTAAGTAATATAAAAGAAATTTTATTTGATGAGGAAGACAATTCAGAAGAATTTTGGAAAAAGTGTTTGAATATGCAGATAGTACTGTTCCAAACATGACTACAAATCAATTTAAAGTACATTTCCGCTTGTATCCAGAAAATTTTGAGTCTTTTCGAGTGTATTTACATGTTCCATCATGAGGTTCATGTCTGTCCTATTTATGTTGCAAATGCTGCAGGCATAAACAATGATATCTTGATTGTTTTCACTCATATTGTTTTGTAGAAATTTTAACTTGTATTTTTACCGCGAAAAACACTATTGCACAGATTGCCGCACGATCTGAACTTGTGACGATTGTGCAACACAAACTGCATTGCACAGTATATGCCGTACGATCTTCGTGCAGCACAAAGCACACAGTAACTTTATGACGAATGCTTCTTGTGTAAATTATGCAGCATGTGTAGATTATTAGCTTACGCCGAACGCAACCTACTGTCGCCTGCGAGCGGCACATTTTTTTTTTTTATTTTTCAATAAAAACTATAAATTTTATTCATTGCCGTACTAGTGAAACGTGAACTCATACTTTATCACTTTTATTACCTTCATAAAGAGTCTAATCTCTTGCATTCCAATTAAATTTAACTGTGAAGACGTAGACATAGTCACCGTATTGACTTTATAGTTTTCAACTTGAAAATATGATTTAATAAAAAAAGGTAATTGCATGAACTTATATGAATTTGTCAGAATTGCAAGCTATAATGCAGACTTTTTCTAAATTTTCATTAGAATTATTTCTGCTTGGCGTATGAATATTTTTAAATCTTGAAAAAGTTCTTTCGACTTCATAAGTAACGACGGGGACTCTGCAAAAGTAATTTCGATATTGATTAAAATATTGTTTTAAAAAATCGGGGCAGTCATCGGAATAAATCTGTGTTAATATACGAAGGTCTGGATTCCTCTGAAGAACTGCATCAATTTTATTATTTAAATAAACGCCGAAGTCACCAGATACTTGTTTTAAATTTGATATGACTAAGTTAAAATTATACAAACTATCAACTAAAGGTCCATTGTTTTTTTTTTTTTTTTTTTAGTAGAGTTGTTGTTGAAGTGTTACAATTAAATGTAATGTTTATAAAATACAACTTTTGAAATAAATCTGGAACTTGCGCTATTTGTTGACATGTGCGAATGCTCTGTGCATCATCGCCATTTAATTTTGTTAAAAAGTATTTGAGGATCTCAAAATTATTGGCATAGAACGCACATGCTTTTAGCCATGTACCCCACCAGGTAAGTACAGGCTCGGGCGGTAAACTTAGAAATGGACAACACTCTTTAAACAATGTTTTTTAAATTATAAAAATATTCACATCTGAAAAATTACTTTAAATGAAAAATTACTGACAGATTCAGCTATTCTATGTAACGAATGTGCTAGACATGTAATATATAGCATATTAAAATGGCTGTCTATATGTGACGGTCGGTAAAAACTGAAGTTTATTGCTATAGTAATTATTAATTAAATTTTATAATGTATAACAACGTGACAAAACAGTTAGGGGAGTATAATAAACAAAATTGGAACGTGGTGATAGTAGTGTGTTTTGTGGTGGGAGTACTATATTTTCTAAACACCCGCTCGCTATATTATTCTTATTACCGAACGATAGATGGATACACTGTTTCATCATTTTTTCCGAAATTCTTTAAGGCGTCTTGAAATTGCTTGTTGAGTCACATCGAATGATCGTGCCAATTCTTCTTGAATTTGACACGAGTCTTCATCAAGTAAAGCCTCCAATTCAGCATCTCTGGCTAGTAGCCAAATCTGTTAATGCCAACAAATAAAAGGAAAAAAAAAATCTGCATCTTTGAAAACCTTCTTTCTTCCACCGCTAGCCGGTCTTCGACGTGAAAATCACCATTCTTGAAGCGTTGAAACCACTCACGACACGTTCTTGCACTAATAGCGGTCTCACCATAAGTACTTGAAAGCATTCGATGAGCCACAGCCGCAGATTTCTTCATATTGAAGCAGCAAATTAAAACGTCCCGCAAATGACGAGAATTTGACTCGTAACCTGACATTTTCAATCGAGAATAACTTTATGATGCAGACACAAATCGACTAATGTTTTTATGGGGTTATGTTGAGAGATGCCCAAGTTTATTGGATGACGTCTATGATCTATTTATTTCGACCACAACTTACCGCTAAAGCCATCTATAGGAAAACGGCGAAAGCAAAGTTGTACACCTAACACATTGCTTGGATGTCTTCATTCTTGCGGCTTCATTATCCTGCATGGGATCAAATAATCCGCGTGGTATTTTGTTTTTAAAAACTGTGAGGTGTAAATTTCGACAAGTTTGAAACAAAATCATTCGAAATGTGGATTTTCCGATCATTCTAACGCAACGCTGGGCAAGCTTTTTTTTTGAAAAGGACCAGTTTGCTCAAATAATATAACTAAAAGGGCCGCACTATTTTTACCTATTTTTTTTTTTTAAGTGAGGATTTTTTTTTGTTAGGACACCCTTGTGTTTTATAGTGTTTAGGGGGACCCAAATCTTGCCCAGGGCCCGAAAAATTCACTTGTACCATTATTAATATAATAATTCATGGAGGGCCGCCTGTAACACTATCAAGGGCCGTAGTTTGCCCACCGCTGTTCTAACATCTGGTCACCTTATTTTAACCTTCCAAAAAATTTGATTTATATATTTATTTGTTTTTATTTGTATTTAGATTTTGAGGATTCATTTCATAGGAAATCGCACCCATGTCCGCAATGTCAAAAAGTTTTTAGTCATCAAATAAGTTTAAAATTACATTTACCAACGCACAGTGGCGACACCATTTGTCCGATCTGTCAGAGTGTGCTTAGTAGAAAATGGGATTTAAAAAAACATATGCGAAGAAAACATAAAAATGAAATGAACGACTTTCCTAACTATACAAATTTAAATAACACAACTCAAGACGTTCTTTAATTAGTTAAAGAAATAGCCGTCTGAATTAGGAATGACGAGAACTAAAAGTTTCGGGAACCGGGTACCCATACCCAGAGCTGGGCCAAGTACTGATGAAAAGTACTTGAAGTACCAAGTATCAAGTACTGCACCTAGTACTTTCTTTTGCAAGTACAAGTACTGGTAAAAAATTTAAAGTACTTGAAGTAACAAGTATTTATGAAAAGTACTTGAAGTATGTACTTCAAGTACCGGAAAAAGTACTTCAAGTACTACAAAATACTTAAAGTACTAAAAAATACTTCAAGTACTACAAAGTACTTCAAGTACTAAAAAAATATAAAATATGTAGTACAATAATAATAATAATAATAGTAATACTATACTTACCCGCTAATATTATACTAACTTATTGTCAGAAGACATGTTAGGCAGAGTTGACCACGGATATCGTGAGACAAAAAGAAAGGATGGAAAATAATAATAATATTATCTGTCTCATTTTGTAATACGTAACTAACAGGAAAAGTTCATTTTTTATGTTGTATTTTGACAAAACATTTATAATACTATCATAGCATTGGTTCACACGGATACGCCAAAGTCTGTTTACACCACAACAGTCACCAAAGTAACCAGATCTAGTTTCGTATTACAAATTGAGACGGATTATAACATTATTTTTATAATAAATTTATATCGTTGTGGTGTAACTTACCACTGCACATAGTTGACAAAACGCTGGACCTACCTCAAACTAATACGGAACTCCCGTTCCCGTTATTGAAACGGTGACTACATAGACGTATTTTTCGTTTTATTGATTTAAACAAATGTAAGTAATTGAAATTTATGGAAATTATAAATTCAATTCATTAAGTACTAAGACACTAAGACTTTAACCAACTATTATCATTTACACATTAAAGAACTTGTTCAGTCTTGTGCCGTTAAAATTCTGAAAATAATTAAAAGTACTGCGTAAAAACTGCTACGAAACTACTGCAAGTATTTAAACTACTTCAAGTACTTTCAATTACTTCAAGTACTTTCACCTACTGCAAGTACTTTCTAATACTTCAAGTACTTTGAACTACTTGAAGTACTACTTATTTTCGAAAACAAGTATCAAGTAAGTATTTCTATAGAAGTACTTGCAGTACCAAGTACAATTGCCAAATTTAAAAAGTACTTGAAGTAAAGTACTTGAAGTACTTAAAAATACTTGAACTACTTTTTCAAGTATTTTACTTGAAGTAAGTCCCAGCTCTGCCCATACCATTACCCGGTCATTTTACCACTACTCATTAATTACCCGCTACTCGTGAATTAAACAGGGAAGTGAGCTAAAGGGACACCTGCTGCTCGCTTCCATATTTTAATTGTCCCAATCATGAGAAAGAATGGAATTTTTTTTTTACAACAAAATACTTATGAGCTGCTTTCTTTTTACAAGTTAAAATGCTTTGCTAAGCTAAGAAGTTAGTCAAATCGCTTAGCTAACCTAAGTAATTCTAAGCAACGTAAAAGGAACGCATTCGGTGGAATCGTTTTTATCCACGACTGTACTTGACGACATAACCTAATTTTGCTTATTATAATTATATATTATATGCTTATTTGCTTATTATAATTATGTATTATATGACTACTACTGTATTACTATATTATATGACATTTTTTTTACACTATTAATTTTACACAACAAAGAAACCATAAAACTCTACGCCGTACATAACCTTAAACAACAATTTTTAGTTCTACTTGGCGCCTAAACACACGCAAGTTTTGTCTTAGCAAAGGAAAGGGGGGAGGAAAAAACTTAGTTTATTTTAGTTGTAGCCTTATAAATGAAACGCTCTTACAACTTAGATTAACTTAGCTTAGCTTAAATTACTTAAGTAAACTGGTAAAAGGAAAGCGCCTATTGATAATCTGAAATATTAAAAATACCTTACGATTACCTAACAATTATCCACTACCCGTTAATACTTAACGTGTAACGGGTAATCAAAATCGGAACCAGATAGAATTTTAACTGCTCGGGTAGCGGGTACCTTACGTCATTCCTAGTCTGAAGACAACTGCGCTATAAGTCTATAGGGTAGTCGGCGAATCAGTGTAGTTGCGTCACTGGAAACGTCACATGTTATTGTGACATCATATTTAGTACGTCTACATAGAATCCATTTAACGAATGTATTATTCGTATGCTGTCACTTTTATCGTAATGAAATTAAAATATAAGAATAAGAACATAATAGAAACAAATAAATTATTCTAATAGGCTAAATAGTCCTAAAAGGGGCTGATATGATCCAAAAATATGATCAAAGAAAAGAAAATATAAATACGTTGAATTTAACCTAAAAAGCTATGCACTACACACAATATCAAATGGAAATGTATAAGATGTCTATAAGAAAATATAACTAAACACAAAACTGCTAAATAAACAACAAACTAAATAAAAAAGGTTTTTAGAAATTACTATAAGTTAGATATGTGAACACAAGTGTCAAAACACATCAGAACGTATTATAAAATGTCAAATGTAAACATCGTGGTTATTTAGCGATACCAATACAAATGTCCCTATATTAAATAAACACTTTTAAAATTTGTAAATCTTCAAAATGACCATGGAACACAAACTAAATATCAGTGATGGGCGTTTACACGTAAACTTTAATTGTTTACGTTTACTTGTAAACTTATGTAAACAATTGGTAAACTTGTCAACAATGTAAACTTTGTAAACTGTCAAATAATGAGGTTAGTTTTAGTTATTTAATACGAATAATAGAGAGTTAATGAACAAGTATATTCAGTTCAAAACAATAAATTTATTTAAAAAATGGTGGGAAGAAACCGAAGGAATAGTTCTGAAGAACTAGGTTTTGTTTTAATTAAAGAAAATGAAAGAAAATATAGAGCGTTATGCAAAATTTACAATGAATCTTTTCGTTATTAAAAAAATTAGACTGAAATTTTTAAAGAAAACAGTTTTTATTTTTCATATTCATATTTACTAATTTGTATGTAACACCTGTATAATGATACAAATTCGATTTTTATTAATATGTATATTGGCTTGTCCTAATTTTAGATACTTACTTTTTCATTTAAAATCGTTTCATTAAAATTTTATTAATTATAAAAATGTATTGAAAATGAGGTTCTGTAATTGAAAACAAGTGCGCATGTATAAATTATTGTTTACATTGTTTACGTTGCTTACATTGTTTACTAGAGTTTTTGTGTTTACTTTACATCAATTGTTTACGCGTCAACAATGAGGTAACTTACATCATGTAACTTACGCGCCCATCACTGCTAAATATGACTTCAAAAGGTATGTTTTAGTAAAATAAAAGAGTGAAGAGCAATTATTAGTCTATAATTCACATATCATTCACAAACGATGTAGTTATTTTTGCGCTACTAAGTTTGTCATTGAAGTTATGACGCAAAATGACCAACTGCGTTGATTGAATGACTGGCCTATGGTAAATGTGTTACACTGGTCATTGTTGGAGCAGGTGGTCCCCATACTGCGGGACCAGGGAAGAAACCGGCCTCAGCCTTTACTCCTTTTAAAAAACAAATCTTATATAAAGACAGCAAGAATTAAAAAACAATAAAAAATTTCGAAATAAACAATTATATCTAAATACATAATATTAGATTCATATAATTATTATTTTTATTATATTATAGTTGAAGGTAATGGGATTCGGACCAGTCAGAAAAATAAAAACAAATTTATTAACTTTGCTAACGTTTCGATTTAATTTAAATCTTCATCAGAGCTACAAAGATATATAGAAATATAAAATTATTAAATTGGTAAGTTTACATGTATAAAATTATGATAGTGTTCAAATTTAACAAGTCAAGTTGCTAAAATAAGCATTACAAAATTGTCGGAATTTAAAATATAACATAAAATAATTATTAAATAATAAAAACATATCAATATGAGTTAAAGAATAAAAAACAATGTTAAATTTACATTACCTTAGTTTAATTTAACATTGTTTTTTATTCTTTAACTCATATTGATATGTTTTTATTATTTAATAATTATTTTATGTTATATTTTAAATTCCGACAATTTTGTAATGCTTATTTTAACTACTTGACTTGTTAAATTTGAACACTATCATAATTTTATACATGTAAACTTACCAATTTAATAATTTTATATTTCTATATACCTTTGTAGCTCTGATGAAGATTTAAATTAAATCGAAACGTTAGCGAAGGTGATAAATTTGTTTTTATTTTTCTGACTGGTCCGAATCCCATTACCTTCAACTATAATTACTAACTTACAGACGTAACTCATTTAATCAAGATTATTTTTATTATTTATAATATCGCTATTAGTACTTCCCCCCTTTTTTAATGTATGTATTTCTAATTTACGTGCTTTGCCCACGAGATCGGGGCAGTGACGTCACATGCGCAGAAACTAGAATTTGCACAGTCGCTTCGTTGCTAAGCAACGAACATAGAACCCAAAATTATTAAAGTAAAGGTTGTCTCGTAACTTCTGACCAATCAGAGCGTGAGAGGGAATACGCCACATGTATGCGTAGTTCAAACTAGCATACAAAATTAATATAGATGTTGCACGTTTTTAAATATTTTTATTGATTATTTTCATAATAGATATTTATTTCAAGACAGTTCTACTGAATAAATTATAAATAAAACCCTAAGGAAATTTTATACTGATTTATATCAAATTTAAGGTGATGTATTATAATTAATAAATAACAATAAAATCGAATAGAAATCTAATTTTAGGTATATATAAATTAAAATTGAAAAACAATTTGCTTAATAATATAGTAATTAATAACATTGGAGGTTATATCTGTTTTTAAGAACTGCTGGACGTATTGTAACGAAATTTGGTACAATAAAGTAGAACCAGGATTAAAATATAGGCATGCTATCTAAAAATTTTGTTTCTTAGGGGGTGTTTCTGGGTTAAAACTGGTACTAAAAAACTTAAAATATTTCCTTTATAAACAGAACAATCTTAACAGAAAAAACTATACAATCAAAATTGTTTATAGGAAAACAAATTTGATGAATATTAGTGTAGTTACGGGGGGACCCTAAAACGATAGGTCGATTTTGATTCGAGTCACTCAATCCCTAAATGGAAGTGACATTTACATAAGAATTTGAAGAGGAATCAAATGATGCATCATTTTAAAGCCTGTTGAAATTATTTTTACAGCGGTATTTTATTTTTTCAATTTAAGCCATGAAGCCTCGTTTATAGTAGATATGGTATGGATACATAATATAATACAAACAGATGTTTTGAAGAGTCAAACCCCTTTGTTGCATACTTATGCGTTATGTTATGGGTTTATTATAAACCAGACTTTAGTTTCCAAAAAATTGAGAAAATATCTCTCTCATTAAAATCCTTCGTTTTGCGAGAAACAGGTACTAACTGAGTTTCTTCGAATAAACCATTTTTCTTTATTTAAAAATTTATATTGTGGAGGAAAATTGTGTTAGTTAAATACTCCCTCCGTCCGAAAATATGGTATACATTACTTAAAAATTGTAGGATTAACGAAAGTAATATTATCTTGATCTTTTTTGTTTTTATTTATTAATAAATGGTTGCTAGGCAACTAATGAACAAATGGTATGGTATGGTATGTCAAAAGTAATCCAAAGAAAAATAAAAAAAACGCGAATTTTAGACACATTAAAGTGACACATAGTCCAGATTTTAATGTATTGGTTCTTGGCTTTTTCTATTCTGTACAATTCTTACAACATAGATCTTCACCGAATACAATCGACGAACTGACTGAATACATACAAAATGCATTAAACATACAAACCCTTGATAATGTTTTTCTACCATTGCAAGATTGTCTAGAAGCAACCATGTTCTTGTTAAATTAAAACTTTTTGTATTCTTTGTTTTATTAGATATTTGTAACTATGTCCTAAGTAAAATAATTCTAATTAAAAATGTTAATGTTTATCATATTTTCGGACAAGAAAAAAATCTTAATGTATACCATATTTTCGAACGGAGGGGGAATCTATGTTTGTGTGTACATATGATAGATAGAGAATGGAAACAATGGCTGTTGAGTTCAGAAAATGAATTGACTCCCAGGTTAGAAAACGTTTCTAAATAACAGCGAAAATAGTAATTTTCGTTTCGGATTTGTAATTTTAAGCTATGTGTTGTGCTATAATACAACTAAGATTGATAAATTGGCCTAAGGATTTTGAGAAACACTGTTATAATATATATTTTTTAAATATACTTATTAATAAAATTCTTTTAGGTCCTGCCTCATCTTCCGCACCGGTAAAAATGTTCGTCTGCCCACTTTGTAAGAAAGAATTCAATCACAACATTAGTTTAAAATTACATTTACCGACGCACAGCGGAGCTACAAGTTGTACGGTATGTCACGCTGTTCTCGGTAGAAGATACAATTTGAAAATGCATATGCGAAGAGTACACCATATTGAAATGGAAAAGGCGTGTAATGTGAAATTAAGTACAAAATAATGTTTATATTTGTAGTATACTATAGTGTGTAGATTTTTATTTATATGTATTTATTTTTAATAAATATGGTGATGTTTTAAGTGTTTTCATATTATTAACCAGTTGAACCAATACCACCCGGCATGCAGGCCCGATAAGAAGAACCGGGGAAAATTCCCAGGGCCAGGGCGGTTCAAAAGTATATGGGAGCAAAAATGTTCAAAACGTATGTAAGAGTGTGCAAGTAGGGGGGTCCTGTCACAGGACCCCCCTGTTTGAAGACAATTTTTTTTTTTTAATAAATACTCTTGAAAATTACATTTTAAAGCATTTTAATAATACACAAATAAGAAAGGATTTTTACACTATCGTTCGTATCTTTGTTTATATTCTTTCTTTATTGGGGGCAAGTTCTACTATGTTTGAACGACATTTCACGGTAAGCATTAAAATTAAATTTCTTTTCTCCACGACCACTATAGAATTTACCAATTCTAAAAAAAAAAAAGTTAATATTCTAACACAAGAGTTGGAATGTTATTCTAAAGCACTTATTTTCTTATGCATTTCGCGTGTATTTCATTCCATCACTTGTTATGGAATAACTATTCCATGCTTGTTGTCTTTTGTTTTTGGAGGGTTACATTAAAATATATGCAACGTTTACATTAAATAAATGCAACATAACTTCCTAACCTAAAATAGTGGCTGATGTGCGGAAAATTAAATTAAAATTAAACAAATAATAAATAAAAAAAATAGTTTAATTAATTGATTAATTTGTTATGTAATATAAATTATTTGTTAAGATAAAATGTTTGTTAAAATAATTATTTGTTAATTTTTTTTTCTTTCTGGTGGTCGTGGAGGAAGTAGGGTCTGTGACTCGGTTGGAAGAGAAAATTCGTTGCTTGTGGTTCCGCACATTAAAATCAGGGGTACTCAACCTTTTCATACCTATCGCCCACTTTAGCATCTCTATTGGTAGAAAAATGTTCATTCTGCCCACCTGTTGTATAATAATAATAATGCCTTATTTTCATGCGGGTGTTGGAAGTGTGGAACAAAAAATTTAACCAATAGGATCGCTTTATTTTGAAAAAACCCGTACCATGGTATCGTAGGCGCGGTGTTACAAGCGCGGTGTCGCAAGTTCAGAAATTTCAACTCTAGCGCCGGCCGCACCGTCGAAACCATAGAAACAGATATATTTTTTCGGAATGGTGAGATCTTTAGCAAGAAACTTATATTAATTTCCTAAAAAAAAAAAATTAAAAAAACGTAAATTGATGTAGCGAAATAGCGACTTTTACAATGTTGTCGGCAGTCATAAAGTTTATTATTATGGATTCAGTTTCAAATATCTGGTCTGCAGAAATGTCATGCAGTGGGTATACTAATAATAGACCCCCAAGTAGGGGCCAACAGAATCTTCATTCTAAACTGTGATATCAAATTTATTTCAGTAAAAAAGATTGTGTATTAAATTCTTTTCTTGTAATTGAAGTAACTGTCTGTGTACTTTGTGTCTCATTTCTTGCAACAAGTTAAAATAATCTCCCAGTTGCCGTCTGTTTTTAAATATGGGGCGTACCCACCATTGCTTTTCTTCATATCGCATTAAGTCTAAATATGCATAGAAAAGAGCTAGACGTCTCCTTCGATTTGACGACATATTTTATGAAATTGAATAACCGTTTACTCCAAACACTTGTATAAACTTTTAGGTTAAATTTGGGTTATATACAAATGTCAAAACCGAAAACGCGCCCTTATCACCCCTCCAACCACACCATGAAATTCGAACTTATAAATATAACATCACGCCTTTGACACTACCATGAAAATGAGGCATAACTTACCAAATACTTTCGCAAAATTTAGCTGTAAATATCTTTATAAAACAACTTACTGCATCATCTCTTATTATTAAACACAACAAATATACATGCAGACAAAACGTGGCAACGTTGGATGTCACAAAGTACCCTGTGTAACACAGTACCCACACTTCCCTTACCCGTAATTTTTGAGTAGAGGTTTAATGAAAACATGTAGTTAAATTTCTCTTTTTATTTATACTTTGCATACATAGAAGTATGAAGTCTATTGAAATTACATTTAGTTAATTAAATTATTAATGAGATCCTTGAGGCTAATGCTGCGAAACTAAATATTGGATATCTGGTTCAATTTTTGTAAGGAACAAACGAAGGTCTCCTCTTTCGGAAATATTCAGACGGTTTCTTTCTTTGGTCATAATATGTATATATATTTATATTTTTTTAAATAATACTTCAATTAAATTTAAAAAAAAAAACGGAAAGTAGCCAGCATTGGACAAAACCCCTACCGCCCACTAGTGGTCGGTTGGGACCATGTTGAGTACCAGTGATTTAAATGATTGGAAAACGCTTGATGACGAAATCGATGTAAACAAAAGAGATTTCTTTTGACGTTTAAATGTCAAAGGCCAATATCAAATTTTTTTTGACCCTCTAAATTTTATTTTTTAATTTGGATTTTTGCCATTTTTAGATGCAATTCTTTTATTAAATGAAATTAAAAAAATGGTGAATAAGCCCATTATGCGCAAAATACAAAATTGGCTGCGCAACTTTCGAATAATTAGTGCGCGGGCGCGCACCTTAGAGGGAACATTGGCCCCAGGGTTGTGGGCAGAGCCGTAGGAACAGCTTGGCATCGGGGCAAGTACCAGGGGCGCGTGCCTGTCACTGACTTGTATTTTGGAAGTGAGGACCTTTTTTTTAGGTCATCAGTTGTATTTTCACCTGTATTATAATCAGAGCTTCGAACCGGAACTGAACCGAAAAAAAATATCGGTTTATTTCGGTTCAGATAACGTTTATGTGAGTGAATATAAAATACATTTTATTTAAGATTATTTTTTAAACTGATGAGCAGAAAAAAATCGTAATTCGTAATTTTTTAACTGATAATTTAAAAAATGCACTTCTATTATTTCGGGGGAGGGGGGTTGAACGCCCAGAACTCCCTCCTGGCAGCGACCTTGGTAATATTATCACAGAATAAGGAATAAAATGTTCTTCTAAATTATAGTACAAAATAAATTTCTAATATATATATAAAAGCATTTAACTCGGAACTGCACCGAAAAAAACCGTTATTTTTGCCGGAACCGAACCGATATATATTTTTTTAATTGAACCGGAACGAAAAAAATAACGGTTCGAAGCCCTGATATTAATAAAAAATTCCCGCTTCATTTGTATATGGTCCAGAGTCCGAGCTGAAAGAATTAGCTTTCACACTAGACGGCCCCGGGTATAGAATTGATCATTACCCGGGGCCCGCAAAGAAAGTTTCTGCCCGGGGCCCCAGAAGTCCTCTCGGCGGCCCTGCTGGTGTGTAGGTTTAATATTACACTACAAAACACGATTCTGTAATGTAAGGCGCTGGACGGACGGACGAGTCATACTTATGGGTCAATTCTGTGTAATACGTAATTTATTCCGTAAGGAATCTATAGACGTTACGGGTACCCGTAACAGCAGGGAATATTTGAAAAAGTATTTCAATTACTTTCTAGTATTTGAAATATTGTATTTCAAGTACTCCAAAAAACTCCTCTTAGTATTTAGATTTGCAAAAAAAATCCGTGGTATTTCTATTTAATGTCTGTAAATGTCAATATTTGAAATACTTTAGAGGTATTTCAAATATTCCCTAAATAAATAATTCAATAGTATTTCAAATATTTCGTAATGTTTCAAATATTTTCTAGTATTTCAAATATTTCTCTAGTATTTCAAATATTTCCTAGTGTTTAAAGTATTTCAAATACATTTGAAGAATTTGAGATACATTATTTCAATTACTTTTTAAAACTATTTGCGCACACCCGTAACGTTGCGTTTAAGTATAAATATTACGCCTTTCTTTTTGGAGCCAAATGAATGTTTGGGAAGCGCCTTCTTCTGTTTGGTACTTTTTTTTGTCATTATTACATTCATCTTACTTTTTTTGTTATCACTTAGAGATCCGCCTTTCTTTTTTTTTTGTCATCACTTGGATCCGTCTTCCTTTTTTTTTTATTATCCCTTGGACGCGTCATTTTTGAATTTTTAGGGAAGCTCAACTTAAAATTGCGTTAGGGCACCAGGACCTCTAGAGAACCACTGATCACTACTATTTATTTTTCTTTTTTAATTAAAAAAACTTATATAAAATTCGCCACGAATTATGACGGTAAATTAAAACCCAGAACAGAAACGAACTTAGTTTTCACGTGGCGATAGATATAAAATACTGAAGAGTATGAAGTTCATTTTTTATTCGTGGCCTCCAAAAGATACGCCTCTCCCTTGTGGAGATATATTGCCTCGTTGTCATAGAACCAAAATGCGCTGTTAAAAAATCCCGTAACAGGCGCCGAGTTGGCTTGCCACAAAACTGTCTACAGATCTTTTTTTTGAGGTCCCAGCATTTTCCTATATGCGAGCTAAAGTTCATATTTCTAGGTCCAACCGTTTTGCTACAATTCCCACTATCCGTACAGACACAGGAATGACGGTATAAAAGTTTCTTAATCATACCTAATACCTACGCAGCCCTAAAATGAGAGAAATAATCTATGGCCAGACCTCGAGAGTAGCACTTAATATTAGTTTGAGAAATGTTGTGAAAGGTAAAATTACTAGTCGTGGCATTTCGTTTAATTCTTTCAGATTTTCAAATCAACCCCTCTAGGAGATAAGGTAGGGAGGGTAAGCATATTTGTTGACAATTTTTTTCTTGATATTTGTGATAAAAGGATCGGTTTAACGTTGAAAGGAATTTAATGAAAAGACCAAATTACACAACCCAAACGAACTTTTATTCCATCAAAATTATAAAACTATATAATAAACATTTTGGAAATGAATTCAATGGGTGGTGTCGTTATGTATATAACACTTAACGAATCTACTTGTCCTCTGGTTTGGAGAAGACGAGGGTGTATCCGCACTTGCCGCAGTAGTGTCTGTCTTCCATGGCTGCCATGAACACACCAGCGCCGCACTGCTCGCCCGGGCACTCACGTCTCAGCCTGTGAATCTTACCGTTTTCATCAACCTGAAACAAAATATTTTTTTTACTATTAAAGTCATACACAAACTATATATTATTACGATATACGGTTGCGTACAGAGAACCACGCGAACGGGCCAAAACATGTTTAATTATTGGATGCATAGTAGAGGAAAGCGGAATTTAAGCCTGGTCTGATACAGTAGCGGCTGATGGGTAAAATATTTGAGGGGACACTTTTTGATCAATACATTGTAGTGTCCAGCCTACGGCCCGCGGGCCTAATCTACCCAGCAATAAGTAGTTTCAAACGGCTCGCATGAAATTTCTATCCCGTTTTTTTAGAATCACCCTCCCCCTTCCTCGAAAGATTTTTGGAATTTCTCCGTTGCCCCTGTCCGTAATTGATTTTCAGAATTTCTTCCCCACATCCTAAAATTATTTTCAGAATTTTGCCTCCATCCCCCCCCTCCCCCGACCATGTGGTTTTTAAATATATGACCCGCAATTTAACTCTATCTGGCCTATGAAACATTTAGAATTCATATACACAATGTATTAAGGAAGATGGAACACGATTTAAGTTGACCATAATGACATTAAAAATGATTAAAAATATTTCGCTTTCAAATTATTCTTCCAAGTACGACTTGAAAGTGAATAATTTTTTATTATATATATATATATATATATATTTTTTTTTTTTTTATTAAGCTCTTTAGCTACCAAGAGATCCATCATCGGTCATTAAAAAAATTGTAGCTATTGGTGCCTCATTCTTAGTTATTACCATTGTTTTTTACTGAACTCTCTATTAGTGTTCTATTTCCATTTTTCTCGATTGTAAAATATTCAATTTTGGCCAATGAGGATATTTTTTATTAATAATATATTTTCATTGTTAAGCACGTTAGTTTTAATATAGCGCACTGTATCCAGTATCACGTCTGAGTAAAATCAAATCAAAAGAACGCTAAGCTAAGGCCGCCGGCCTCAATTCACCACCGCATTCACACTAACAACTCGCTGGTGTTGCTCTTTCCAGTTCATTTTTATTACTTGCGTAGATAAATACATCAGAAATTGCATGTGGCAACACTGTACCGGGACGCTTACGTGTAGTGTCCTCCTGAGCGTTGATTTCTAGATCTAAATTTTTAAAATCTAACACTAATATAAAAAATCTTAGAATTGGAAATAATAAAAATAAATATACGCAGATATATTTAGCTAGTTTAATGCAATTTTAAAGTATAAATAAGATTTTAAATTCAGTTTTCCTTATTTCATAAAATGTAATATGTATATGAATTTTAAAATTTTTAATTTAATCAATTTATTAAATGAGTTTATTTAAAAGAAATATAGAAATAAGTAATATTCATTTAATTTCTACTGTGTTTATAGTTTTAATATATAAATGTAGTTTAAATTTAGTATAATAATATTTATTTCCACTTTTTTCAGCTAATTACTATCATCCATTGTTTGGATATTTTTTTGAATTTTAATTCAGGTGAACAATGAATTGGCACCCTATACCACCACCATGTTATAAACGAATGCACAATGATACACAATTTTAATTGGGCTAATAATGTGAGGGAAAATAAAGTACTGTGCACCTAAAAGCAAGTTAGTAAAAATCTAGGACAGCAGAATCCGAAAAGCTCAAAGTAATATTAAAGGAGTTTGTGTGAAAAAAAAATAATAATAATGTATACACTTAACAAAATAAAACAACAAGGAAATAAAGGTAAAACTACAGAATTACATCCGACACCACCATTTTCACAAACTTCTTTAAGCTTACTTCGAGCTTTTCGGCTTCTGCTGTCCTAGATTTTACTAACTAAACCTAACCTAATTACCCAGATTTTAGGGGCACAGAACTTATTTTCCCCCATATTAGTCCAATTAAACTTGTGTAGTTCATGCATTTATAATAAAGAAGTGGTGTAAGATGCTAAATTATGACCCCCCATTTTTACTCTTTAATCAGCTGTGAAAGTACTATTATTATTAAATAGCGGCATATTTATTTAATTAGATTTATTTAACTGAAACTTAAGCATTATTCTATAAATAATTTTAATTCTATCGTGATTTTAGTTAAAATTTACTTGTTTTAATTTACTATCGTTGGCAACACTGCCTTGAGGCTTAGCTAAAGTAGAATAGTACCTAAAATTATCTATTTTGTGCATAAAAGGTTCTTTTTCATAAATATAATTTTGCTTGTTTATTCACGCGTCAAGAGCTCTCATTTAATGTGCCTTTTTTTCTTTTTTTTTTTTTCTTTAAATATATATTTGTTTACATTTTTCACATGATTATTTAAAAAGTATTTTTCTATGTGAGTCAAAGAACTGTATATGCATGCCAAATTTTAACTCTCTAGATTCAGCCATTTAGCCCCAATTTATGCCATACAGATACTTGAACGACGGTGTATTTAAGGTTTCTTGGTTATACCTATAGGACCCCAAATTAAGACCAATCTAGTGAAAGGAATCATCTTACTACTTCGCTTTATAGACTCGAATACAGAAGAAACACTTACGGGAAATTTTATTCAGAAAACTTTTCTAAGTATGAGTTGTTTTTAAAGTGGGGGAAAATTGTATATAAAACATTGGCAAAGTAACAAATTTTTACCTTATAATATTTGAGCACAGCTAGCTTGACCTTCTTCTTCTTGTGCTTAATTTTCTTGGGTGTGGAGTAATTCTTCTTCTTGCGTTTCTTGGCACCACCCCTGAGTCGGAGGACAAGGTGGAGCGTGGATTCTTTCTGGATGTTATAGTCGGACAAGGTACGACCATCCTCAAGCTGCTTACCAGCGAAGATCAAACGCTGCTGATCTGGGGGAATTCCTTCCTTGTCCTGGATCTTAGCCTTGACATTTTCGATTGTGTCACTGGGCTCGACCTCAAGGGTGATGGTCTTACCCGTTAGGGTTTTTACGAAGATCTGCATGGTGAATTAGATGTGGCTAGTTCCTGCAATAAAAAATAAATAAAAAATCAGATCACTGAACTTATGCACTTAAAACTTCCCAATTACAAAAAATAAATAATAAGACGTGTGAATCGCCTTTTATAGATATATAAGTGTAAGGAGCCAACAGAATAGTGGATATCTAGGACATTTTTTTCCCCCTATAATCAAATCAAAATCATTTTTTTTTTTTTTTTGTAATAATTTTTATTCCATAAATTGGGTACTGAGAGCTGTCATTGTATTTTTTTAAACTAAATTTAAAATATTTGTGACAATTACGTCACAATAAAATATGAATAAAAAAATCTCAGCGTATTTTTCTGCGATTATCTGTTTTTGCTATGTATTAGTCTTCATTAAATTAATAAGGAATGTATTGATAAATGGCATCATTTATATCAATTTCAAAAATATTTCTCACTATTAACAATGTGTTATTAGATTTATAACTAAGTATTTCACCACTATAAATATTGATACTATAAAAACTAAAATAATTAAAACAATAGGTAAAAACATCAGTAATAATGGCCACAGCTTTCTCCCATGCACTCTACGCAACTTGCATTAAATAACGTAATCTAGGTCACGTGCAAAGTCGATTCGCAGTTGTTCAATTTCTTTTATTATATTTTTAATTTCAAAAGACGTATACTACCTTAGCCATAAATACAAAAAAGCCGTAACATTATTAGCCATGAATTAAAAAAATAATCAATTTTTTTCAAAACAAACGAAAATATAATCTGATAAAAAACTCCCCCAATATACTATTTTTTAGATTTTTAGACTGACCCCTCTGGGATCCTAGGTGTTGGATAATATATTTTACTAGCATATTTTTTTAAAAATACAAAACTTTTAAGTAACTACTTTTGGTATCTTAATCTACGTCTTGAATGCTTTCTTTTGACACCACACAATAAATTTAAAACAAAATAATTTTTTTTTTTTTCCAAAGGCAAAAAAAAAAAAATAATCTGATGAACAATTTACGTTGAATTATTCCGATTCCCATCAATGTACATTATTGAGATTTTTAGACCAACCCCTCTGGGAAATAGGGTGGAGAACAAAAGTTTTTCGACACATTTTTTATGAAAATTACATAAAAATATTTGATTTTTCAAAAAT
This sequence comes from Liopterus haemorrhoidalis, assembly GCA_963971575.1. NCBI lineage: Eukaryota > Metazoa > Arthropoda > Insecta > Coleoptera > Dytiscidae > Liopterus > Liopterus haemorrhoidalis. The sequence continues at coordinate 20,672,110 of OZ020616.1, read as the reverse complement.
AAAATTTTACTGGATTACTTATGCATTAAAGGGCTTCCATTTTATGCCCCTTTCAATATTAAAAAAATTATTATTTTTTCGTTAAATTCATGTTTGATTATATTTTTCCCACTGTTTTTTTGAACTCTCTCTCTATAGTTTTCCTACACGCTGGTCAAAGAATTTTACCAGCATGCCAAATTACAACTTTCTATGTTCAGCCGTTTCGATACAATTTCTACTGAACAGACAGACACATAAGTGACGAGGTTTTTGGTCGTACCTACAAACCCTAAAAACTTGACCTAAATCTAACGATCCTATGCTAAAAAAATTAACGTAATACTGACCATATTACAACTGGATGTACATAGATTGAAAATATGGACACACAACCTGGAAACAAGAAGCCTAGGCTCACCACGGACTGTCGCGCCCATAATGATGACTGCTACAGTACAATGCAGCAGCAACATTTTTTAAAACAATGCATCACAAATAACCTAGATTGACGAAGGACTAAATGAAAAATTCTGGGACACCTGCATTCTAATATTAAAGCATGCTTTGATAAACCTATTACGATGATATACTAAATCACTACAGTATAGTTGTATAAGTACAGGATGTGAATAAAAGGTCCAGTATTAACATAAAAAATTAATTGTAATTTAAATAAATAATAGGTTCCCAACGCGTAGATAGTGTATTGGCGCAGATAAGGTGAGTTCTCCGTTTTTAGACCGCCAGCCATAGACCTGAAAGCCACGTGGTTGGTGTGATATTTCGACCGGTCCTATTATTCCTGTATAAACAGCTATTAATGGAAAGACTTCGAAAAAGATTGAGATCGGCTGGTGAACAGGGCCAAAAGTTCTAATGAATAACATTTTTGATTTCACTTAGAGAAAAACATTTTCGATTTGATCGAGAGCTGTAGGAATGCTCTTTTTTCGATTTACTTTATCAATCGTAGCTAGTGTTTTGAGAGTGTACGTTTTGATCTGTCTTGGGACACAAATCAAGTAGAGCAATCCTAGAAAATGGCGGCAAAATAAAAATATAACCTCAGTTTTGATAGATTTTTTAATATTCTGTAGTCTTCAACCTGATTTCTATGCATTGCGAGTTAAAAAATAATTGCATTAGAAGACTTATTATATTCTAGCGAATCAAGAGAATGATGAAATTATTGACTGCACGAGCCATGTATGTGCCGCAATGGTTTTCCATACAATTCACAAACAATAATTTTCAAAATAAAATGAAGTACACATTTTTCCAGGTTGCTCTAGTACAGAGCATGATGTCAAATTGATCTAAGTGATTTCAGGACAATCTCAGATCATATCTCTATTTACAAATCAAAAACGCTATAAGTGTCCAAAAAAAAAGTTAACAGCAAATGAGAGACAGATGAATACAGTGGCTACAACAGATCATAAAAATCTAAAGGGATAGAAAAGTGATAGCAAATGATTAAGAGAACCGCTAATAGAAGATCCAAAATGGGTAAAATCTACCTGAAAAAACCTGACACTTGACAGATCCACAATAAAAGATTTGTGCAATTAACCAAGGTAGAGCAACAGCAAATATAAAGCAGATACTGTTGGTAGGACACTAAGTATGAAGACAGAATAGTAAGAAACTTTTGACATCCTGCCCATTATAAAACAAGAAAAGATGAGATCAAATCACAGATCTAGAATTGATAGTATACAAAATACCTGACACTTAACAGATCAAGGTACAGGAATTGTGTAAGTCCAAAGGAAGAGAAAGGTGGTTTAGAACGATTTAAAATACAATAAAAATTTTATTTTATTTTTTATTAAAATTAATTTAAATACAAGTCTATAACAAAAGAAGATTAAACTAAGAGCACTGCATTTATACACCCATCATTCTCCGGATTATTGGTAACCTGAGCATATTTACCCCATACAACTTTACCAGCCTGTGTTACCAGACCCAGCTCAGAAATATTAACTTCAATAACAGTACCCTTTGTAATAACTCCTAAACTTGTAAACATCGCAGAACTTGGATTCTTCTTAACTCCAATAATAGGTAAACAGAAAGTTGCTTTTAATTCGGGATGAGTAACATGAGCTTTCTTAAAACGCAAAGCCATTGGTCTGATGAAACGCTCAAATTTAGGAGGTTTACGAGTGAAACCTTCACCAACAAATGTAACTTTCGTAACCATACGTTTCCATGCTTTCCTTTTAGTTTTACCAGATCTCATCACTCGAAGGACTTCTGAATCAGCTTGTGCTCGCACTTTCGGTATCGGAACATCCCATTTACCAGCTTTCTCTTTACGTTTTTGTTTAATCATATTTGAAAGAACTTTGGCACGTGATTGTACATCACGATCTAAAAGATAAACAGGAAGTGCTCCTTCCGCAACTTTCTCAGTATTTTTCTTAATCTTCTTCTCTTCATGTGCCTTGATCTTCTTTTTCATCTGTATCTTTTCATTACGTCTTTCTTTGTTATAGATCTTAGCTTTAAGACCACGTAAGCTTTGTGCTTCTTGAGCTCGCCTATGCGGTTCACGAGCTTCACGTTTACGTTTTCTTTCTTCATGATCGAGACGACGACCGTGAAGTTTACGGTGTCGTTCAATATATTCGTTCTGCGGCATGTTGAAGTCTAGAACAGAAAAAACAATTAAACTGTACAAACAAAGTACTAAATTGTCATATTCAAATGATTTTTAATGACTATTAATAGGTTAACTCTCTGAATATGACTAATAAGTACTAAAACTAACTCATAATAACTTACCTTGGGTTTTAAAACAAAAAAATTAATCACGAACATAACCCAGTCATATTCACAGAGCAAATACCTCTACTTAAACATTCCCCCGAACGAAAATCAAATTAAGTACATAACTTATACAATAAAACCCCGAAATGTCTATAATTAAACCCAAAGTTACACACTTAAATTACTGACAGTTTGAAATTATCAAAAACGCATCGGCAAAACCATGTGGTGTCAATTCCCATGTGTGTTATTAAACATCTACTTTCTCTAACTTCAAATAAACAGTTTTTACCTCAAATTTTTAACAAATGAATCCCCTGATTATTATTTAAAAGAACTTACGTTAATATATGAGTTGAGTACTACAAATAACACTTAAAACTAATAAAAGTGAGAAACACTCACCGTCTACGCCACCATGTCACACTAAAAAGAATAAGTATATATAAAGGAAATAGAAACAGAAACATGCGCAGTCGTGAGTCATTGGACATTGTACTTCCTGGCAAATGAGATGTTAATACAAATTTTTAACACAGAAAAAAATATTTCTTTTAATATTATTGCCAGTATAAATAAATTATGAATATAATTTATTATATGAAGAGTTTATAATTTAGAATAAATTGATAAAAATATTAATTACACTTCTATGGCGCGAATTTCAATTTCACCAATGGTAAAAACTCTGTTGTGGAATGCTGTATACAGGGCCAAAGAGAATGAGCCATATTACTTACATGGAGGCCCGAAGCGCAAACAGTTTCTAGGTCTTTCTTTTCTTATTTATAAACCAATTTAATACCAACCATTTAAAATAAATGGTTGGATAAAAGAGGCATTTATTTTCAGGGATGGGGAGTCGGCAGAAAAATTACCGACTCCGACTCCGACTCCTTTCACTCATAAATCGTAAAGTCTATTCCAAATGTTTAAGCGGGACTAAATGTATTTTTTATTTTCTTATGTTATCACTTAAGCTCACTTTTTAACAATCGAAGTGGGCTTTTGTTAAACAAAATGATAAAAAGCCTCATTCAATCGTTAAAAGTTAGTATATTTCAATATCTATATAGTTCCGCTGAAACTAAAGAAACCGACTATACTTACATTAAATAACTTGGATTGGGCCGAACTGTTTTTATAAATAAGTCATTTTCATTTCTACTTGACTTTTTGTATCATTTTTAATGCAAATTTTCGAATAAATTAGTTTTAATAAATATTTTTTGTATTTTATATACTTTATTTTTCATAACATCCTTTTTCTTTTTGACATTTAGATTTTGGCTGCCAAAATAAAACATGAAATAATCACGAAGCTCCTTTTTAACTTGAGAAACTAAAAATCCAGTTTAGTTCCGCTTAAATATAATAAACAGAGTAGACAGAAAAAGATAATATGAATATGAGTAAAAACAAATATAGGTACACGGTTATTAAATGAAATGCTTGGTAAAGTTTCACAAACTGTTTTATTGAACATGCTATTTTATTAAGCATTTTTATTAAGCATGTTCAATAAAACAGTTTGTGAAACTTTACCAAGCATTTCATTTAGTAACCGATTACCTATATTCGAGTTTCACTAAGTAAAACTATCAACTATTCAATACATTAAAAACAAATATCTTTACTGCATCGTATTAATCAGGGCCGGCCCGACGAATTCTAGCGCCCGGGGCAAATATTTGAATTGCGCCCCTTAATGAATGATAGGTATATTTTAAAAAAAATATATTATTTGTATTGGTTTTAAGCCCATTTTTCGTTAAGCTGTCAAAAACACCCGATGTAGTTTTCTTTTTTAACTCGCGCATGGTCCTCACACACATATATGTAAATGAATATCGGATGGAAAATTATACCTACTATCCCTAAACTTTAGGTTTTACTATTGAAAAAGTACGTGATTCATACTTACCTATTACCATAAAACAATTTCACTCACAAAAGCGCGAAAAAAAATATATACATAATATAAAATTCAATATCGTTAATTTTGCGCGCCATGTTTCGCGGCGCCCGGTTCGCACGTGCCTCGGGCCGGCCCTGATATTAATCTGTAAATACGAGTAGTATTCGCGACTGAAACTAACGTTAGCGGCGCTGCATACAACAGCTAATGGCGCACGAGAAGCGTATATGTCAGAAGTTTTTTCTTAATATTTATCTGTTCAAACAATATTTCGGCAAAAATGCACTGTATTTAAGTCACTATATTTTAAAATACTTCTTAATTCACATAAACTGCAGCACAACACGCTACAAATATTATCCAAATATACGCTTCTGTTTAATTTAGCTAGTCACCACCAGACGTCTCACTGTTATTTGCAGTCGCGAATTAACAAAATTTTAAACTGGAACGCATGAAGGAAACCGAGTAAAACCGGTATTGAATATTTTTAGTTGCATTTTTGTCCTTGAACAGAGAACAAATTGTCGTTCCTGATTCCGTGCTTTAAAAAATTCTGGTAATATGTTTATTTTGCTTTCATTTTCGGTTTGTTCTCATCCTTGATAAAAACTGAATTAAAGAGTCGGGAGTCGATAACATTTTTTGACGACTCCCGACTCCGACTCCTCCAAAAAGTTTCGACTCCCGAATTCCGACTCCGACCTCGACTCCCCATCCCTGTTTATTTTTTGCAAACATTTTTCTATTTTACTTCAAAAAATATATTGTTATTAACAGTGGCGGCGCTAGCTCTTAAAATATGGGGGGCCAGGACATTTTTTAGTAAAATTTGGGAAGGCCAAATACAGGTGATGACCTACAAAAAAAGGTCCGCACTTCTAAAATACATTTTTCTCCACACAATTCTGGGGGGCCAACTAGGGTCCAGACAAGTTTTTGAGGGGTCTGGGCCCCCGGACCCCCCGCTAGCGCCGCCTGGTTATTAATAACAGTCATAGATAACACTGCAATTATCGATATTGGATACAACAATGCCCGATGGCGGCGCTACGAGCGCTATGAACAGCTGATTGAAACGAGTAATGTGAAAGTTCTCCATATTTGTTTACATGTTAAATCATCGATTTGCAATGGATAATAAACAGCTATCCTTATTAAATTATTTTATTTTTTTAAGTGCAACACCTTCTTCTAGGTGTGTAGTTGAAGGAGAAGAGTTGTTAAACGCCGGACATCTTATGTTGTGCGGAATTTTGGACAAAAATGATGAGCATGTCAACATATGTGGGTTATGTTTACAAACAAGCAGTTTGAGATCACCACCTCACGAAGTCACTGGGAAATTAAAATTTAGTAATGATGTTGAAGTTTTAAATATGTCCTGCACCTGTAAAGCAGGAACTACATGCAAACACATTTCACAAACCAAAATGAAACAAGCCAAGATCAGGGCATTGATTGATTGTAATATTTGATTTTTCTTCTTGTTCCAGAAACAATATATTGTGTATGGAAATATTAAACAGCACAGATTTAAAATGCCTGTGGTCTACTTTTAAAAAACCTGTCTTACAACAGTATGAACCGCAACCTCTGTTAGAAACTCCTTGCCTAAATAAATTGATTAAAAACAAAAGCAGGCACGGAAGGTTCAGTGAAAATGTATTAGAAAAGCTGTGTACAGAATTTAAGACCGCTTGCCGTAATTCTGCATTAAAATTACCCGGGTAGATATTTAATTATGTTCGAGAAGGATTTTTATAATTTAGTGTTTGTTTCTTATTTAATTTGTTTAATAAATACTGGTTTGTTATTATCTCTTCCACAACACCAAATTTATTAACAATTCACAAATTGTTTCTCATTTGGAAAATAGTGGAAGTAAATATTTTTGTTACTTCCTTTTCTAGAGTGACAGCCAAACACACAGCAATTTGTGTTGTAATAACTCATTATAACATAAAGTAATATAAAAAAGAATAATAATTGCTATCAAAAGTTAATATAACAAACAAACTGCAACACTAACGTTTAAAAGCAACACAAACTACACGAGAAAACACATGTAAACCAGATGTAAACAATAAACTATTACTCGTTTCACCTAGTTCAGTTTTTATCCGCTTGGCGTCACTTCATAGCGCTGTTGAGCCCAATACAAAGGATTACAGAGGCGACAATGTACCAGAGCTGGAATTATTTGATATAAAGTATTTGAAAAAGTATTTGTTATTTGAAATATTGTATGTCAAATACTTCATAAAATTGCTCTTGGTATTTGGATTTGCAAATAGGTAGTTTCTCGTATTTGTATACTCCGTTCGGAATCAAGAAATAGTAATTATACAATATTCACGTGATAATTTTGTCGAATTCTCCTCGTTCGTTGGCTGCTGAGCCATTAATTTTATGCGACAGCCAATAGGGTAGCGACTTCAATCTTTCACGTGATTTTATTACTATTTCTGCATTTCCAGCAGGGTATAGTTGATATTTTTTGTCTGAAAATATCAGTATTTGAAATATAATAGAAGTGTTTCAAATATTTCCTTGTATTTCAAATATTTTCTTAGTAAATATTTCAAATATTTTCTCATATAGTCTGTTTCTTTGGTTTATACCAGGGATGGGCATTAAGTCGATCGTGGTCCACCGGTGAACCGACAAGACGTTTACCTAACCTAACCTATTACAAGAGATAAAAGATTTTTTTAAATCAAAAGATGAAGTGTATGTTGAACTTACTGATGACGTTTGGTTTGTGGATTTAGCTTTTGTTCTTGCCATAACTAACAATCTTAACGAATTGAACTTAAATTGCAAGGAAAAAATCAAATAATATCTGAAATTATTGGATTTGTTAATACTTTCAAAAACAAGCACAATCTAATATCTTCCCAGCTGACAAACTGAAAAATTTCAAAAATATTTCTAACGAATTGTCTAAAAACGGAGGTACATTCGACAAAAAGAAATATAATGCGGACACCTTTATTTTGGACGTTTGCTACTGCTGATAGTACTAGGCTAGAATAGTAGAATAGTACAATAGAGAAGTGATCATTACTTCTCGTGATCGCTGAAGACGGAAACAGATTGTTGAGCAGTTCCCGAAACGTCAGAATTTTTTTTTTTTATATACTCTTGATGTATTATATCTTTTTGATAACTAATACTCATTATACTGTACTTTCTAGCCTAGTACTATCAGCAATAGCAAACGTCCAAAATAAAGGCGTCCACGTTAATATTGGACCATTGCAAAATAATGTCAAAGATATTAAGAAATATAATGAGGAAATAATAATTCTTCACTCCGAATTCGAGAGACGTTTTCAAGAATTTACTAGACTAGAACCAATTGTTTCTTTCATGTCTTAGCCATTTGGCAATGTTGATGTGGAAGATATAATTGAAAATATAAATAAGACATTCTGTTTACCTCTCGAGGAAAATGAATTCTTTTCCTTCAAAACAACATAATTTTAAAGCACATAGTTTAGAACATAAATTAATTTTTGGAATCTAATGACGAAGAAAAGTATCCTAACTTAAAAAATTGATGTGAAGTGTGAATATTCACTCATTTCAGGGTTTCGCAGGTATATAATAAGTGAAGGCGGTATGCTGAGTGTGTAGGACAAATTTTACTTTGTAGTAATCATGGCAAAATGAACGATATTTTTAAAATAATTTATCGTCTGTTAATCATATAATAAGACTGGTTATTAAATTTACGCTCTTAAAAATTAAATACAACATTTGTCAAAATATAACTAGAATTTTGACAAAATAATTTCAACATAATAAAAATGCAAAAAAAAAAACAGAAGAAATAAAATTTACTCCGTACTCGAACTCGAAAAACCCCGCGTTTCCAGCGCATTTTAGCTTACGACACCAGTGCTCTAACCCATTACGCTATTGCACGCCTTGCATGTGAGTGTCTTACATTGGTATAACTTTTGTACTTTGTGAACCAAAAACCACAAAAAATGCGTTATTTTCCGAAAACATAATCTGATCAAAAATTCCTGTTGTACTATTTCGGTTCACACCAATATACATTACTTAGAATTTTTTTAGATTTTTAGTTTAAACCATCTGGGCTATAGGGTGTGGGACAAAATTTGTTTTGCACAATTTTGGCAAATATCGCATCAAAATAATTTATTTTGCAAAAATAAAAATTTGATCGTTAATCCACGTACTAAGGGCGTTCATTTGATACCCTACTCAAAATTTAAAAAAAATATTTTTATTTTCGATGTGCACATATTTGTTTATATTTTTAGGGGGGTATGGTTTTTAGATGTTTTAGTATTTTTCCTATGTGAGGGTCAAAGAGTTGTATAAGCATGCCAAATTTCAACTCTCTAAGTTTAGCCGTTTGGCTATAATTTTTACCGAACAGACAGACAGACAGACAGACAGACAGACGACAAAATGACGGTATAAGGGTTTTTTTGGTCATACCTACAAAACCCTAAAAAGGTTGCATTTCATTTAACATCGTTTTTTGGCTCTAACTACCTGTACGAATCTGCATTTTCAACGACGAATAAAATGAAGTCAAAATATCGTTTCCGTCTCACAGACGACTATTTAGAATCTAGTGCAAGACTAGCAGTCAGTGGCGGACTTTCGCAGAGACAAAAAAGACAATTGTCTTTTTTCAAGGGCCCGATTTGGGAGGTGAGGGCCTTTTTTTTGCTCTTCACTTGGATTTGGGAGGTGAGGACCTTTTTTTTTACTATTCACTTGGATTTGGGAGGCGCCTTCTTAAGAAAATGGTCACCCTACCTTTGAACGCCTCTAGGTTGAGGGCCCGTAAATCAAAAAGGTCTTGGGCCCGGCGAAGGCTTAATCCGGCCTTAAAGTCTGGCCACCCCTGGTTTAGACCATCGGTTCCCAACCTGTGCTCCGCAGTAGTTTCAGGAAATAAAATAAATAAAAATTGAATAAAATTAAAATAATTAGAAATAAAAAAAACAAAAACAAAATAAGAAAACTGGAAATTACATTCTGAACAAAAATTTGCCGTAAGTTGAATGTATTGATTTATGACTCTAGCCGATTTATGACTCTAGCTGGAATGTGATCGGCGAGATGCATTGTTGTTTGAATAATCTGCGTGTATTTTGATTATTTGCTTCATTTTATATAAATCTGTCTACCTATCAATAAGTGAGCTGTGAAAAAGAAAAGTGAATTTATAGTGAAAAAATCTGCCCCTCCCCCGTAACATTACTTCTAAACGCCATTAACTTATAAGACATAGGGTAGGCCTAAGATAGGGTGACCATTCGTCCCGCATTTCGCGGGACGTCCCGCATTTTGATTTGGTGTCCCCAGGGCCGAATTTTGCTCTGTACTTATATTTGGGAGGTGAAGACCTTGTTTTTGCTCTTTACTTATATTTGGGAGGTGAGAACATTTTTTTTGTTTGCTCTTCACTTATATTTCGGAAGTGACGACCTTCTTTTTGCTCCGTCCCGCATTGCCGTCTCCAAGAAAATGGTCACCCTACCTAAGGGCCTCCGCCATAGAAATTGATTCTAAAAAGGGCTCCGCAAATCAAAAAGGTTGGGAACCACTGGTTTAGACGGAACTATATTTTGAATTCTAGTAACTGTTAACGTTTGATAGAAGCTCTTGATCATTTTGTTTAGCAAAAGCCAACTTCAAATATTAAAAAATTAGCTCGTGACAACTTAAGAAATTTAAAATTCTATTTAATTTTGCTTAAAGGTTTGGAATAGCCTATATTTCAAATATTTCCATTGTATTTCAAAAATTTCCCTATTATTTAAAAATTTTCCCTCGTGCATCTTTAAAATATTTCCTAGTAGGTATTTCAAGTATTTTCCTAGTATTTCAAATATTTCCTATTATAGTTCCACCTAATCGTTTGGAATAGACTTTATTATTTACGATACAGCAAAATATACATTACAAAAATCGCACGAAGTACGGGTACACTAGCTAGTGCATGTATAAGCATGAAAGATGATTTGACGAGGAATTTTGGGGGCCCCGTAGGATTCCGGGGCTCCACACTGGTAGCGTCATCGTAAATCCGGCCCTGACATATCATAAACAAGAAAAAAAATGATAATTTGTAACTTTATTTTTGAAATATCGAAATAATTTTTAAACAATGCTTTGATATACTATTTTTTAAAATAGTCTCTCATATATATTTTTTTTTTATATTGTAAGAAAAAATCATTTCATTTCATTGGTTGAGCAAATAAATGTGGTGGCGCTAGTATTTGTGACATAAGTGAAAATTTTAATCGTGCTTGTTTGTGTTTAAAAATATAAAAACTATGTCGTTTAAACCGTATAATTTCAGTTTACCATCATTTTAAGTGTTCATTTCAAATTGTAATATTATTATTACATGACGGTTTAGACATTTGTCTGATAAACTTTCAACAAGTGACTTTATTTTAAAAACTTGGTTATGTTTATAAATGAAACAACAATGCCTTGTTGGTATTATGATAAGAGAGAGTTAAAAAACACGCCATCCATCGCAGATGGTATAGATTATGATACAGAATGTAGGTATCGAAAGGAAGGTGCTCGATTTATAATAGATACAGGATCTAAAATGGATCTTGGTTGTAATACGATGGCAACTGGTGTAGTTTATTTTCATCGATTCTATATGTTTCATTCCTTTCGAACCTTTCCACGATATGTTACTGCTTGTTGCTGCTTATTCCTTGCTGGTAAAGTTGAAGAAACACCGAAGAAATGTAAAGATATTATTAAAATAGCAAGAGCTTCGTTGTCTGATCAGAAGTTTGCTACGTTTGGTGATGATCCTAAGGAAGAAGTAATGACTTTGGAGAGGATTCTTTTGCAGACGATTAAATTTGATTTGCAAGTGGAACATCCATATAGTTTTGTTGTAAGATACGCAAAGTGCCTGAAGGGAGATAAAGCTAAGTTGCATAAAATGGTGCAAATGGCTTGGACCTTTGTGAATGATAGTTTGTGTACAACATTGTCGCTGCAGTGGGAGCCCGAAGTTATAGCTGTGGCGTTGATGTATCTAGCTGGAAAACTTAGCCAATTTGAAGTACAGGTGAGAAAATCATAATTTCTTTTAATTATCATTTTTTATTGTTTGAACAATGCACTATATGTTTGAATATAATCTATTTAACACACTTAGTATTACTGTGGAGAAGGAGATACAACCCGGGGGAAAAACATATAAATTTTATAAAAAAGATGAAAAGAAAAAACATTTAATTTTAACAACTGTAGAGTTTTACCTTATTTTTAAGGAATCCTATAAATTGTAAAAAAATTCATGAAATAGTCGTGACACTCCAGTCGGAAAGCATTGAGTTAAACCAGTGGTTTTAACCGGTATTCTGCAAAATACTAGTGTTCCGTTAACTTATTACATGTTTTTTTAGAACCACATTTAAACTGGAAGTTACAAATTGAATACACCATAAAAAAAATTAAATTTGGCCTTAGTTTTATTAAGGCAGTTAGCAAATTGTGACTTAATAATGTCCTAAGAATTATATATTTTGCTATTTTTCATTCCATCCTTCAATTCGCTATAGTATTCTGGAGAAGCTGTCCTAATATTTTATCTATATTTAGACTTAAAAAAAAAGCCATTCGAATTTTAGCTTCAGCTAAACACAGGAACAACTGTATTTTACTATTTTTTAAATTAAGAATTCTAACCTTACCAGCAGTGTGCACGCTTTAATGTCTACTCTATATAAAATCAAACAGCAGGAGATTCTATTCTCACAAATATTTAACTTGACACAGGAACAATTTAGGTCTCCAAAAGTTTCGTCAACTACAATCCCAATCAAACCATATTTATATAAGTCTAAAAATGTTAAACTTTCACTGAACGAAGAAGTACGTAGCCTATTACTCTTCGTTTCAAGGGAGTAATTCAAAATCATTTATTGATTGTACCCCCCTTATACTGTCGATGAGGCTATGTCAAATTTTTTTGATATAAGAGTTCTTTGAGACAATAATAGATATGTACTGTTTTATGTATCACTATATGTTTTGATGTTATTATTGTTTATTTTGCACATCATTGTACTTTTGTAACTTTACTTGGTGTAAGAATTTGTATGTTATAATCAGAGATGGGGAATCGGCATTAAAGTAACAACTCTCAATTCCCGAGTCGGTATTTTCTTAGAGTCCCGACTCCTTTCACTCGTAAATCATTAAGTCTATTCCAAATGTTTAAGCGGAACTGAATGGAATTTTTATTTCCGTAAGTTATCATAAATTTACTTTTTAATGATCGAAGTAGGCTTTTGTTAAACAGAATGATAAATAGCCTCATTCAATCGTTAAAAGGTAGTAGATTTTAATATCTAATTCTGATTAAACTAAAGAAACGGACTATACTTACATTAAATATTTTGAGTTTGGGTGAGCTGTTTTTATTTAATGTCATTTTCATTACATCTTGACTTTTTGTGTCATTTTTAAAATAAAAATCCAGTTTAGTTCCGTTTAAACATAGCAAACAGAGTATGTAGAAAAAGATAAAAAGGAAATGAGTAAAAATAAAATCTTTGCTGCCTCACAGTATTAATCTGTTAATATGAGTAGTATTAAACAAATTTTAAACTAAAAAGCATGAAGAAAAACCGGTTAAATACGGTATTGAATATTTTTAATTTCATTTTCGTTCTTGAATAGAAAATAAAAGGCCGTTCCTGTTTCTGTGCTTTAAAAAATTCTGGTAATATTGTTATTTAGCTTTCGTTTTCGGTTTGTTCTCATCCTTGATAAAAATTGAATCAATGAGTCAGGAGACGATAGCTTTTTCCGACTCCGACTCTGAATTAATAAATTATTATCACTATTAGTGTTCACCGAATTTATGACTGAACCGCTTTGTAAATATATGTTACTAATTTTTGTGTTTTTTTTTTTTTTTTTTTCATTAAAAGTGTACCGTTACTTCTAAAAGGTTAAGAAACAGAGAGTTAAACTCTGGCAAGCTACCCCATTTAATGATGTATTGTTAAAATGTAATTTTGACAATTGACCATCTTGAATTTCGGGACACAATTGCACCGTAACATCAATGTTTAGCCTTTTTCATATGCACACACAAAGTATATGTTTAATATTTAACTGTACTAGTGTATTACGAGTTGTAAAAAGTTAGAATAGGACATAGTTTAGGTCCGTAGCTTTTCTGTTTCTCGTTCCTGCACTAAATAATAAATTTTCAACACCCAGGGCAGAGAAAATAATTACGAAAACCTCCAGTAGTGTGTAACAGGTATTCATTTTTACCGACCGCCATCATATATAAGAGTGGTATTGTGATCATACCGATTTTGACATTTCGAGATTTCGATGGATCTCCACGAATGTCCTAGCACGATGTCTGTCGGTCTGTGTACACGTGTAGAGCAAATTCGGCTGAAAGGATTTTTATGAAACTTCATATTTAAGCTTTTGACATCAATGGCACGAATTGATCAACTTTTGGTAAAAATCGGTTAACTAGAAATGGGAGTTTATTCGTGTCGATTTTAAGATTTTTGCGAATATTTCACAACAGAGAAATATTTCGAAAAAATTTATTTAACAAAAGTTACTATAAAAGCAATAACTAACAACTTTTATTTGAGACATTTTTTGATAAAGCAGCATAAATTAAACAAGTACTTTGTGATGGCGGTCGGTCCTGTGGTGGGCACAGCTGATTTTTTACTTAGTAGTGAATAAATTGTCACAAAAAATTTAAATTTCGTAAACAATTAAGCGGTTTAAAACCCATTTAAGCCCGTCTTTCTTATTTATAGACTTAATTATATTAATATGTATAACACGCAAATAGCCTTTATTGCTGTGCGTCAAAATTTTTAACTAACTAACTAACTAATATTTATAACATATTAATATTCTTTTGACAAGAATACAACAGACAGTGGCGTTGACAGTTAGGGGTTAGAACCCCTCCCCATGAAGCCGGATATTTTTGTTATCACTTCATTTCGTCTTCCTTTTTTTTATCAATATTTTTTCTTTTTGCTTATTCGTTACTTTGGATGACCATTTTTTCTTTATATTCTTTATTGAAAGTTTTTCACTTGAGTATTCTGTTATGCTTCGTTCAGAACCTCCAAATTAGAAATTAGAATTAACGTGAAATTAGTACTTAACATAAAATTTGTACGTAGAAATTAAGTAGTGTTCAAAATAAATATAATGCCACTGACAGAAATTACTATCGATTTCTACTTTATCGATCGATATTTGACAGCTGTTTACATTTGCTAATGAGTTTTTGAGTGTGTTCTGAAAAGTATTAAAATAGAGGAAAAGGTATAAATAGGGGACAGGTTGCTACACAACTGCGTATGCGTCACACCGCGTCATATTGCTTATGTTTTGTTTAACGTACAATGATTCTAAACAGGCGGCATTGTTATATTAGCGCGAGTTTTAAGATAGTGTTTTGTCATTAAACTAGAAGATGGGTAGCTCGCTTCGCTCGGCTTCTGCTAAACAAACACTTACTAACCTAACCTAACCTAAGATAGTGTTTTGTCATTAAACTAGAAGATGGGTAGCTCGCTTCCAGAAACCATTGTTTTAGAGCCACTGATAATCCTTGAATTTATATTTATGCTCATAGAAAACATAAAGATGTGGATAGAAACAAAAAATTTGGTTATAGAAATTTTTAGGTTGACAAGTGCTTATTGCGCATGCGTCAGTTATAAATTAACGTAAGGGTTTGGAGTCTACAAACTTCTAATTTTAATCTATAAGTATGTATTATCTGTCTCATTTTGTAATACGTAACTAACAGGTAAAGTTCATTTTTTATGTTGTGTATTGACAATACATTTATAATATTATCATAGTATTGGTTCACACGGATACGCCAAAGTCTGTTTACACCACAACAGTCACCAAAGTAACCAGATCTAGTTTCGTATTACAAATTGAGACGGATTATATTAATTTTGAAGGTTGTGAACGATAACGTACAGTTACGTATAACAAACATTTACGTTAATTCTAAGTACTAATTCTAATTTCTAATTTAGAGGTGCTGAACGCAGCATTACACGAACAAAGTCTATTCCAAACTATTAGGCGGAACTAGATTTTCAAATCTAGTAATTTTTACAGATTGATTGAAGCTTTTGATCATTTTGTTCAGGAAAAGCCAATTTCAATAGATAAAAAAATAGCTAATGACAACTTACAGAAATGAAAATTACAGTTAGTTCCGCCTTGTTACGTCCACTTGTACGTTTAAAATTAACATCAAAGCTATTAATTTTGCATCTTCTGACAAATGAAGTTTTTTTGGTTGAATGATGTTTTCTTCCAGTTTTCTGTCTTCATCATTTTCCAGAAGTCCTTCATTTTTTTCCCCATATTTTTCCTTCATGATCTTCTGCGCCGACGACTTCAACCCACGGTCTCTGAAGATATTTAATTATATTGCACACACAAAAATTACAATTGATCTAAATAGCTTACTATGAACTTCTTTAACAAAAGGAGGAATTTCCAAGCCCTTTTATTCCTCAAGTAGGGTATACCAGTGTCTAGAATTATAGGCTTGAAACAGAAACAGAAAATAAAAAAATCCCCGAATTCAGCCTATTTAACTTGTCAGACCAGCCCTTGGTGAGAAATGATTAAGGACAGTAAAAGTTGTTTTCAAACATCTTTGGCCAAACTATTCATATAAAAATTTATAATTTTATATACAAGTTACTAGCTGTAAACTGGTTACAAAAAATATTATTGGCTAAAGAAAATATCGCGAACCGGTTAGATTTTGCCAGGGACCAGTGATTGACAAATACTAATTTAAACAATATTTCCATTACGTAATTTTTAAATAGTCCAGTTTAACGTTGTTTTATTTAAGTACTCTAAATTTTATAAATATCCTGAGCATATCCTGGCGTATTTCTCTATCTTATAGACTTTATTTCAATCGAGAAGAACAGCCCGAGTCATTGTGTATGAATAACTCAGGATTTTCTCTATAGAAACAAACTCTAACTTACAAATTGATGTACAAATTAATGTTTTTTTATTTATTTATTTAATTGAAACTTAATAATTAATGTGTTTTCATTAATTTACAATGTTTATATTGTGATTAGGATTGGACGGGTAGAACTTCCAAACATCTCCGTTGGTGGGACATGTTCGTCCAAGACGTGACTATGGATCTCCTCGAGGATATCTGTCATCAAGTGCTGGACCTGTACTCGCAGCCTCAAGGCACTGAAGTACCTGACAGTCCACCTCTTCTCCCTCGACAAGCAGCCGCAATACCAGAAGCCACTGCAGCACCAATCCCAGTTAAAGTCACTTCCGAGACCCGTTTACCTAAAAACGGTCAAGAAACAACTGACAGCGAGATGCCAATACAAACAGTGACTTCGGTTAAACCTGTTACGTTGCCAACTGAAATAAACTCTTATCAATATCCAGGATATGCTGGTCCTATGACATATCCACCAACATTTACAACTGCAATGCCTTCAGCAGCTCATATGGCTACGGCTCCACCACCTGGACCTCCTCCTAATGTCGCAGTGTTTTCGCAGTATGTAACGCCACCTCCACATTATCCTCCAGTGGCTACAGCTCCACCGCCTTTCTTTCAACCCCCACCAACATCAGGACAACCACACAGACCATATTACCCGCCCCCAACATAAAAAGAATAAGTTTATTAAATTTTTATTTACAAGGATCGGGTCCAGAAAATTGTTACAAAATATGTTTACTTAGAGATTAAGTTATTAACCCTTTCGCTACTAGCGTTATCTTCAAAAATGGCCAGACAATATCAGTGGACTATATTCATTTTATAGCAAATATCTTGCGATGAAAAAGTCCAAACGATATCATTCGACTGGTATTGTCTTATTATATGGGAATTATTTTTGTATACTAGCAAAGATAATAGAGTACTATATGTATAGTATTTTTATTATCTTTGGTACTAGCGAAAGAGTTTTGGCTGTAATGTACATTTGAGTGTCAATTTACGTGTATTTATGTAGGATGTTTACGGTCTTCTTATTTCTTTTTTAATGGAAGATAGAGCTCGTTCAACTTAACTTCATCACAGGCGGATATTACCCAGTCTGTTGCGCAGAAACCAAATTACGTCTATTACGTTATCTACAGTTAGTTTAACACATTTCAGTGGCGTCACTTAATTTGATTAGTTTTTGACTACGCGTATTGTGCGATGTTATTTGTTTATTTCCGTTATTATTATTGATTTCTCGTACTTTTCAAGGTATACCGTGTACTAAAATGAGTAAAAATGTTTTTGAAATACATGATTTTGTGTGTTTGGTATCCACAACAATTGTTTAAAACCCTCATGTACGTCAATGTGATCTGCTGTTTTCTGGCGCAGAATTGATGACGTAATTTATGATACCCTGTGCTGAAATTAAGTTGAACGAGCTCTACTACAGGTCAAAAGAAGGCGAAAAACCTTAAAACTCCTTAGTAAAAGTTTTATAATAAAAGAGATATTATTTTTTAAAGTTTTTTTATGGGATCAAAAGAAAACGATAAGCACTCTTACAGCAGATGTTCGAAGTTAAGCTGTTGTATGCAAAGTCTTGCTTAGCGTATCTATGTATCGCTTCCCTATAAAAACTTAAAAAATTAATATCTCTTTTATTATGAAACTTTTACTACGGTGTTTTAAGGTTTTTCGCCCTCTTTTGACCTATAATATCACCCATTAAAAAAGAAATAAGAAGACCGTGAACATCCTGTAAATACGTGAATCCAGTTTTTTTTTTTTTATTCAGTGTTAGATTTTAGTAATACATTCTTAAGCTGCGTTCAGAGCTCTTTAAATTAGTTGACTGTGCATTGTACGCTGTGAAAAAGTTTAGTAGATAGTTTTAACATTCAAGACAGCGTTTACAGCTAAGGAAATTAGTGTGCTAGGAATAGTGCAACATGTTTATTATCTATTATCGTTTTCCTAATTCTGCTGTCTTAGATTTTTACTAACTTAACCAAACCTAATTACCTAAATTGATCATATTTACTGTTGGTATTTGTAATTTTGGGCGAGATTAGTTGCAATCGGCGCTATGACATTTTGTTAGGTTATGTAAAGGCATACAATGTGAACTTTCTCTCCGATGTAGAAACTCACTCTCTTGAAACAACTCACTAACTATAAGTTTGGAAAACTATCGACAATCGACAACGTTTTAAATTTAGATCTCTGAACGATTGCTCGCTTTACCATGTGACAAACTTGTTAGTGATAATCATAGTGCAAAAGTCGACTAATTTAAGAGCTCTGAACGCAGCTTTACGTTCGGATAGGGACTAGAGATCGGGTGTAATTCATAAATAAATGAAAATCGAGGCATTGTCTTTATTTAGCTCGCAAATGCATTTAGGCTGCCGAAAAGCCTAAATAATGCATTATAAAACACTAATTTTCTACGAATGTGTGCGAAACTAAATAAGGATGGGGATTTAGGGGAAATATATTTGATTGATGATGACCCAGACATTGTCAGATGTAAATCAAGAAAGAGTTGTATTTTTTTTTTTAAATTTGATTGTCTATTTTAGGGTTTCGTAGGTATTTATACCATTCATTTATAACTAATAAACTTTTATACCAGTATTTCTCAAACTTTGTGCCTTTCGATCCATTAAAATATTACTCGACCATAAATATGTGCTAATTTGCGACCCTTTAGCAAACATTTACAACCGTTTGAAATTGTGATAAGATGACTAGATTTAGAGAGCTGAAATTTGTACGCATATAAATGGTTTTAATGCATATAATGGACTTAATCTCGATTTTTGTCAAAAATACTTTTAAAAAATTATGTGGCTCACCCTGATGTCCAGGGTTGATCTAAAAATCTGGAGTGGTGCATATTAGGATTACTTACATGAATGTGAAACGAAATTTTTGATCAGATTGTTTCAGATTCGATATTTTATATATTTATGAAAAAAATAAATAAGTGTAGGGTCGGTTGTACACTTATATGACATTAGCTGTCCCGGTGGCTTCGCTCTGAGACAATTAGTTATTATTCGGTCTAGGGCAGCGGTTTCCAAACTTTATTCAGTAACGACCCCCTTAGAAAAAACCCATCTCTGGCGCCCCCGCCATTTAGGAAATTTATAAACAATTTGTAAATAATTTCTTTATTGAAATAATAATCACAAAAGTAGCAAAAATATGTAATGTAAATAGTTTCTCTAATTCCTAAATATTTATTTTCACAACATAAATCACGAAAATCATATAAAAATAAATTATATTAATATTAAATATGTAATACAAATTAAAAATTTAATATAAATCAATTTTAATGTGAAGTATGGGCTTGTTTCTTCGTTAAATATAATTCGTTAATCGCGGTTTATATGAAGAAAGAGCCACTCTAATTTCGTCTTCCACTATTAACCGTGCGCGATATTTTGTTTTAATAACAGCTAATGTGGAAAATACTGCGACCCGCGACCCCCTGGTGAATCTTGTACGACCCCCCAGGGGGTCGCGCCCCCCACTTTGGAAACCGCTGGTCTAGGGTATTAAAGGAAACCGTTTAAAAATTAAGTGAACTGACGAAACAAGATTGAAAGTATTATTGATTTTAATGCCATTACCTACGAAACCCTGAAATTAGTAAAAATTCAAACTACAGAATTTGTTTAATTTTTATGTATATGAGAAGTTGATTAATAAATAATTATTGTTAATAATGTGTTTTTTTCAAGTTTTTGGGACTTAAATCATGTTAAATTCAAGTACCGTATGTCCTTTTTTGATTTTCAACATAAAGTTTTCCCATGTTAAATTTTCCATTACATATTCTATGTCTACTATGAGTTTTAGACAAAAACTTTATTAATAAAAATTGTTCAGTATTTTAGTCCCAACACATTGTGCCTAATTTTGAATAAAAAAATACCAATTTGTTTGAAAAAAGACGGACAATATTTTTTGTATTTATATCTAAAAATAACAGTTGCCATGCACAAATGAAAAGCAAACGCCAAGCAAAGTTTATTTTCAGGTTAAACAATAATTTTCAAAATAAAGTATTACATCAAAATTAAATTTTAAACAAATTTCCATTATTAGCTAAACAAAAACCTAATCTATTGTAGAAATTTCTGCTTACATTTGCAATAGTCCACGGATGAATATTATTACAAATATTAATTATTTTTTGCTTTAAATCAGGACTGTTCAACCTTTTTGTATTTGGGATCTACTTTATTATATAAGTATATTGTTATCACGATCGACCAGAACGCGTAGCTGATCATCGGGGGGCATGGAGGCCCTACCTGGCGAGGAGGTCCCCCCAGGGAGAAATTTTGAAAAAATGCATTACATATTGAAATTTTAAAACTGCTTTTAATGTAAAAATAACCTAATACGCAAAACGAAATTAAATACAAAAATGTTTATGAAATTTCTTCATAAGCCTTCCAAGGCTGCACTTTTAGCTCGACGGTTAACCCATTGATCACTAACGAGTTTAAAGTTAGTTTTACACAGTTCAATTAATTGACCAACAAATTGATCAAGTTTTTCGTCAATTAATTGAAAAATTTATTGGCAACCTTGGGAACAAAACCAACACTTTATTTATTAATTTTTTTGAAAATTTTTACATTACCAACTGTAAAAAATGTTGACATATTTATCAAAATGAAAATATTGAAAAAATCTTCACAAAATTACGAGCTATGAACAAAAACAAAAGAAATAACCTAGATGATGATAAATTAGAACGTTATGTTAGATTTGAAAACGAAACAAAAATAATATGTTTCGAGGTTATGCTACAACTAAACAGTTGGCAATATCTTAACAGATAAAAATATACCTAGAATTCCCTAAAAAATTGATGAAAAATTGACGAAAAATAGCTTGTTCTATTTTCAAAATAAATTGATCAATTTTTTTGTCAATTAATTGACGAAATTTTTACGCTTTACACACATCAATTAATTGAATGTCAACTTTTTCAATTAATTGAATCGTGTAAAACCCACTTTATGCAAGATGATTAAAAAACGGTTCTTTGTTTTTAAGTTTTGTTGGTTAGTATATGTTTTTTCGGTGTATTTTTATAAATTGGTGGTTTTTTTATGTGCGATTACCGGTATCCATTACAGAAAATTTAGGAAAATTATATATTACATTGCGCCACGCTATCATCTTGCCAGTCACTCATCTCATACTAGCAGTAAGTACATGAAAGTGAGAGAAAACTAAAGATCTACCTAAAATCACGCCGCGATCGGGTGGTTGGGCAGCACTGCTTTAAATCATCTATGGAGTCGATGTTATTGAAATTATACATTTTATTTTTATGAAGAGCCACAAGAAAAAATTACAAGGATTTTTTTTTTACGTTTGATTTTCATTTGTGCATGCAACTGCTATTTTCAGATATAAATACAAAAAATATTATATGCCTGTTTTCAAACAAATTGGGATTTTTTTATTCAAAGTTAAGCACGATTTGTTGGGACTAAAATACTGAATAATTTATATTAATAAAGTTCTTGTCTAAAATTTATAGTGGAGATAGAATATGCAATGGAAAATTTAACATGAGAAAGCTCTATGTTGCAAGTCGAAATAGGACATACGGTATACGTCTTCATTTACGCGACGTTATTTTAGAACGGAACTCCTATGTAAATGGAGACTTGAAGTATAAATTCGCAGTGCGAATTTTTATATGGTGACACACTAGGGTGTCTCTGCACCCAGTAAGAGAACCACTGTCGTAGCGAAAGGATTAAAACTGTACATTTATTGTAGTATTTTACTTTGTTTTTTGGTAAACTCGATCCAATTATAAGGCACATCTTGTTTATGTATCATATTATATGTAATAGTTTTTATAACAATAAATATCGAATTATGGAGAAGCTTTTTTTTATACCCAGTCCTCATAATTGTATAATTTAACAGCTACGAAGATTCAACATTTTAGTGACATAAATAATGCTTCAGACAAAAATATTAATGTTTTAATTAAAAAATTTTTTTTTATGTATCCAGCGACAAATTATAGCACAGGACTTATGAAGGACACGTGGTCGATGTGACGATTCGATCGAGACCATTATCCAGAGCCGCAGTAAGGAAAACTTGCGCTAGGAGCAGAGCCGTGTTTTGGCGCCCTTAGTAAATAAAAAATAAAAACAAGGTTCTTACCTCTCAAAATTTAAGTGATAAGCAAAAAAAAAGGTCTTCACCTCTCAAAATCCAAGTGACCAGCAAAAAAAAAGTCATCCTTCGCCATGGCGCCTCTTAGCAAGCCCGTTAACGCCCTTTTCCTTAGTGCGCTACGGGCCATCGCCTCCCTCCCTTACTGCGGCTCTGCTATTATCGCTGTATAAACAGGTACTTATCGACTAGTGGGACGACCTCGCAAAAGATGGAGCGATCAGCTAACCAAAGATTTAATAAGTATTGGTTTACGGGACACATGGAAAGACCTGACACTTAACAGATCAAGATGGAGAACATATGTGTTTGAGGCCAAAAGTTAACCTAACTGAAAGCCGTAAAGAATGATACAGATTCCACCTGAACACAGAGAGGACACCCTTCCCATGTTTACATGTGAAGGCGAAATTAGAAGGACCATGAAGGTTACTGCCAAAAAAAATCAACAAAAAAGATGGAAAAGACTTTTTATCATGTTGAAAAAGCTTGTGATGTCATGATTGGAAACTCCGATATTGAATAAAGCATTAAAGTGCCGCAAATTTAATTTTTTAATTAATGCCACATTATATATACTGTGTTAGTGCCGCAAATATAATTCCAAACCTTAGAAGGTTTGGAATTAAATATAGAGACTTGCATGAAGACAAAAATAAAACAACTTGTTAAAACTGCAGTGTTTAAATATTTTTCGAAATAAACAGTAATATAAATAATGTTAGTAGGATACAGGCTATTCCAAACCTTTAGGCGGAACTAAATGGAATTTAATTTTTCTTAAGTTGTCACTAGCTATTTTTTTGTATATTGAAGTTGGCTTTTCCTAAACAAAATGATCAAAAACTTCAATCAATCGGTAAAAGTTACTAGAATTGAAAATCTAGTTCCGCCTAAACCAAAGAAACAAGCTATAATTAAAATTTGGTTCGTTTAATTAAACTTTAAAACCATGGTGTAAACCAAAGTGAGCTTCAGTATTATTTTATGCTACTGAAATCAATAATAATATTTTAGTGTTATATGGACTTGCGTCTATGAAAGCAACGGTTTAAGTAAATCATCTTCAATCTGAACCTGGGCGATAGCGAGCGATATCGGCTTTCAGGTGAGTGACAAAATAATTACATACTGTATTAAAAACATATTAAAATAGTACAGTGATTCTTAAACTGGGGTCCGCGTAAAAATTTAGACATTAACTGAAAATCCCCCAACTTTTTGCTTTTATTCAAATAACTCATTTAATAAAAATCCTACATGGTCAAGACTTTTTGTATTTGTTGTTACCTAACTAGTTAATGACATAACTAAACAATAATTAGTAAAAATATAAGTATATTTATTCAACTGCAAACTATTTACAGAAAATATTATAATAAGGTCTATTTTGACCAATATTTTATCAAGAAATGTTTGTATGAGTTTAACGTATTATAATTTGTAATTTTTTAAATTCGTTTTACTACTATTATTATTCATTTTGTTTTTTTATTCTATATGCTAATAAAAATGTTCATCTCTATAAATGCACAAGACCATTTATTAAAATAACCAGCGATATATTTTTACCAATATTTATTATAACGTTGTGCCTATGAGATTATTAAGCCAGAAAATAAGTCTCAAGAACGACGTAAAACGCCTAGGGTTGGGATGGGGTCCGCAAAAAAAAGTGTCCAAGAGGGGGTACTCGACTACATAAGTTTAAGAACCCCTGCAATAGTACATTAAAACACAAGTTTCAAAAAGCATGCTTTTACCGCACGCGTCGATATTTACAAATTTTCTAATCGACAAAAAATAATAAATGTGCAATATATATACAAGGTGTCTCAAAAGAAATTTTATATTTATTTAGCTTACTGCGTGAACGCAACGTATCCGAGGGGCGCGGGGGTTATGTCAATCGGTAGCCTGGCTCTTGGGAATTCAGTCGCTATGGAGCGTTTCTCGGAAGCAGACCGCGCGTTATGCGTGCGAGAGTTTTAATAAAACGGTGATTCGGCGACTGTAGCGCGTAGAAAATTCTGCAGTATTCGAGGTTTTCGCCACTTAAATGATGCGCCAAGCATTCCTCTCATTCGACATTGGGTTAAAAAGTTTGAAGAGACTGGTACAACGCTGGATAAATCAAAATCCGGGCGACCTAGGTCATCAAGAACGGTAGAAAACGTGGAGAATGTTAATCAGTCTGTTCGTGACGACCTGAACCTTTCAATTCGGAAGCGCGCAAGTGCTTTAAATGTGCATAGATCATCATTACATCGCATTATGCACAAAGACCTAAAGCTGCACCCCTACAAAATTCAATTGGTGCAAGAATTAAAGCCCCAAGATGCCAGTCAGAGGCTTAATTCTCAGGCAAATTGATCTCCCGGAGAGGTGACATAAATTGGCCTCCACGCAGTCCAGATTTAACCCCTATGGACTTTTTCCTATGGGGTTATCTTAAATCTAAAGTTTACGCCAATAAACCGACTTCACTGGCGCATTTGAAAGAAAATATCCGTCACGAAATGGCAGCCATCCCTGAGTCCACCTGCCGAGACGTCATAAGTAATTTTACTGTTCGATTACATGAGTGCCGAGAACGCGAGGGTCTACATTTAGACGATATTATTTTTAAGAAATAAATCCCCAAAAGGTGTATTTTAATAATTAATAAACATTTTTTGTATATACGGCTTACTTTTTTTTTAATCGATCCACTAAATATAAAATTTCTTTTGAGACACCTTGTATATATTAAAAAAACATCCTCGATTAGGGAATTTGGTAAGTGAATGTAGCGCTTGGCAGGGCACGTTTTATATTTTTCTAGGTAGTTATCAATTATGTTTTGTAAAATTTGTAAGTTATTGTACCAGTTTTATCAATTTTATGAAATAAATTGTTGAGCGTCATAATAAAACTCATTATTATAACACTCAATTCAGTTTCATAATGACTCTTTTAAGAATACAAAATAGAAAATATATACAAACTCAAATTTGTGAGAGAAAATATGTGTCAAGAAAAAGATATAATTTTAAAGATAATCTAATTTTACTATATCTCTATCTATATTCTATATTTATACCATATGCTAATCAAACTGAATAAATACAACAAAAAAATATGTTTTCAATAAACTTTATCGCAGCAATTAAATGTTTATTTGGTATCGAATCCTCCCAACTCCTTCAAATATTATCTTCCAATATTGTGCAGCCAGCACTGGGGTCGACTCAGCCTCATGTATTTAATACTTAAAATGCCGAAACGTCACACTGACCACGTCTTTCATGTCTATTGCCGGCGGTCTGGAAACGGAGAACTTACCTTCTTTGCCCCTTATACGCCTATCTAGGCGTTGGGAACCTATTACTTTATTATTTATTTTATATGTTTATCAAAACAACAAAAACTAGTGGGATTTTTATGAATTATAAATATGAATTTTCATAACCTTGTAACAAATGTGCAAGCAAGTGACGGCCCTGTGTAGACCACCCTGAATAGTGGATCTTGCAGTTTTTTGATTGTAGATTTGTTCTTGACGACAGATTGTTTTTAGTTGTTTCTCATGATATACTTATATGTCGGAGAATATCATAATTTTATCAGTATACGTAAGTGCAAAGGCAGCAGCCTTGGTACTAGCAGAACCAAGATCAACCGATCAGCAAAACAGAGCGATAATAGAACAATGTGTGTTGTATGAGTGGGTTATAGCTGAGCGATCGGACTGGATCATTGGGATTGCTACGTGTCTGTTATAATATCTGTTTTAATTATGAACTTTGTTTTATGTCATAAATGTGTTTTAATAATGTTTGATTATTTGTGTGAGTGATAATTGTTATTTTACCACATTTGAGACGAAATCAGAAGTGGGATTTGCATCCAAAGCCATGAACAATGGAGAGAAATTCGGATGGAACTTGTGCAAAAGATAAGTCAACCTTCTACTAGTAAGCCAATAAATTTACCTGTATTTGAATCAGAAAAAGTGGGCCAAAATACCAAGGCCTGGTGCAATACTACTGATCTTCGAGTGCGTGAGAATCCAATAAATGGTTGTGCTTTAATGATCGCGTTAAACAAAGTTTTGCGATGTTATGCATCTGCATGGCTATCTCAGATATCATTTGAAGGTATGACTTGGGAACAATTTTAAGATTTATTTTAATCAAGATACGACCAAAATTATACCGGTTCTGTTTTTCTTATAAAATTATTGCATGGAAAACCTAAAGACCATGAGCCTTATTCTGTGCATGCTAGTCAATTTTTAATAGTTTTCATGAAACATATCAGACATCATAGCAGAAATCAGATCCAGAAGAAATTAGTGTAGCCTTAGCAATGGCTCATTTAACCGAATTCGATTCTGAAGAAAAACGTCAGTCCGAGAGATCGAAATTTAATTCTTCATCTTCAATTGAGTGTTTCAACTGTGGTAAAATTGGGCATCGTCTACGTGATTGTTGACTCGCCGGGGGGCCGACCAGCTCCGAGAGGTCTTCCAGTTCCGAGTGTGTTATTGGGGGTTCGTTGCTGCAATTGTAACAAGCCTGGTCGCTGTGTCAGCTGTGCCGCAGTGCCGTTTTGAGGAAGGAGCGTGAAACCAAAAGAGTAGAATCCTGCACGGTTAAGTTACCTAGCGATCAACTTAAACATGGTGAGATCTTTCCTTTTGTTTCCAACTCTGGAGCAGAGTGTTCTGTCTTGAAAAAGTAAGTTTCTTTAAAATTTAGCGATCAAAGATTCCATAATAAAGTCTCTTTAGTTGGTATTGGAAAAGATACCGTGTTTAGTACAACACAGATTTTATCTAAAGTAATAATAAATGGATATTTGCTTGAAATTAAATTTCATGTTTTGGCTGATAATTATTTAAACAAGGATATTATGATTGGTAGAGAAATTTTAAGTTCTGGTTACTCTACTCACTTGACTAATAGTAAAATCTTCCTGGAAAACTGTAGACATATGCGTTTTAATAACTAAATCCAAAAATGTGCTTGATTGGAAAAATGAGATAATATTTGAATTAGTTGGTGACGAATGCAATCAGTTACTTACACTGTTACATAATTTTAAAGATTCCTTTATTAAAGATAATTCTGTGACACGTGTTAATACCGTACAAAGATGTCCATATCGAATAAGAGAATGTGAAAAAGAAATAGTTTGCAACAAAATTCAAGATTTATTAGAGGCTAAAATTATTAGACCTAGAATTTCACCGCTTTCAAGCCCTATGATTTTAGTTCAAACGAAAGATGAAACTAGTCGAATGTGTGTTGATTATTGTGGATTAAATTCCAATACAATTTCTGATAAATATGAATTACCAATAATTTCAGGATTAATTGCGCATTTTTAATGTGCAACCTATGTTACAAATTTAGACATGGCAAGCGGGTATTATCAAATTCCCGTTCACAAAGACTCTATTGAGAAAACAGTTTTCATTACACCCGAAGGTCAATATGAATGTTTGTTGATACTATTTTGGTTTAAAGACGGTTGTGACTGTTTATAAACGAGCGATAATAAAGGCCTTAGGTAGCTTAGTAAACACACATGCGATAGTGTGTATGGATGACGTAATGATTTACACTAAAATTATTTCCGATTGTCTTGCAAAATTAATGATGTACTACAAGCACTTGTTTAATATGGTTTTTTTCACTAAATTTTAGAAAATGACCGTTTCTAGAAACTCAAATTGAAAATTTGGGTTACGAAATATGTGCAAGCGAAATTAGACCAAGCTAGATCAAAAATACAGAGGGCCTATGAGAGTTATAAAAATCCTTGACGAAAACAGGACCGATGCCCTGTGGCTCAGAGGAGTACGTACAAGCGGATAGTCCCATGGTAAGGAAAACGCGTCTCCTGAAGATGATGAGGGCTTATATGTGAACCAGATGTGATTTTGTAAGTATTTTTGTGTGTTTGTGGTTATCCCAGGTGAACAGTGGTTCTCTGGGTGAGGAGGTGTGTCCTCCGAAAATGTGGTTATTCCAGGTGAACAGTGGTTCTCTGGGTGAGGAGGTGTGTCCTCCGAAAATGTGGTTATTCCAGGTGAACAGTGGTTCTCTGGGTGAGGAGGTGTGTCCTCCGAAAATGTGGTTATTCCAGGTGAACAGTGGTTCTCTGGATGAGGAGGTGTGTCCTCCGAAAATGTGGTTATTCCAGGTGAACAGTGGTTCTCTGGATGAGGAGGTGTGTCCTCCGAAAATGTGGTTATTCCAGGTGAACAGTGGTTCTCTGGGTGAGGAGGTGTGTCCTCCGAAAATGTGGTTATTCCAGGTGAACAGTGGTTCTCTGGGTGAGGAGGTGTGTCCTCCGAAAATGTGGTTATTCCAGGTGAACAGTGGTTCTCTGGATGAGGGGGTGTGTCCTCCGAAACAGTAGTTATTCCAGTTGAACAGTGGTTCTCTGGATGAGGAGGTGTGTCCTCCGAAACAGTGGTTATGCCAGTTGAACAGTGGTTCTCTGGATGAGGAGGTGTGTCCTCCGAAACAGTGGTTATGCCAGTTGAACAGTGGTTCTCTGGATGAAGAGGTGTGTCCTCCGAAAATGTAGTTAACCTATGAATAGTAGTTTTCAGGATTAGGGGGTGTGTCCTCCGACCAATAGACGGCGGGGCAGGTGCCCAAGAGCTCCTGATGTGTGCCAGTAAGGCCAGGGACAGAGTTGCATACTAGATGTATTACTGATGCAGGTTGGTAAATCGCTTGAAGTAGAATATAAAACAGTAATTTGAATGTGCGATACTAATTGATTGAGTATCAGTGTTAAGATGAGTCTTCAGTGGAAGATTTCAACTCATTTCTACACTAATGAGTTATTGTATGAGTCAGAAATGGCCGAAGTGGGCACCACTGGACATGTTTTTAATAAAATGTAACTAATGACACTTATTGTAGTGTATGTTTTTTCAGATAAAGATCGCACAGGGTCGTGCGATAGGTCAGGATGGCCGTGTCGGAGAATATCATAATTTTATCAGTATACGTAAGTGCAAAGGCAGCAGCCTTGGTACTAGCAGAACCAAGATCAACCGATCAGCAAAACAGAGCGATAATAGAACAATGTGTGTTGTATGAGTGGGTTATAGCTGAGCGATCGGACTGGATCATTGGGATTGCTACGTGTCTGTTATAATATCTGTTTTAATTATGAACTTTGTTTTATGTCATAAATGTGTTTTAATAATGTTTGATTATTTGTGTGAGTGATAATTGTTATTTTACCACATTTGAGACGAAATATATTTAACATAATTTTACTATTAAATTCATATTTTGGTAACCCACGAGTAATTCTGTTATTGTACTAATATTTTTACTAATAAATTTAGATAGTTAATGTTATAACCTCTAAATTATAAAATGTATATCAATGTAATATCAATCGGACGTGTAAACCATGAAAAAAGAAATTACAAACAGCATAACCAGTCTGGTTAAAAAAACTGATTTAAATTGTCGTAACAATAAACGAGATATTATTAAAACTTGAGGTTATGTAAACACAACAAAACATATGTTGCCTTAACCCTAAACAACCCAGTAGTGTCAGACGGACACATTTTACAATTGATTTACTTATAAAATAACTGGCCGTTAATAAACATATGTACGTTAATTATCAATGGCCTGCTGCGAATATTTTTTTTAATGAATAAGCGTTATTAAATCCCTTAATTTCATATTTCAAATAGTGCGATTTTTTACTCTATTTTTGGAACCAATTACTCGATGTAGTTGACTCCGGAGCTAAGTCACTCTGTATTGGAAAGTGAAAATTAATATTATCTGTCTCATTTTGTAATACGTAACTAAAAGGGAAAGTTCATTTTTAGAGTTTTGTAGGTATGATAAAAACTCCTTATACCGTCATTCTGTCTGTTTGGTAAAAATTGTTGCCAAACGGCTAAACCTAGAAAGTTGAAATTTGGTATGCTTATATAACTCTTTGACCCGCAAATAGGAAAAATACTAAAACATCTAAGAAACATATTCCCCTAAAAATATAAACAAATATGTGCTCATAGAAAATATATATATGTATGTATATATATTTTCATTCAGAGTAGGGTATCAAATGAAAGCCCTTAGTACGTGGATTAACAATGAAAATTTTATTTTTGCAAAATAAATTATTCTGATGCGATTTTTGCCAAAATTGTACAAAAAAATATTGTCCCACACTCTGTAGCCTAGATGGTTTAAACTAAAAGTCTGAAAAAAATCTAAGTAATGTACATTGGTGTGAACCGGAATAGTACCATAGGCGCAATTTTCAAAATCTTAATAATTCTTTCTATATAAAAAAAATACTGCACTTATTTAGAAACCTAAATAATGGTATTAGGTATTCGAATTAAAATTAACAAAAAAATATTTTAACATAAAATTTGTTTTTAAAGCTCTTAGATTAACAGACGATAAATTATTTTTAAAATATCGATCATTTTGTCATGACTACTATAAAGCAAAATTTGTCCTACACTCAGCATGCCGCCTTCACTTATTATATATCTGCAAAACCCTGCAATGTGTGAAAATTCACACTTCACATCAATTTTTTTTATGTTGTATAATTACAATACATTTATAATATTATAGTATTGGTTCACACGGATACGTCGAAGATCGTTTACACCACAAAAGTCACCAAAATCATCAATCTAGTTACGTATTACAAAATGAAACAACTTATATCAACTCTTATGGTATTATTCTGACCATAACTTGTTCACTTTAACAGAGTTGTAAACTTCCAAAGTCAAACAATGGTACAAGTTACAAGACGTATTTCGACCTTGTAAGTTTGCAGCTCCGTTAAAGTAAACAAGTTGTGTTTAGAATAGTACCATTAATGTTATTACAGCTTTATTTTAACTTGTTATAGAAGCTTAAAATTTATTTTATTAGTTTAAAAAATTATTGCAGTATCTTGATTTACGCAGTTTATTAATTTATTTAAAGCATTAGACTTAAAATTAGCTAAAAAAATTAGCGTTTTTTATATTTTACACTTATTATACAGCTAAAGCATTATTTGGATCACCTTTATAATACTTAGATTATCACACACTTATTAAAAAAATCGAATACAATAAATACTATTGAGTCACGCTAAAAAATTCATATTAAAATGTTAAAAACATAAAATTGCACACTTAAAAATAAAATTTGTTGTAAAATTATGAGAATACATAGACAATTTTAAAATCAAATAACTAAAAATATCTATAAAAGATCGGAAGCGTAAAAATTTGGTGTATTACGTTTACTAAATGCATTTTAAAAATAGTTTCGTTAATCTGTTCGACATGTTGTGATATGTACCCTGGTCTACGTATTCACAATATTTTTGGACGGTGAATGAAGGCACTAAATTAGACGAGTCTGTTTGAGATAGTGAATGAGCAAGGTGTACACGAACCTATACTGAGCTATCGTTTGCACCATGTATGCTCTCTGGTGTCGAAGTAGTACAACTACTCTAGGTACATTCAGTTCCTGAAAAAAAAAAACAAAGATTACTAACGTGCAAGCACATTAAATATTGAAGATCAATAAAATTCATGTATGTTAGGATTTACCATACGTGGCTTGATAAGAAAAATCTCAGATTATAGACTATTCCAAACATTTAAGCAGAACTAAATGAAATTTTTATTTTCTAAAGTTGTCACGAGCTCACTTTTCAACTATTGAAGTGGACTTTTGTAAAACAAACTGATCAAAGTTCATAGTTCCGGTTAAACCAAAGACTCTGACTATAGGGAAATGTTCCTAAGAGAGACTCTATCTGGCGGAATTACGTTGAACTAACCAAATAGGCAAGTTTGTTATTGTTCTGACAAATGTGTTACATTTTTTTGGATTTTAGATTTTATATTTGTTATGCCTGGGCTACACCTGCATCTATCGTCGCTAAACTTCGGTTTAACGTGACATACACGCTAATGTGGCCAGTCACTATCGGTTTGCGTTCACAATATTAGCAGTGCGCGCCACTAGACACATGACGATAACTGAAGTGGTGGTTTTAGAGCGCACATCAAAGGAACTTAGCGCAGAGCGTAGTATGTTCTGTTGGCGCGTATTGTTGTTTAAACGGCATCATTTGAGGTTATGTTATACATATTTCTTTACAACTTATTTGTGTCAAAATCAGATAAGATTATGTTTGAATTTGTAAAATTAAATGTAAAAAATAATTTTAGGGTGCAGTTATGATGGATATACACCATAATTTTATTTAATTTACAGCAAAATAAATACGCTTGTACCTTGTAAACGTAAATAAAGTGTAGCGGCGAAAACGCAGATA
The DNA here is from genome assembly GCA_963971575.1 of Liopterus haemorrhoidalis. Taxonomy (NCBI): domain Eukaryota; kingdom Metazoa; phylum Arthropoda; class Insecta; order Coleoptera; family Dytiscidae; genus Liopterus; species Liopterus haemorrhoidalis. Next base: position 20,638,790 of record OZ020616.1, on the reverse strand, counting down.
TGGCCACAAGTTGCGTTTTAGCACGATATCGATAGATGCAGTTTACCACGAATTTATATAGCGCGCAATTATCGGCAAAGCTTATAACGCAAGTGTGGCCCAGGCATTTGGCATATATGTCATATTTATTAAGAAAACATAAATCAAGACAAAAATATTAATAAATTCTTTCTAAATGTCAGATTCCAACGTATTATCAATATGTCAAAAAGTTGTTATTGTCTATTTAGTTAGTTCCGATTTTGGCGCTGCAATCTTAAAAAGGGTTTCCTATAGATCATAAAACTTATTAAAAAAATATTTTACATTTAAATTATCATCTTCGAAATACTGCCTTCTGCAGCACATCATTGCTAGCGTCATTTCCATTTCTGAAAACACATTTTGGAATCGATTTTAGATGTTTTTTTTTTCTTTTTTTTTATCTCTTTAATCTCTTGAAAACAGGGTCATTGTAACGAAATATCTCGTTTGGGGGGGGGGGGGGATCACACAGGCCTGTAAGTAAGGTGGATGGGGATCGAGAGTGACTTTGTTCTTCACCAAAAACTACCGAACTCAGGGCCGTACGGTAGCATGAAGCAATGGAGCGATCGCTCCAAGCGCCTTTCAGATATTTCTTCACATTTGTTTATTTTTATAATTTCATAATAAAAATGTTATTATTTGCTTGTTGCATCTTTATAAATTAGGTTTTGATTTATCTTTGTTTCTAATTATTACATTTTATTTGGTCGGCGTACAAATGAGCATCGACTTTGTCGATATAAATGAAAGAATGTAAACTTACAATGTATCCATCAGTGCCGCCTCTACAAGACTCCATCCACGCCTCTCTAGCTAAAACGATAGCGATAACCTGACAGAGGAGAATTCTTAAGCCGAGAGCAAGAAATGCGATAAAGACATTTAATAATTTCTACAAATGTTTGATATTTGTTTGTTTGATAACTGTTACAGAAAGCAACTTGAATCCGTGCGGAAGCCGACCTTCGGCGAGATCTTTGCTCCCCACTCTGACATAAGTAACAATGCACTTCGATAAAGGAGAAGACTGTTAGGCGAGGCGGTATAAATGCAAGAAAACCGACAAATTATTGGTTTGCGGCATCTCATCAAACGTTTTTATTGCACCTAACAACATGTCCCTATCTAGCCAGAGACAATAGACAATCACACTTAGGGAGTGCATTATTTTTGTATTATGTTTTGAGAGTATTATGTTTTGAGTTTAGTCAGTTGTAAGATGTCTTTTGCAGTTAGTTTTAGTGCATGACTTTGATAATAATATTATGATATCTGCTTACTATTGTTAGTGTTTAATAATTTATTGATGTACAAAACTATTATTCGTGATCAAATCTGTAACTTTGATTTGCACTAATTTTCAATTTCAATTTCAATTTTATTTATTATAAATACATATAATATTATGAATATTTATTTATTCATTTCTTTACCCGTAACATTTATTATGTCGTCGAAAAAAGGTTTTCCTACAACTACTATGGAACTGTCTCATTTCGATACTGTTAGTTGACAGGAAATTAGCTTAATTTCACATGATAAATTCGTCCCAATGCGCATATGCAGTGTACGGGAATGAATAAATTCGCAGCAATGCGCATGTGTAGTTTCCGAGAATTTTCATTCCCGTACTGGCTGCGCGCGCATTAATGGCTGTAACCTAACCTAACCTAACCTAACCTAACCTAACCATATTTATATTGTATTTTCTTGATTATTTATTTATTGAAAAATGGTAATCGGAGAAAAAGCATAGTGAGCACACGCGCAGAATGCATATTCCGCGCTAGGTGCACAATATACTAATTTGCAAATTTAATGAAAATTTTCAGGAAGAATATCCCTTTGTATAAAGGGGCGTTTCAGAGAAACTTTGCATAAAATCTTGGAATATAAACATATAAAAAATTGTGAGCAGATACTTTTATTGGGGGGGGGGCATTCGTAATAAGTTGGCAGCCTTAATAATTTGCCACCTCAGTATAATGCCGCTTTGTAAGAATATCTGCTCCAGGCGCCAAAATACCACCGCACGGCCTTGGCCGAACTATAAGACCCGTATGCTACTTTTACTTCTTTTGCTACCTCTTTAACTGACAATCGTCGATTGGTACGGATTATGGGTCAGTTCTGTCGATCTCTCATCGTTCGTTGGCGGTTGAGTCGTTAACTTCCTGCGACAGCCAATATGTTAGCGACTTTAGCCTTTCACCTGATTTTATTACTATTTCTACATTTTGAACAGGATGTAACCGGACTTAAATTAAATTTTTAATAAAAGCAAAACCCAAGTTTTTTCTAAATTTCAAAACATCAAATCTCGAAAACGGTAAAAGATAAAGATTTGGGATTTGAATTTTTTAAAACTTCGTATCATGTTTAATCAAGAAAAAATGTATGTCTTAATAAACCAAGTATTACAACTAATACGAATCGTTAAACAAAACCCCTGTAAATGGCAAAAAAACGAAGAATTTGTTGGGACATGTTGTCTCAGGTTTAAGCCGCATTCAGAGCTCTTAAATCAATAGCTTAAAGACTTGCACTCTGTTTTTGTCACTAACGAGTTTGTTATATGGTAAGACGTGCAACCGTTTAGACCTCTAAATTTAATACGTTGTTCGTTGTGGATTGTGGATAATTTTCTAAACTTATAGCTAGTGAGATGTTTTAATGAGACAGATATATAAACACATTGGCTATCTCAGTCTATCAGTGACACCGTAGTTATCAATGTAAATGTCATCATTAACAAATCTTGCTCAAAATTACAAAGACGGACAGTAAATATGATCAATTTAGGTAATTATGTTAGGTTTACTTAGTTAAAATCTAGGACAGCAGAATTATAAAAACGGTAATAAATAATAAACATTTTACGAAGGCATCATAGTTGGTTTAAAGACACACAGATGTCGGGCTATTCGTAAGCCACTAATTTCTATCAGCTCTAAACGGTTCGTAGAACGTTAAAATAGTGTATAAAAACATAAGCATAGGGTACAGTCTATAAGGTATTAATTTAAAGAGCTCTGAATGAGGCTTTAGTTACAAATGTTCATTTAGGGTACTCTGTATTAACATATTTACATGCAGGGAACAAAAATTATCATTTTCGTTGGTATGAAATGTTTTAAATTGGGCTTATCCTTAAGTTACCTTTAAAAACATACAAAAATTTGATTTCTCCACTATTTATATAAGATGGTGTACTCCAAGCAATAAATAATATATCCAAAATGTTACTCTACCTGGTTATGATCCAGAGTATATAACAGCAGATCTCCTAAAATAGTCAGTCCAGTTCTTCCAACACCAGCCGTGCAATGAACCAACACCGGAGGATTCCGATTATGTCCAGGTGGTATATCTACCATGGTATACTGCCGAACACTTCTCAACTCTTCCAAAAATCCTAAATAATGTGCAACAGAGTGTGGACATCCTTGTTCACCCCAATCACTATAATGCAAATGCCATAACGCTCGATATCTTCTTGAATTTACGTGGCATAACCTCATTTTTGAAGTTACACAATGCCCAGTTCGTTGGGAAAGTTCCCACCAAACTTGGTACTGGCCTATGTCTACGCAGCGTTCTGGGGACTGGGGTAAGTAGCTGTTTAGCTCATCAGCACTGTCGGTGAGTTGGACTATAAGATATACTTCTGATTCCCAAACGCAGTGCCAAAAACTTGCGAGCGTTTGTTGCGTAGGACCTTGAGCTGCTATGTAAAAACGTTGTTTACTCCCAACAGTTGCCTGGAAAAAGAAATAACGCCTGTACAAAAAAGGATTAATCTCATTAAATTTTTATCTCTGAACTAATTTAAACTCAGTGGCGTAGCGAGGCTAAATACAACCAAAGTAAATCTGGTAGGTAATATGTTTATTTTACAAATGTCTTCATCGAACAAATATTACATACATATATATTTGCAATTTGAAGCCTACAATAGAATTTATTATAATACATGTGTGGCAATATTGGATTTTTAATTTTTAGGTTTCTTTGTAGTATATGGACATACCGTGAAATACGCCACTGCATATAGTACAATATTTGATTTGTTTTGTACCTAATTCTAATTAATTGAATTTAAATTAATTAAAGTATTTCATTTCAATTACGTAATTTCATTACAATTACATAAGAAGGTGAGTCATATGCACAGTCACTATTGGACTCAATGAGGTAGTATAACATATAGAGACTGACCGAGGACGAGTTGTTATGAAGCTAACACCTCTTTAGGCGGGGAAACGAAGGTTGCCCCGAGCAGTTGTACAGTTTGCATACATCAATGTTTTGCCGATAAGAATTCAAAGTAAAAATATATTTTTTTAATACTGTAAATTTCATAAATAATATTAAATTAACCTGAATTTATTAGTATACAGGGTGTTTGTTTGAAACGGGGCACCCCGAAAATCTCCTTTATTTGTCAAGATCTTCAGAACAAAAGTTAAACTAGACAAAAAGGCCCATCTTATAGTAACCTTTAGATGGGCCTTTTTGTCTAGTTTAACTTTTGTTCTGAAGATTTTTGTATCTTTACAAATAAAGGAGATTTTCGGGGTGCCCCGTTTCAAACAAACGCCCTGTATATTTAAGATAATTAGTAGGTTTCTAAATTACATACATTTAAAATATAATATGATCGAAAAAAAAAGTTTAGTAGGCCCTGAATTTAAAATGTTAAGTGGACAATTCTGTTAATATAAAAATAAATGAATTCCATGTCTATCTAGACACTTTTTTTTCTTGATCATATCGTAATGCAATGCTTCAGACACTTTCTAAATTTAAAACGAGCATATATTACATCATTTATTGCATGATAAATTAAAATTTATCTGACAAATTATAAAGATGTATATCTATAATCAATGCTGGGTAAAATACTTTTCTGAAGTATTCGAAGTACTGAATACAAATACTTTTTTTAAAGTAAAAACTATATGTAACATTTTAATTAAACATTACTTTTTAGTATTTAAAATACTACGTAGTTGAAATACAGCTCGCAACTCTTAAAATGCAATTTACGGCAATATTATTAAAAGTTGAAAGATGATGAAAAGATTTAAATAGTAAAATAGAAAAAATAACACAACAAAACAATCATAAACTCAATACGGCGCCGGCGTTTTTCTTAGCAAAAGCTGAATAAAATAAATATAAATTAGGTAACTTGTTATACTCCTGGAGGCAAGTCCCCCTTTCGTCTCCAAAGGGTCTTGGCTTCATAAAAAACAATGCTAAGACATAGAGCGTGTTGTGTCTATATTATATGACGTCAATGATTGGACTCAACAATGGCCAATGGCGGCGCTGTGATGGCTGTGAAACGGCTGATCGAAACGAGTAATGTGAAAGTTTTCCTCATTTGTTTACATGTTAAATCTTCGATTTACAATGAATAATTAATAGCTATCCTTACTAAATCATTTTAATTTTTTAAGTGCAACACCTTCTTCTAAGTGTGTAGTTGAAGGAGAGGAGTTGTTAAACACCGGTCATGTTATATTATACGGAATTTCGGAAAAAAATAATGAGCATGTCGACGTATGTGGGTTATGTTTACAAACAAGCAGTCTAAAATCAGCACCTCACAAAGTCACTGGAAAATTAAAACTGCAAGATAACCTGCATCTATAAACCGCAACCTTTGTTAGAAACTCGCTACCTAAAAAATTTAATAAAAAACGAAAGCACTTCAGTGAAGCTGTATCAGAATATCTACGTACAATATTTAAGACCGCATGCCCTAATCCTGTATTAAAGTTACACAGGTAGATATTTATTTATGCTCGAGAAGGATTTTTATAATTGAGTATTTCTTATTTGTTGAATATTTTCAATAAATACTAGTTTGTTAAATATTAATAAGTTAACAATATTGATGTAATCTGTAGCTTTTAAATGCTTTTAGCACACTCTCACTCTTTTTCCCGTATTTACAGCATTTCCCATGCTTTTTTACCTATTTATCTCTTCCACAACACCAAATATATGTATTATTTTCACAAATTGTTTAACATTTGGAAAAAATAGAAATGAATGTTTCTTTCACTTCTTTTCCTACAACCAAATACATAGCAGTTTGTGTTATGACAATTCATTATAACACAAAATAACATAGAAAAGAATTGCTATCAAAAGTTAATGTTACAAACAAACTGCAACATCAAACTTTAAACGCGATACAAACAACACGAGGTAGCCACAAGTAAACAATAAACAGTTACTCGTTCCACTAGTTCAAATTCTGTCCGCTTGATGTCACTTCATAGCGCTGTTGAGCCCAATAATTTGTCAAGATTCTGTAATAGCTACAAACTAATAATAGGTTACTGTATTAAAAAAAAAAAACTAATATAATGAGCAAATTAGCTAAAACTGACAAGTTCTTCAGATTGTGAGAGAAAATTTAGTTTTCCTGTAAAAAAAAAAAAACCTGAGTTACCGTTATAGTTTTGTACTCACGCTCAAACCCGGTCACGGCCCGAAGTGTCATTTTACATCACGCTCGCGCCAGCGCCCAACTCCAAATAATAAGTGGTTATCTTAGGAAAACTAAATTTTCACTCACAATCTGAAGAACTTGTCAGTTTTAGCTAATTATATTAGTTTTTTTAGCCCATAAAATATAAATTTTATAGGCGCCCACTATGAGCAAGGTCATTTACTATCATAGTAACTTTGGGGTATTTCGTATGACAAAAGTTACTACAATATTTAGTAACATGTTACTATGAAAGTTCCTATCATAGTAACTGCCAAATGCTGGTGTTTATAAGTAATAACTTAGTTCTTATGAAGATAAAAATGGCGGACATTTGATTTTAAGTGTATTTTTTAGATATAATAGAAAATGAAGAAGATTAGTAAAGAAAATTATATAAATTAACTGAGTTAATTTATATAATTTAACTGAATTAATGAGTGTAGGTAAATGATTATATTGCAGGAGACGAAATATATTAAAGATCAAAAAGTCTTTTCCAATTCATCATTTTTAATATAAGTCTCTTTTAAAATTATTTAAAAAAAATAGTTTTTGTTTTTGAAAAAATTAACAAAAGTTCTATTCAGTGACGCAAAAATAGTTTTATGAGGGGGGAGGGTTATAAAATGACACGTATGGAAGTAATGAGAAAACTAGGAAAATGCATCGAAGTAATAAAAAATCCAGCTTCATGGGAGGTTCTAACCCCCAAATCCCACCCACCTGCGCCACTGTTTCTATTGTCGAGAATTTGTCTTTGCTTTCCGTTTTTTTTTTTTTAATATTTGATATATGTATATACCATAATAGATATTATATAACAAGAAAATAATGTAAGCAATACAATATTTTGACAATTTTTAACCTCAACTGTTATCTGTACATACTACTGCGTTGATTCGCCGACGCTAGTATACCACCAATGCGCATGCGTGTAGCGCTTCTGTAACTAACTTCATTCTTTTGTTAGTAACTGTCACTAAGATATAACTTTCATAGCACGTCACTACAGTTGGATATTACAGAATACGAAAAATGTTAAAGTTACTACGAAAGTCATTATAAAAGTTATCTTGTAGTAACGTTACTACACGGTAACTATTATAGTAACTTTTTACATAATTGATTTGATATTCTATCTATGCTACTGCTAGGTACGTTGGATGATTGTCGTGTATAGTTTATCTCAACTTACAAGAGAATGACTTAATCTGACCTTCATAGCGGATGGGATACAAAGAGGGTTATAGAGGTAGTAAAACAGAGTAATACTTAAATATTTTTTAAATGTTGAACATTTTCTTAGGCAATAGCACTGTACAGCTTTCTAACCAATTTTATTTAATACGGATCTTTCAAATAACAAAATAAAACCCCCGCAGTGTTGGGGCTACCCTGCTCATTAAAGCGGACCTTACACTATCAATAATAATGTCAGTAATACTAAGTCAATAATAATGACACTACTAGTAGTTTTGCCAGTTGCAAAAAATTACCTTACACTATCATTATTACTGACAGTATTTTAGTCAGTAACCAGTAGAAGTTATCTGGAGAACATCAAACAAGTGAATATTATTATTATGAAGAGTGATAAGCAAAAAGCCTGCTTGGCTTTAGTGTTGAATTTTGGTACAAAGCGATTCGTAAATAGAAAACGATGGATGAAGGAGTGGCTTAAAAACGTACAGAATATACTCATATTAATTTATTAAAACAAATTCTTCTCACCGATCCAAATGACTACCACAATTTCTTTCGGATGGATGCGGAAACCTACAACTCTCTTGAGAATTTGGTAGCACCCCATCTAACTACCTTTGTTAAATTCTGTGGCTCAGTAAGGTTAAGTGGACGTTCAGTGTAACCAAGAAATTTTAGTGCATAAAATACCCAGGATGTTGGACTGTAAACTTCGTCGGCACTTGCTCCTGATCGTATAGAAGATTCGGTTTTCTTCAATCTCTCCTATAATTAGAGCGCAAAGTATTTTTTTTTTTTCGAACGTCATTTTTTTTGCATTTAGCCTTATTTTTTATATACTTCTAACAGTTTGAAAAGTCTTTCATTCCGATTCATTTTGTTCATGTAGTCAGGCCGACCAGCATCCCAGAGCTGTGGCATTGACTCATACATTTCAATAAAGGTTTTTAGCAGCAGACGTTCTGGCACAAACGACAACTAAAAATTAAAAACTGAAGGTCAATACTGACAGTAATACTGATACACTGCGAATGGCTATCAGTAAAACTGACAGTTCCCCCCGCTACCTACGATACTGATGGCAGTATTTCAAGAAATCTAGATTTCGTCAGTTCATTCCATCAGTACTTAGGTCGTCAATATTACTGTCATTATTTTTAAATACTGACATTATTATTGATAGTGTAAGGTCCGTTCAAGAAGTCAAGTCATTTCACTAAAGTTTGAGACATATTATTCAAGATGTTGATGTAGTGTTAAAATAACTTACCGTAATGTGCGAAGCGTTTATGTAACCATACTTGTTGTCCCGAGTCGGCGTCAATTTAACTCTATTGTCCTCGTATGGAAGAACGTCCTTGAACCTGTTAAACTGCGCATTGTAAGGGTGCAATGCAGTTGTAAAATCTGCATTAGGTCTCTTCTTCGGAATCTTATCAAACTCGAAAAACAACTGACTGTCTGATAATTTTTGTTCTAAAAGTTGGCACTGCACAAAAAAAAAAAATGATATGAAGTAAAAGTTTTCACACAAATCAGGGCTTCGTAGGTATTTAGAAAGTGAAAGAGTGATTCGTCAATAGAATGCTGGATGGCTGGGACAATATTTTTACTATAAGCGCGTCATTTTTTTTTTTTTTTTTAATCAGTTTAATCAACTATAGGCTATTCCAAACGTTTAGGCGGAACTAGATTTTGAAATGTAGTAATTTTTATCTATTAATTCGGACTTTTAGTCATTTTGTTTAAGCTTTGTAAATCATACTCACATTTCAAATTCTAGCTTAAATTAATTGTCATTATGAAATGTCCTTTTCATTGCATTGGAATTTTTTGTCATTCTTAATAAAAATTTCCCATTTATTTACTTTTTTGTCTTCAAAATTTGGAAAAATGTATTAAAATTTTTGACATATATCGTTTCTATGATTTCACTGTTGGAATTTTAAATTTTCACATACCAAACGTGAAACATGAAATAACCAAAGCAAGGTCCCTTCTCGTGACAACCTAAAAGAGCGAAATTTCCATTTAGTTCCACCTAAAAGTTTGGAATAGCCTATAATTAAAAATAACAACGAATTTTTAAAGAAATTTCACGCTAGTGACAAATTATTAATAATAAGTTATGTTCAACTAAGAGTAATTAAAAATTATTACTACGTATATTTTGATTTTTGTTAACCACTCCGTTATTAATCCTTTTTAATCATAAGTACTAGCGTAGAAGGAGTTATTTTCTGTTTTTAGCATAATCTCAAAATTGTCCCGGTTTGAGAAAAAAATATTATGGTAAGTATATCTAAGTATTAAGAACTTTTGTTTAATACCCTACATTATATTTAGAAAAAAGATATTTCCAAAAATACTAACAGTTCAATATCATTGAGACCAATAATCTTATCAAAAATTCTGACTATATTATTCTAGTTCATACTAACGTGCATTACTCTGAAATTTTCAGAAAACTAATAAGTAGTAAACTAGTCCACCTAGAAAATAGGGTCGGGAACATTTTTGGACACATTTTTTTTAAAATTGCATTTAAATAAATGTATATTTAAAAATTAATTTTTGTTCGATTATCTTTGCTCCAAGACCTTCCATTTGATGCCCCATATTAATTAAATAATTAGTTTTTAAAAAAATGATAAATAAATAAATAATAGGTTCCCAACGCTCACATAGGCTTATTGGGACAGAAAAAAGGTAAGTTTTCCGTTTCTAGAGCGCCGGCCATAGATATGAAAGCCAGTGTGTCGTTTCGACCCGTCCTATTACCCCTGTATAAACAGGTACTCATTTTAAATATTATATTGCAGTTCAAGTTAATGTGTATTATTCTAATTTTTATCAGATTTATAAAGGGAGTAAAAAATAATTTTTGGTAACTGTTTGACAAAAATTACACCAGAATGAAAACTTTTTAAAAATGTTTCTTTCCATAATCTACGCTTTAATGGCTTTCATTTAATACCTCACTATAAAATTAAAAACATTTTTTTTTGTTTTTCAACGACCCAAAAAAATCTTACGGGGAAAAAAATCTGATCACAAATTCCGTATGTTTTATTCCGGTTCACATCAATAGACATTACTTAGGATCTTTCATTATTTTATATCCCTTTTGGTTAGAGAATTAGGTGTTTTTTGCATAAAAAGTTAACATAAAAATAAATAATTTTTAAAAATTACGAAAAAAAGATGTACTTGCCATGGTTTCCTTGCTGATTGTAGGAGGTAACGGTTGTAACCGTGGTAACCCAGTTGACCATCTATGTCTCTCTTTCAACTGATTTTTCTCTTCCTTGTTCTTCGTTTTCTCTCTCCCTAACGTAGCACTTTTTTCCTTCTCCCCACTTTTCCTCCCAACTAACAAACCCCATCGTCTTCTCTTTTTCCCAGTACTCGAGCCACTATTCGTACTCAAATCACCGGAAGTCTCTGCTGTTGAGTTTCCACTATCCGTAATACTCACATTATTCTTCTGTACGGTAAAAGTATTTTTACGAGTTAATGAATCACTACTAACCTCAATCGTAGAGGTTGTGTTATCTAAAAGATCACTATGACTTTGTGTTGTATTTAAATGATTGCTTCTATCGTAGATACTACTGTTATCCGTTAAATTATTTGTACTTGAGTTTACGACTGTGAAAGTTATTTCGTTATTGTTAACATTGTTGTTGCTAGTATTATGCATGAGATTTACGTAGAGATTTTCTCTTCCCATGTGAGTTATTACTTCAGGAGCTGATTGTATGCTTTGTGTTCGAGATCGGATTTTACCTTCATCATTTTGCCAACCTAACAACATATTTATCAGTTAACATTTATAGGATAAGTTATAACTTTTTGGTTTCACATGAACATATATCTATTTAAAAGCCAACTTTGTTGCCTTTTTGAAATCACTCGCCTAATCATGACAGTTATATCCGCAAAACATAATCGCAATATAACATTTATTTAGCGTATTACTGGCAAAAAAGTAGAGGTAGGAGATCCATATATCTTTCCGGATCAACTAGGAGAATGATAATGAGTGAAAGCCTGAGGGAGAGAATAAGACAAGAATCGAATAAATGGGAGATACTGCTGAGAATATGAAATGAAAGTCTGATAGAGAGACTGAAGAAGAATAAAATAAATGGAAAACACTGGTGAAAATGTGAAATAAAAATCTTTCTACGGGAGATAATTGTATTAATGAGAAACACTGGCAAGATTGTGGAGTGACAGTATGTGAAGGAAAATGTAGAAAACTTCAAAAAAAATCTATAAGTCAAAGAAACCAAAAGGTAAATAAAGCTCAGAAGTTTAAAAATATTTGTAAATCCCAACATTACGTCCAGTATTAAAAAACAAACATGTTCAACAAGTGCATTGTACAAGCACTTACGTACAGGGTGATTTTAAAATCTTGTTATTATCCAAAATATGTTGTTCATCGTATATACCAGTGTTTCCCATAGGTGTGCCGCAAAAATTTCCTTATGTGCCACAATATCTTTTAAAAAAAGCGTCGTTTTTGTTTTAACATCATTGTCCAAATATACGTACAATACCATTAATAAGAATAAAGTACAGGAGGATCTTTTTATGACGAGTTGAAGTTGACATAACCTGAATACAGGGGCGTCTGCATTCAAAATTTCTTCTTCTATGACTACGTAGGTGTGCCGCAAAATTTTTCTTCTTTCACAAATGTGCAACGAGAGTAAAAAGATTGGGAAACACTGGTACATACCGTTACAAAATAGCCTGAACTGAATTAACTTTACCGACCATTTTGATTTGTAATATATGTCTACTAAATGTGTTATGAACTTTTTAAATTGCTTAAATTTGTTTTCAGAAATAATTAATAATAGACCATATTAGTGTGACGTCACATACATGTGCTGTTATCTGACAGCGGCTTCCTTGGAAGTTTTTGGCTGGTTTAAAATAGATGTGTCATTACTTTTGTTACCTTAATTTTATGATTATTTTCAATTTTGGAGCAAAAAATATGTATTTTTGATAAGTATATACTAATATATACAGTCCAGATACTTTATATTATAGAATAATGTTTTTGTAAACATATAAATAAGGATTCGAAGATATATTTATATGTTACGTTTTTAAATAATATGAAAACCGAAATATCTCTAGTATTTATTTAATTAACACTAAGTAATCGTTAATATTTTGTTTTAGAATGCATAATGGTGTATTGTTTTGCTCCAAATTATAACCATTAGTCACATTCTTAATTGCAATTTTTTTCGTTTTTGAAGGATGAAAATGAAAAACGATAATGGATAAAATAAGAACAACATATTATACCTTCAAATCATTTAGATATGGCACACACACTTATTGTTATGTCACTTGCCATAATAACGATTATTAACGCAAATTTTTCAAATTTGTATTGCCTGCAAAATAATATTGTTCTGCAAAAATAATGACATATTAAACAATAATGTATAAAATAAGAATTTTTAATAAATAAATATTGACTTGTAGTTTTGATGCGAAGCATTTTCTTACTTTGAAAACTTAATTTATACTTCCAAAATACAATTTGAAAAAAAAAAAAAACAACATGCTAAATTCAAATAAAAGGAAACCAACCGCGAGGCGGTAGCACTGAATCCCATTTTGTGACGTAGTTACTAATATGGTCTATTGTCATTGTGTTTTAATGTGGAGGTGGTCGTGTCCTTCGATTATTGAATGTAGTAGGTTACTGTAAAATTTTAATCTGCGATCACTGATAAATCATGGCTCATACTACTTTCATTTCGAAACTGGTCAGCTGTACATAGTTGTTTTTATTAAGCTGCGTTCAAAGCTCTTAAGCCTCGTATCAATTTCGCGCGGCTGCCTCGCGAGGCTGCTGCCTGGGCTATCATTTGGCAAGCGTGGCTGCCTCGCGAAGCAGCGTGAGCCACGCTGTGAGGCAACCAAATGTCAGTATCTGCGAGGCAACCAAACATGCTGCCATTACCAAGTGCAATAAAAGATTTGATGTGGAAACAGTTTAATTTGTTTAATATTAGTTTTAGGCAAACCCATAACCTCACTGATATTTAACCAGCAGCCCTCTCTTATTCGGGTCTATTCTGTATCTTAAAAAGTTAAAAATTAACCTCAAGGTCGAAGTTAAAAAAATTTAACCACGCTTTACAATATTTTGTTATTCAGTATCTCTATGGCATTAAAATTTTAACCTCTGTGTGGTTAATATAGTAGGTATTTTTGGAATATTAACTCCAGCCAAATCCATAGTGTTAACTTTTAACCAGCTGTAATTCTAACCTCTAAACGTCAAATAGCCAGAAAAAATCCATTTTTAGAATTCATCATGGCAAGTCTGTTTATTTTAAACCAATTATTACTAGAACAAATTGAAGATGAAGTTAATAAGTGAAAAATTAATATAGATGGATAAAAAATATATACAAATGCTTTTCAGGAGATCAGCTCGAATTAAACAAAAGAACCTGAGTGATATGTGTGATCCCTTAAATTTATCTGAATAAACATTATAAAATACTTTCGGTTGTCTAAAACTTCTACGGAATATCTCGTTTTACAAATGTTCTTTTTATAATATAAGGGGCAAGTATTGTATCGCGAAAATTTTCGATGTCGAGATTTTGACTGAACAGAATTTAGCAACAGAAAAATATTTCGAAAAAATTTATTGAACAAAAGTTACTATAAATGCCTTTACCTTCCAATTACTAATAACTTTTATTTGAGACGTTTTTTGATAAAACGAAAAATTTCGAATTTTTTTTTGTAAAATTGTTTAAAATTTTCCCAAGTCTCAATTTTTTCATACTTATATCTAACGTTTCCTTCTATTATATTACTCAAATCTAAATTTATCTAGGTGGTGGATTTCTGGGTGGGATGTTTGGTGGGATTTCGCTGATATTTTTGTTGGTTGTGCTGGCTGTGGCTTAGGTTTGGATCATTTCGGACCTGCAATGCAGTACATACGTATTGTAGGTTTGTGGATGGTTGGTGCCGGGGTTGTGGTCGGCATGAGTGATGTGAGTCTTGGTGGGGTCTTGCCGGGTATTTATTTTAGAAATCTGCTTATTATATTCAATTTTTGCTAAATACAGATAACAACAATTAAATATTCTAAATTTTCCTGTTAATCGTGACCATTTAATTGACAAAAATTCTTATAACTGTACCATGAATAGTATATTTGTACTGAACTGGTAAAATAAATGAAAAAAAAATCTAACGTTTCCATGGTTATGATAATTAATTCGTAACTAGTAAACCAAGCCTTGGACAAAAATTTGTATAGAACATAATTTGATGTATTATTGAAGATTTATCTAAATATCTAAAAAAAAATATTTTTTTTTTTTTTTTATTTATTTTTTTATTGGAGGGCAAGTCTAGCGTAGGTTTCCCTTCGCCACTGGTTTTTTTGAAAATCCGGAAAAAAAAAACAAAAGTTTTCCCGATATATTGCAAGTAAACATTTAAAACTTTAAAATTATGTTACAATTATAAATTTTGATTTCTCAGTTTGTTTAAAAATTAAAATAAGGTAAATATAACCTGAAAATAAAAGTATCTTGTTATAGAAGAAAGATAAGATAGAAAAAATATTGATTACATTTGCATGTTATGATAATACTACTATTATATTATTTTCTTTCTGCACCCATAATTATTTATATCTAAATATTGTACGCAATATAGATTTATTATACTTAAACGTTGTTCATTCACGATTCAACCATAACACTTGTTTACATTAAATCCACACTTACACAAGCAAAATACCTTCCCTTGTAGATAATTTCACAACATATTTTTAACCATAAGGTTAAAAAGTTAGAACTTAACACGTGGGTTATAACCTGAGATACAGAATAAGAAACAAGGTTAAAATTTTAACGCCTAGTTAATAATAATAATAATAATAATAATCTTTATTTTTTATAAACTTATTACACATAAAATAATATATAAGTAAAACAATAATTATATAAATAAAGACAAAGTGCCATTTCAAGGCAATCTAAATAACCACTGAGGCCTGTAGAGGTCTGTGTGTGGTTTCATTCTGATATTTGCACTTTAATGGTCTATATCTTACAACAGTATAATAATAATATACAGTAATAAATTTATAAACATTTCACATACATATACAATTAATTATACCAAACTATACAAAACTGAGCGCAAACTTGACCAAAACTGAGAGCACAAAACACAATAATCGGGGTTTTTATTTGTTATAATTTACGTTTGATTATTTCAATCCGATATGTAAAAGTTTTTAAATATGATTTTTAATTTATCTTCCGTAAGGTTTCTTACGAAGAGTTTTATAATTTTTTTATAGTTATTATTGTGTAACAAAATATCTTGGCTATTGGTGTATGTTTTAAATTCATTATACACCTTATGGCTATAATAAAGGAAACTTGCCTTGCCCAGTTCTTTATTTAATTTGCTGGGCCGTGCTTGATTTTGACTTCGCGTATTATAAGTATGTTCGGGAAAATTTAATGAACTGTTGTCTTTATACAAATATTTTAATATAGCTGATGCGTATATTTGCGATACGTGACTTATTGAGAAGTTATGAAATAAATTTTTGGATGGGTATCTTCTATTTTTTTTATGAATTATTTTAACTATTCTCTTTTGTAATATTATGATATTTCTAATTATTTGTTTACCTGCCCCACCCCAGCCTAGTATTCCATAGCCAATAACTGATTCTGTCAATGCATAATACACAACTTTTAGTTTACTAACGGGAAGTATTTGTGACAATTTACGAAAAATAAAAGTTAATTTTCTTAGATTGTTTGCTAGGTTTTCAATATGTGCATTCCATCTTAAATGTTGATCTATATACAAACCAAGATATTTTGTTACATTTTTTTTCTCTATAGTTTTATCACATAAACAATCATGTCTTTTACAAGCCATCTCGTGAAACTTGAGGTAATTTAGATCCGGCTGAGTAATACTGTAAGAAGTAAAAGTTAAAAAGTGCGTTTTTGAGAAATTGATTGAGAGCTTATTTGTATCAAACCAATTTTTCATTAACTGTAAGTTTTTTGTAGTGCTATTTTCAATATCTAGCCACGATTTACCCTCAACAAAAAGTACTGTATCATCTGCATAGGAAAGTAGGTTTCCTTCAAAAATTTGCAGTTGCAGTAGGTCATTTATATATATAATGAAAAGAATTGGTCCTAGACAAGTTCCCTGCATTACTCCACAGGTGACCTTATTTCTTACGCTACTCGTGCCTTTAAAATCAACATACTGTATCCTGTTTTCCAGGTAACTCTTAAATAAATTCAGAGCAATACCCCTTATCCCATATCTTTCTAATTTATTCAGTAGTAAGTTGTGATCTATTGTATCGAAAGCTTTTTTAAGATCAAGAAAGACAGCTAAACATGGGTTCGCTTTGTCTACACAGGTATAGATATCTTTTAGTAAATGTATTATGGCATCAGTGGTGCTTTTATTTTCTGTAAAACCAAATTGGTTAGAGTGCAGTATGTTATTTTGATTTAAGAAGGATAGTAATCGCCGCTTAATTATTTTTTCCAAAATTTTAGATAAATTTGAAGTTAATGATATTGGCCTAAAATTGTTCAGATCATTACTATTTCCTGATTTATGTAATGGTATAACTTTCCCAATTTTAAATTTTTTAGGATAATATCCATTTGTAAAAATTTGATTAAATATTATGCTAAGTGGATTAGAAATACTGCTACCAATTCTTTTAATAAATGCATTGGATAAATTATCAGGATCATTTGTGTTTTTATTATTTAAAGTTTTGATAGTATCCTCTATTTCAATAGTGTTTGTGGAATTTAGGAAAAAACTATTTGAATTAACTGGAATATTTCTAAGCATTGTGTCTTGTGCGTTTTTATTACAGTTAATAGACTGAGCCAAAGAAGGGCCAATATCGGTAAAATGTTTATTAAATAAATTGGCAATATCAACATCACTTAAGGTCTTGTTATCATCTGTAAAATAATTATTTGATGTATTATTTTTTTGTTTATTTAAAAATTCATAAGTTACTTGCCAAGTTTTCTTACTATCATTGCCAGCCGCCTCTATCTTGCTTTTATAGTAATTATTTTTTAATTTTCGAATTAAACATGGAATTATTTTTTTATAATGATTGTACATCTTTATTGTATTGATATCAATCGGATATTTTAGGGTGGCCTTATATAATTTGTCTCGAATATGCATCGATTTGATTAAAGCAGCGGTAATCCATGGACTTTTTTTCTTATAAACCGGAACTGTTTTACAAAAACTACTTTCCTCCTTGCAGCAATTTACTGAATTTATAAGAAAATCTACCGATTCATCAATATCCATTTTATTTATAACTTCCCAATTAATATTTGTTAATTTAGAATTTAACTTTTCATAATCCACGTAAACCATTTTTTTATATTTATTTCTTTCATGTCGTTCGTTATGTGTGTTTTTATCTACTTTTAGCTCAAAATCTGTACTTACCTGAAGAAAGATAGGTGTATGGTCTGTAATTTTTGCATGTGAAATAATTGTAAAATATTTGAATTTATTTACTTCTGTCTTTACAAATATATGATCTAAGCAGTTGTTTTCACGAGTTGGCTTGTTTATATAAGGGAAAAATCCCCAATCCGACATAATATTCAGATACTCTAAAACAATATTATTATTTTGATCTAGGATATTAATATTGATGTCTCCTACGACAAATTCATGTAAATTCTTACAATAGTCCTTAATGTAATTTTTGAAGTTGTCCAAAAACCATTTACAATCAGTTTCCGGCGGACGATAAATAGTTGTTAAACCTACTTTTGTGCCATTTATGTTTATTATAATTCTCATAATGTTATATTTTGGTTCGAAACTTATGATTTTAACAGTATATTTTAATGTACTTTTAATAAGAACTACCACCCCATCGTTTTGATTAAATTTGCTCTCGTTATAGTATAATGAATAACCATTAATATTAAAGAGATCTTTATTATTTACATGCCATGTTTCTGACAAAACTATAATATCTATTGCGGAAGATTGACTATTAATTGACTTATTTAGTTCAGTTAACATTAGCGACAGTTCATCAAAATTTTTGTTTAAACTCCTTATGTTAGAATGCATAATTTTTAGCTGTTGATTATTTACATTGTTTTTACTGAAATTATTTATATTTTCGCTAAATTCTTGCAAGTTAAAAACATCCACTGTGTTCAATTTATTTTTATCTATTTCAAAGAAAAAGTTTTGTAAATTATTAATGACAGCCATTTTTTATAAATATTGTATATTAATGATTTGTAATTTATAACTGAATTGACTGAATTTTATTCAGTTACTTGAGTTATTTCAGGTCCCATAATACTGTTCAAATCTTGGAGTGATTTAACGACCTTAGTTTCAGATGAATCAGACGCCCTAGTAAAAACAATCCCATGTTTGCACCAAACATACTTAAAATTGTAAACTCTCGCACGCTTCCTGGTTTGAGAGAAAAGGTACCTAATACTGCGGTTCAAATTTTCGTTAAAGTATATTATTGCACCGATATTTAGATTGCAAATATTATTTTTCGTGATTATAAGCCTCTTTGTAGCCAACAGTAGGTCCCTTTTCTTCCTTGAGGTGAACTGCACGATAATTGGCGCTGGATTATTAAAATGCTGAGGCTGATACAAACGATGTACAACGTCGACATCTTCTTCAGTTATGTCCAGCTGAAGTTCTTTCACAATTTCACTCACAAGATGTATACAATTTTCTCCAGCACGAACAGGAACATTGTGAATCTCGATATTTCTATTTCTGGTGTACTGGTCCAACTGAATTACTTGATATTCAAGCGTCTTGATCTTTTTATCTTTCTCATTTAATGTTTCTTCCATAACAGCTTGCTTTTTTATTAATTTGACATTTTCTTCTCTCTCTAGTTTCAGTTCAACCACCATTTCATCGTATTTATTTGATAAAAAATTTAGTGAATTTTTTACCACTTCCATTTCCGTTTTTATGTCGTCAAAACTGTTCATTTTAGTTGTTAAGTTTTGCACCATAGTTTTGATTTCATGTAGTTCAGAGCTTATATCCGGATTTATATTACTTCTAGACCTTGTTGTTACACAAAATTGGCATTTCCAAGTTTTCGCTTTACGGTAAGACGGTTCATTGGTGGAGCATTGGAAGTGAAAAAGTTTGTTACACTCAGTGCATTCAGCAAATCCAGAACAGTTTATAGTCTCTTTACACTTGAAACAAATCGGCGCCATTTTGCATTAGAATATAAACCAGCCTTCAACAACTGTCCAATCTTGTAACTTAAGTTAGATGACGTCACAAATTGCACACTTGAACAGGTAGCTAATGAGTTATTCATGCAAAATGCAACCTTATTACACACTACTGTATATTTTTAAATGTTAAAAAAGAGTTTTATAAACGATATAGTGTCAGAAACAAAATTCTAACTGCACTCACAACACTATAGAAACACTGTACGCGCAAAATTTATATTTATTTTAACTAGTTAGAGGAACTATATATTGAAAATCAATAGACCAAAAAAGCACGTGCACATCATACGATTAAAGTTAAAATGTTACTTTTTAACCATCATTTTTAACCACACAAGATACAGAATAGACCCGATTATGATAGTCCTTTATTTTTGGGTCCCACGATACCATTTTTTTATACAAATCAATTTGCATGTATCGTTGTTCATGCTGTATGTTGTCTATTTCCGTACAAATGCACTAACCTAAAAAACGCGTGGGCGGCCGAGGCGCTGTGGCATGCCGTTAAGCAGCCTAAACAGTAGAAGTCTGCACGGGTCTATTTTGGACCACCTTTACCTGGCCCGGCCCGTTATGTTTCCAGTTCGGCCCGGCCCGAGCCCGAAAATATGAATACAATTATTGCATGTACCCGGCCCGAACCCGACAAAATTTTAAAATTGGCCCGAATAAACCTCGTTAAAAAAATATTATGATACAAAAATTGTTTACAATTTGTAATAATTATAAAACTAGAAATTTAAAAAAAATATATATTTTTTAACGAAGGTTTAAAAATATATTATTTAAAGGTATTATTGTTCTTATCCGGCCCGAGCCCGAATATAATACATGTCAGTCCTGGCCTGGGCCCACGGGGCAAGCCCGAGCCCGTGCAGATCTTAACAGAGCGAAGCAAGAGACGCGAGGCGCTTGTGAGCACGCCGAAAAACCGACTTGGAACAGCTCACCTCGAGGCAGCCTCAGGGTGAGGCACGACTCGCGCGACACTACACCTTGCGAGGCACTGCTGAATCACGCTTCGCGAGGAGTGTTCGCGCGGCAGCCGCGCGAAATGTATACGAGGTTTTATTAGGCTGTAGACCAGTGGTTCTCAAAGTGAGTGCCGCGTTAACCAGGCTTGCCGCGTAAACCAGGCTTTAAGCCTGGTTTATAATAGATATGTTATGGATACATAAGCATAAAAATGACACTACTTTCTTTATTCTGTTTATTAAAAATAGATGTTTTGAAAGGTCAAACCCATTGTTCAATTCTTATGCGTTATGTTATGGAGTTATTATAAAACATGCTTTAGTCGTGTTTTTTTGAAAGGAATGGTAAACGGTGCTTAATAGTTTCTGAATTATTGTGTTTATCTATAATACACTATACACACAGCAAAATAATATTAAAATATTGACTTACCAACGGGAATATTTTCATATATCGGCTCAGTTGAATCCTTAACTTTTTGTTGTATAAAGTTACCAGCTGCCATACAGTAGATAATGTTCCGTGGTTCTTCAACCAGTACTGCAGGAGCACCACGGTTGTCAAAAATCGAAGCTAAGTTCTCATAAGTGCCATGAGTTGGTTGATTTACAGGTAAATAGTTTTGAGACACACTTTGCGGTTGGTATAAGAGCTGCCCACACTGTTTTAGATAGTGATGATTGAAAAAGGTACCTAAAAAAAATAAACCAAGACCCTATTATCCATTCGAAAGACCAATAAATAAATGAAAAGACAACCTATCAAAAAGTCAAACAACTGTTGATGAGAACTGCCACTGATCATCAACAAAGTTAAAGATTACAAGACACGTATATCCAAAGATGGATAAATGATGATTCCGGTAGAGCTCGTTCAACTTAACTTCAACACAGGCAGATGTTACCCACTCTGTTTCACAGAATCCAAATTTCGTCCATTACGTTATCAACAGTTAGTTTAACACAATAAGGTAGTATAATATAGAGACTGAACGAGGGCGATGTGTTGTGAAGCCAACACCCTCTTAGGCGGGGAGCGGGAAGGTGCCCCGTGGAGTTGTGCGTGTTGTCAACATCCAATGACGTCTTATAAACCATACGCCATAAAACCTCATTGCTAACATCAATGTTTTGCCGATAAGAATTGCAAGTAAAAATATGTTTTTTTTTTAACAGTAAACTGCAAATTTGAATAAAATAAATTTCATAAATAATATTAAATTAACCTTAATTTATTAGTATATTTTTAAGATAATTAGTAGTTTTTTTTTTTTTTTCACGTTTATGGTCATTGATACTTAGGCAATTAGCCAAATATATAGGTTTTTTAATTACATGCATTTAAAATACAATATGATCGAAAAAAATGTCTATGAATTAATTCCTTGTCTATCTAGACACATTTTTTTCTCGATCATATTATATAGCAATTCTTCAGACACTTTCTAAATTTAAAACGGGCAGATATTATACAGTGAATTTATTTATTAATGCAACATGTACTATGTCATTACCATGGATACAGTTTTTGACAGCAATATAAATCGTGTTCATTTTCATTTGCAACATAGAAAAAACCATATTTACTAGCAACATCAAAATATTTTATTGAAAATACAAATAAAAAAAAATACAAATAAAATAATAAATAAATAACTAATAAAAACTTATAATAAATGTTCAAAAGTTTCTCCGTTTACTTGCATACAAAATGTTAAGCGATCCTAAAAATGATTCAAAACATTCAGCAATTGCTCTTGAGGTATATTGTTGGATACTTGAACAATTTTGACTTGCAGTTCAGCAACATCCCTAAGTTCTCCATTATATACTTTGGCCTTTAAATATCCCAAATAAAAAAATCATTGTGTGCCAAGTCCGGAGATCTCGCTGGCCAATTCATCGACCCTCCTCTTCCAATCCAGCTATTTGGGAAAGTTCTATGTAAATATTCTTTAACTATTCTAGAATAATAGACTTGTGCGCCATCATGTTGAAACCATACTTGTCCATTCATATTCAGGTTTCGCAACGCAGGTAATATTTGGTTTTCAAAAGGGCTAGATATTTTGTGGCATTGAGGTAAATTCAATAAAAAAAGCCCTATAATATTGGTTCCTATTATCCCTGCCCAAACATTTAATTTTTGCGGCCTTTGAGTTCGGGAGGCATGAAACAAATGTAAATTTTCTCGACTCCAGTACCTAAAGTTTAGAGTAAACGTTGCTTCGTCAGTAAATAAAATTCTTTGAAGCATTGTTGGGTCGGAATTAATTTTTCAAAACAAAAATCCATACGTAGTGCTGCGTCCCTTTCTAACAATTCTTGATGATTTTGAAATTTGTATGATCGAAACTTTTCTTTTTTTAAGAAGTTAAAAACAGATCCAATATTGACACCAACGGTTTGTGCAATTGATCTTAAAGTATTTTGATTGTTTTCTTCCACTTGTAATAATATTTCCAACTGCTTCTCATCTGTAAGCACGTGGGATGTTCTTTTTTTATTATGTTTTGACTTAAAACATCCTTCGCGATGAAATTTATTAACTAGTCTTGAAATTGTAGAGGGATTTGATATTGGCCGATCTGGATGAGTTGCACTAAATACAGCAGAAACTTCTCTTAAACTCATTTGGGAGTTATACTAAGTTACCGTCATTATTTTTTCTTGAACTGTATAAATGTTGATTAATTTTTAAATCAGCAGTGAGTATACACACAAATTGTCTATGTTGCAAATGAAAATGAACACGATTTATATTGCTGTCAAAAACTGTATCCATGGTAATGAAAAAGTACATGTTGCATTAAAAAATAAATTCAATGTATCATTTATTCCATGATAAATTAAAATTTTTCTGACAAATTATAAAGATGTACATATATCTATAATCAGTGCTGGGTAAAATACTTTTCTAATGTATTCGAAGTACTGAATACAAATACTTTTTTAAAGGAAAACTATATGTAATATTTTAATTAAACATTACTTTTTAGTATTTAAAATACTAAATAGTTGAAATACAGTTCACAACTCTTTAAATGCAATTTATGGCAATTTTATTAAGAGTTGAAAGATGATGGAAAGATAAAATAGCAAAATAGAAAAAATACAATAATACGAAATTACAAAAACAAAACAATCATAAACACTATATGACGCCGGCGTTTTCCTATCGATTCCTGAACAAAATAAATGTAAATTAGGCAACTTGTTATACTCCTTGGGGCGAATCCCCCTTTCGTCTCCACAGGGTTATGGCTTCATAACAAACAATGCTAAGGCATAGAGCGTGCTGAGTATATTTATATGACGTCAATGGTTTAACACATTTCAGTGGTGTCACTTACTTTGATTTGTTTTTGACTACGTGTATTATGGGATGTTGTTTGATTTCCGCTATTATTATTTATTTCTCGTACGTTTCAAGGTATACCGTGTACTAAAATGAGTAAAAATGTATTTGAAATACATGGTTTTGTGTGTTTGGTTTCCACAACAATTGTTTAAAATCCTTATGTACGACAATGTGATCAGTTGTTTTTTCGCGCAGAATTGATGGCGTAATTATGATACCCTGTGCTGAAGTTAAGTTGAACGAGCTCTATAAACAGGTACTCATTTTAAATATTAATTACACGAAGTTAAATCAAACTTTGGAACTGATTTACTCATAAGGTTAATATTTCAAATTGGTATCTAATAGGACTGAACCCATCGTGGCAGTTGCTGCCAACAGTCGATATGGGCAGTTTCAGCAAAATAGTATCTTTAGCATGAAGCCATAGAAACTTGGCAGCCATGAATTTCCAGTTATTAACCATTTAGTACTATCTCCGGTACTTTTTAACCTGTATTCGGAAGTAATTTATAGAAAAGTTCTTCAAAATTGTAAAGCCGCAAGTAAATCATCAGCAGACAAAACAATTAACAACATTCGATTCCAACGATATAGTTCTTGTGGATAACATCAAAGATCTTTCAACTTAACTGACGCAGTAATGTTATCAGCAACAAATATAGTTTCTGATTCAATTTTAAGAAGGTTATAGCCAAAACAATATACTCCATACCATCTGATCCTGAATCATAAGCAAAACGCAATAGTTTATCAATACAACTACCTTGGGCGTGAGTAAACGAAAAGTTTGGCAAGTGGTTATAAACCTTTTTTAGTCGGCGGTACCCCAATCTACAGTCATGTGCGTGAAAATAGCAGTATCAGAAAATATTAGCACCAATACAAAAAAAGTTTGTTTAAGTAATAACAAAGCCAAAATTTTACTGATATATTATATTTTAATATCAACTTCATTATTTTGAAGAAAAAGAAAGTATTTTTGCCGATTCATTAAAAAATATACATATAGTATTTGTAAAAATATGCTCATTACGCTGTTCATAAATATAGAAGTACACTTCATAAAATAAATAAAAATCATTTTAATATTAAATATTCTTTGTCATTTCTTTAATATTTCGTTCCATGACCTCTTTTTCGTATTATTTCTACACATCTTCGCGGCATTGAATTAATTAGCTCCCGGTATTTCTCAAAGAGAATGGATTTCCAAGCTGTTTCAATTTCTCTCCATAATTCTTCTTTGTTAGCAAGTTTTGAAGAAGATATTTTAATTTTTACAGCCCACAAGTCTCTATCGGATTTAGGTCCGGAGATTGAGTTGGCCAACCCAGAATAGTACTGTATCCATTAAACCAGTTTTAAAGGCATTTCCTTCTCTGCAAAGGGATGCATGACATACTAAATATTCTCGTCCATTATATCTTTAATCCAGAAAATAGGGTCCACCCTGTTCCACGAAAAAACATCCCCATGCCATAACACTACAGCTGCCGTGTTTTATCGTCTTTAGAGTCTGTAGTGTACTTTGGATTGTACACTGTGCATGGAGGCCTGCGTACTTGCTTTTGGCAGATACCAGGATTAAATCAAACGATTTTTGTTTTTTCAGATCAAAGAATATTGCGCCATTTTGACTTTGGCCAAAGTTGGTTTTCTTTGGCAAATTGAATTCTATTTTTCCATTGTCTCTTGTTTAACAGCGGTATTTTTCTTGGTCAACTGGCTTTCATATTTGCTTTTATTTGACGATTTCTTAGAGTTGATGCAGATCTAATTCGTTTTTACTTGCCCGACCTTAATATATAAGGGGCAAGTATTGTAATCGCGAAAATTTTCGATGTCGAGATTTTGACTGATGACCACGTTTCATGGTCCAGGGAATCCAAAAAACCTATTTTCGAAGTGCCGTCCGTATGTGTGTGTGTCTGTGTGTATACACGATAACTCAAAAACGGTTTAACTTAAAGAGTTCGTTCTGGTACTAAAAAATTCTCCTAATAATTGGGAAGAACTCTACTGTTTTTTATTAAAATCCTAAACCGAAAACGGAAGTTATTAAACATTCAAATTTTAAAAAAATCGTAACTAGTAAAACAAGTCTTGGACAAAAAATTGTATAGGACATAATTTTATGTATTTTTGAAGATTTACCTAATCTTTTTTTAAATTAAAAAAAATATATATGTATTTTTTTTATTATTATTTTTTTTTTATGGGAGGGCAAGTCTAGCGGATGTCTTCCTTCGCCACTGGTTCATTAGTGTACAAGTAATAAAAGGGTTTAACTTTGCACACCTTACAATTTTTCTATCTGTTGTCGGCGAAGTTTTAGATGTCCGACTCCGACTTTCTGGTTCTTGAGCCCACTTTTTGGCATTAGATACCATTTTAGTGGAGCATCCTTAGCACATTCTGAATAAATTTATAAGTTTTACCAGAATTTAATATCTGTAAAATCAACTGACGTTTTTCCTGTGTGCAATGTTTAGCCCTACCCATTTTTACTTAATAATTAAAAAGATATTTAATATTTTCCGTGACTTAAAATATAAATTCAACTTACTTTTCAATGTACACAAAAATTTATTCAAGAATAAAACTGTTTGGTTGGCTAGTTTAGTAAAACATGAGAAAACTTGTGGACACTGCTATTTTTACGCACATGACTGTGTATTAAAAAATTGGAGGCTATAACAATTTAATTGTTTTAATCGATTTTTACTTGCCCGACCTTAATATATAAGGGGCAAGTATTGTAATCGCGAAAATTTTCGATGTCGAGATTTTGACTTTGCTATAATTTCATTTATAGCTAAATTGATTTCAAGCCACTTGACATTTTTATAATGAATAGTTTACATATTATATTAAATAAAAATGATCGTCAGCTGCCGACATAACGGGGTAAAGATCGTTAGTTACATCAGTGATTACATTATAAAATGCTTAGGGTAAATGCCCGCTCAGCCATTATAATTCTTCAGCTGACGGTCTTACCCCCATTCTACAAACAGCTGATTGTTGTTTTTATTATTCTAATTATATAATAAGTTCGATATATAAGTTTAATTGAATTTGAAATGACTTTACATCATTTTTTTTTATGACAGGTTTATACAAGAGACTGACGTATAATCCCCCACTACGCACACAGCTGACTTTTTTTATTATTATTATCACTTAAACAATAACTGTGCAAATTTTCAAGTGGCTAGAAATGACTTTAAGATTTTTTTTTTTAGGGATGTACATTTTCTCACGACCAGCCCCACCACGATTCTGGCGGCTGACGCTTGTTTTGATTATTAGCCATATCTAAGCTATATATTACAACAAAAATTAAGCGGGATGAAATGATCATCAAAAATACAACGCTGTCTCCCAGACTATAATAGAAAATATAAAAAAATTCGAGGCACCTTATTTTTATAAATCACTTCCCAAAAATCGTTGATGGGAGGGTAAAAATCTTATCACTCAAGAAAAGATCTCAAATAAGAAATGCGTTAGTCGTAGAAGAACTTGATATCTAATTTTCCGGGAGTGGTTTGGTTGCATATTTACAAAATATTCTTAGCTGCTATATCAAAAAAACAGAATACCCACGGTGATTGCTAAACTTCGAAAGGAGATGGCGTAGAAGAAGAACCATTCAATTTAACTTACCTCCAGACACTAAATCCGGACTAGAACCCGAAACATGATTCGAAACAAACAAAGCCTGTGGTTTATTGACTTGGGAGGTCACTGCTAGGTCTGGTGTTGAGTTAGAACTCAGTCTGTTACTCGGGTAAGGAGGCGGGGCTTTGTATAAGTGTAACAGATGCATTCCTTCCGCTAAGTCTACAACGCTCCGGTTGTAACCGGCACTTGTATATACAGCGCCGTGAGTTACGTCTGGATAGTGGATTCCCGTTCTGTGTGGCTGATGAATTTCTGGTTGAGAACTGTACATGTAGGTGTTGTTTGGGCGAGGTTGTTCTCTTGCAGTGGCAGTCTGAAATATACAACAAGTCATTTATAAGTTTGCGTATTTTAATGAAACGAAAGCTAACAAAATACAATTATATCTTGCATATGAAGCGTACATAGTCAATCTACTTATGGCCTTCTATTCACAAAGTGTATAGTCATAGAGGCGTACAAGATTCTTCATGGAGCGACGATTTACGTACGCTTATGCTAAAACCTAAGCGTACAGTCTAAGGCCCACGACGCGTTTCGTCATAAATGCTATAAGATTCTGTTAGCAATATTACTAGGGTCATTTGAGATTCTTCAAGAGAAATTCAAACAGTAGAGGCCATAAGTATGGACTTTATATTTTATTTAAAATTATTATCATTTTTTTTGTTATTTATGTAATTTGTAGATAATTCAAAAGCAAAGAAAAAAGATTTGCAAAAATTAGAACAAACTATTTATTTAGTATATTACATTGGCATTTTAAAATGCTCTTGGCAAAAAGTTAGGAAAATTAAAAAAAAAAAAAACGGAATAAAAAATTAAAATAATTGTTAATGGAAATCCAAAAAACCATACAACTCCTATTATACATACCACCAATATATCCTGCATTTAAATAATTAAACATTATTTTCATAATTTCTAATAATTTCAATTTTATTACGAAATATAAAGTTTCCATACTTTTGGCTACCACTGTATGCCGAAACCAAAATTAGAAGGATGGAAATAGGGGATAGGCATGATTTTTTTTAAATTTCTTATTATATTCCTCTTGTTACATATAAACATAAAAAACAGTTTTGCATTTTTTTTTTTAATTTGAAGGCTTAAAAAATCATAAATGTATGTAGCGCGCGAAAACGAAGTGTGACGTCATACCCCAACTAAGTGTACTGCGTACAGCCTACTCAGTGTACTGCGTACAGCCTACCCAGTGTACAGCGTACAGCCTACACAGTCTATCGTGACCATATTTGCTTGTATGACTTTTATAGGTTATGTAAAGTTAGAGTGATTTTAATTAAAATATATAAAATATGGAAGATCCAGGCCCCAGTACTTCGAAACATAGTCGAAAATATTGTTTAGTACCGAGGTGCACAAATAGTTCAATTAGAAATCCAAAAAAACAATTTACAGCATTATCTGATATCGAAAAACAACAGAAAAGGCGAAATAAAACCGATATTTCAGAAAAAAGTAAACTTTATGTTTGTGAAGACCATTTTAATGTGCGTACATATATTTTATAAATTATTTTAATAATAAAAGCGTGAAAAATTGTTTAAAAACAAATACAAAATACTCGAACAATACAATATACACACGTAAAGATTATGTTTAGTCTGCATCTGTGACGTCAAACGCCAGCAGTTTGACGTCATACTCAGTCGTATTTACTCGGCAACCTTCGCGCCGTGGTCGGCTTATTTCAAATTTACAATATTTTAATTAAAAAATTTGGCTATAATATTAATTAAAATGTGATTTTTGTTTTGTTAGGTGACATTAACATAACTTAACTAACATTAACATATCAAAAAATTGTAGTTTTAAGGAAATATAAATTTTATGCGTATTCCCTATTCAAGGACGCTACACCACGGATAATTGAAATATCCAGGAAATACAAACTACGCTTTAATTTGGTGAAAAATAAAATGTACTATATAATTAAAATAATAAATAAATAAAATAATAGGATCCCAACACCTAGATAGGCGTATATGGGGCAGAGAAGGTAAGTTCTCCGTTTTTAGACCGCTGGCCATAGATATGAAAGTCACGTGGTCAGTGTGACTTTTCGACCGACCCGGGTTCGAGACCCCCACCTCCTTCGGATTTTTATCTTCCGAAAATGTGCAGTCAGCTCTGGGGTCGACTCAGTCTCAAGTATTTCATACTTTAAAAAAAAATAAAAAAATTGATGTGAAGTGAATTTTCACACATTTCAGGGTTTCGCAGGTATATAATAAATGAAGGCGGCATGCTGAGTGTGTAGGACAAATTTTGCTTTGTAGTAATCACAGCAAAATAAACGACAATTTTAAAATAATTTATCGTCTGTTAATCTAAGAGCTTTAAAAACAAATTTTATGTTCTAATATTTTTTTGTTAATTTTAATTCGAATACCTAATACTATTATTTATATGTGCAGAATTTAAAAATTGCGCCTATGGCTTCTATTGGTTGTTTTAAGTCATATGTTCCGCCCCTCTGGTTTCGTATACACAACACATAGAATGAAAATATAATTCCAACAATTCCAACTGGTTATTAAATTTACGCTCTTAAAAATTAAATGCAACATTTGTCAAAATATACCTAGAATTTTGACAAAATAATTTAAACAAAATAAAATTGGAAAAAAATAAAATTGTCTCCTCTGCCCAGGAGCGAACCCTAGTTTGCTGCGTAGCAAGCGAGCAAGCAAACTATTAGACCAGGATACGCCTTCTAGTATAGTGTGTTACATTACTATAACTTTTGTACATCGTCAAACAAAAAACACAAAAAATGCGTTATTATCCGAAAACATAATCTGAACAAAAATTCCTGTTGTACTATTCCGGTTCACACCAATGTACATTACTTAGAATTTTGTCTGTTTTTTAGTTTAAACCATCTGGACTACAGGGTGTGAACAAAAATCGCATCAAAATAATTTATTCTGCAAAAATAAAATTTTGATCGTTAATCCACGTACTATTTTTAAAACTTTTTTTTTTTCGATGAGCACTGTTTTGTTTATATTTTTAGGGGGATATGTTTTTTAGATGTGTTAGTATTTTTCCTATGTGCGGGTCAAAGAGTTGTATAATCATGCCAAATTTCAACTCTCTAGGTTTAGCCGTTTGGCTACAATTTTTACCGAACAGACAGACGACAAAATGACAGTATAAGGGTTTTTTGGTCATACCTACAAAAACCTAAAACTTGAATGTGCCGTACGGCAAGTCTGAAATGTGCCGTACGTCTAGCGACTGACAGATCAGTATGCCTACCCTCATGAAGATTGCATATTTTTAGAAGAAGAAGACGTTTTAAATAGTATATAGTGCGTTACAAATTAACATAAAACTTAACAATAGCGCTTCTATGCCACGCTTCGTGTACCGAAAGCCTAACAAAGACCCAAAAACTTTATAAATGATACTTACTTGAGGAAGAGCCCCTGCAGAATTTCTATACTTCTGTTGTACAGCCGTTTCATAATCAGGCGCTGGTCTATAAGAAGGTAGTAGCATTTTCAATCTATCCACATCCGCGGGACTCGAACTCAGATCTAAACAACTTGTACTCTGAGCTCTTTGACTCAACTGCATCAGCGACCCCTTCAACTGTTGCTGTTGCAACTGTTGATGATGATCAACTAGATCTAAATCTATCCTATCTTCCGAAACTGCGGCCGTTTGATGGAAGGCTGGATCTGGACGGACTATATTTAGGTTACGGGCTTCGCTGGGCGCGTTAGTTTCATATTTGCGGAAGAAAGTGTTTTGTTGAACGGCCATTCTAAAAGCTCTTTTAGCGCTATCTACATCCGGAAATTGAAACTGTTTAGACTCGGAGGGAATTACGCATTCCAGGCTTAATGTACGTTTGTGGTTCACAACATTATTCACATCTTTCCAACTGGAAAAAATAATACATTAATGAATTAAAATAGCATTGATTTAAATAATAAAAATAACAACGACAAACAGATGATTACAGTGGTTTCGACACGTGATGAGGGTGAAAAAACAAAACAATGAAGATTTACCAGGAAAAATTTAACAACTCTTGAAATATGAGCAGAATAATCTGTCCCTGCTGAAGGTCCCTGGCGGTAAACGCTCATGAGGCCCCACCATAAAGTCAAATGAGGACTGGATGGAAGTAATTCCGAAATTTCAAGTGAGGACGAAGGGGATTCATGTGTAGGTCCCATGATTTTTAGATTAATCCCTTAGGGTTTCAAGATAAGGGACAAAAAATGATAGCACGTTTAAAAAAAATAAACGTGCTGTCATTAACTAACGCTTGAATATATATGTGACGCATTTCTAGTTGGTTTTGCACAGTTCAATTTATTAATCAAGAAATTGAACCGTGTAAAACCCACTTAAGTGAAGTACCAAATTTCTAAACTATATTTTATTGGTAATTTCCCGTGTTGACTTCTTCAAAGTAATATTTTTATATTATACAACTTTATTTTCAATTTTATCAACCCCTAAACACATATATAAGCTGTTCACTTCTGTAAGAACAAACTAAGAGGGAATTTTGTTTTCAATAGTTTGCACCTTTGAAGCTGTATGTCATGTTGGTATTAAAAAATGTCACTTTTTTAAAATGTCGATCCATCTGACATATGTCATATTGAAAAATGATATTTTAATTATAATGATCATAACCTTATCGACCTAAAGTCGTTTTTACAGCGCAAGTACTATTTTTAATTGACATTTAAAGTCAGTAACACACCATAAGAGTAACCAAAATAACCAGATCTAGTGTGTTCTTACAAAAGTGAACAGCTTATATTAGCACATATAGGCTATTCCAAATGTTTAAGCGGAATTAACTGGAATTTTCATTTCCCTAAGTTGTCATGAGCTCTCTTTTTAAGGTTTAAAGTTTAAACAAATTGATCAAAAGCCTTATTTAATCGGTAAAAATTATTAATTTTTTTTTTTTTTTTTTTTTCTGTTAAACCACACAAACAGAACATGTATAAGCTGTTCACTTTTGTAAGAACAAACTAAATCTGGTTATTTTGGTTACTTTTATAGTGTATTACTGACTTAAAATGTCAATTAAAAATATTCCTTACGCTGTAAAACCGACTTTTGGTTGATAAGGTTATGATCATTATAATTAAGATATCATTTTTCATTATGACATATGTCAAATGGATCGACATTTTAAAAAAGTGACCATTTTTAATACCAACATGACATAAAGCTTCAAAGGTGTGAACTATTGAAAACAAAATTTCCTGTTGGTTTGTGAACAACTTATAAGCAGTTCACTTTTGTAAGAACAAACTAAGAGGGAATTTTATTTTCAATAGTTTGCACCTTTGAAGCTGTATGTCATGTTGGTATTAAAAAATGTCACTTTTTTAAAATGTCGATCCATTTGACATATGTCATAATGAAAAATGATATCTTAATTATAGTGATCATAACCTTATCAACCTAAAGTCGGTTTTACTGCGTAAGGAATATTTTTAATTGACATTTAAAGTCAGTAACACACCATAAAAGTAACCAAAATAACCAGATCTAGTGTGTTCTTACAGAAGTGAACAGCTTATACAAGCTTTGTAAATCATACTTACAATATACATTTTTTGGTTAAGGTAAATATCATTTTAAAATGTCATTTTCGTTATATTTTGATTTTTTGTGTCGTTCTTAATATAATACAAATTTTCCATTTATTTTTTTGTCATTAAAATATATAAAAACGAATTTTATTGTTGAGATATGTCATTCGTTTCCATGGTTTCACTGTTGGAATTTAAAATTTTGACATTCCAACGTGAAAAATGAAATAACCCAACTAAGATCAAATCAAAACATAAGCATATGAATGATGCGTCATATGCTTATCTCTGAGTTCAATAACCAGACAATATGATGTGTTCTTTATTAATTTTAAAATTGTTATTTTATATCGTGACTATTAACTAAGCTCTGATGAAGATTTAAATTAAAATCGAAACGATAGCGAAGTTAATAAATTTGTTTTTATTTTTTGACTGGCCCGAATCCCATTACCTTCAACTATAATATAATATAATATTATACATGTGTAGAGGGAATAATAAGGAAACAAATTTAGATTGCCATCCCTCAAGCGAAATTTAGACTAGCCCAATCCCTATTTCAAATTCTACTAAAAATTCTATTTAATTTTCTACACCTTCATTTAAAATTTTTCTTACTTCACCTTCAGAAATCTAAAGAAATTGAAATGGGTAAATTATTTTATACTTCACAACAAAAAGGACACCAAAATTAACTGAAAAAATATCTGCCACAAGGTCTATAATTTCGTTTCTTTTTAATTTTGTTCCATTTTTTTTTTTCAAGTTTTCCATAAGCGTTATATATGTGTTTTTTTGTATAATTATCTAATTGCTGTCTCTTATGTATATTTTCTAATGTTATTTTCTTATTTTAGTCGTATAAAAATATTTTTCAATTAAAAAAAATAGATTGACATATAATTTAATGTCAAATATGAATTGTCAAATGTTTTGAAAGGTGGCATTTCAGCAGTACCACCCTAAGATGTTATTTTAAATAGACAACATAAAAAATTAAATTTTCCTCTTAGTTTCGTATTACAAATTGAGACAGATAATACAAACTTTTCCCATTTATCGAAATAATAGTTTTAAAATCTTGTTTTACAACATTTTTAACTGAATTAATTAGCAAAAAAGGAATATATTTTTGGCGAGTTGTAATTTGAATGTTTTACCTTATTTTTTATTTACTGTGAAAGTTCACAGTAAATAAGCCTTCGCAAGAAAATTTTAGTTCAGAAGTCGCAATAGGATAAATATAAAAATGCATATATGTTTCATTGTCATAATGATTTTATACTTCAATAAGATTTTTCATCTATATGTATCACAGTTGCAAAATTGTTTTAATATGCAGCTACAAAATAGCAAAACTATACTGCGTTCGAAGGTGAGTTTGCAGTATAGCTCTTATAAGCTGTTCACTTTTGTAAGAACACACTATAAGCGGTTCACTTTTGTAAGAACAAACTAAGAGGGAATTTTGTTTTAAATAGTTTGCACCTTTGAAGCTGTATGTCATGTTGGTATTAAAAAATGTCACTTTTTTAAAATGTCGATCCGTTTGACATATGTCATAATGAAAAATGATATCTTAATTATAGTGATCATAACCTTATCAACCTAAAGTCGGTTTTACAGCGTAAGGATTATTTTTAATTGACAGTTAAAGTCAGTAACACACCATAAAAGTAACCAAAATAACCAGATCTAGTGTGTTCTTACAAATGTGAACAGCTTATATGTAGATCTGATTATTTTGGTTACTTTTATGGTGTGTTACTGACTTTAAATGTCAATTAAAAATATTCCTTACTCTGTAAAACCGACTTTAGGTTGATAAGGTTATGATCATTATAATTAAGATATCATTTTTCATTATGACATATGTCAAATGGATTGACATTTTAAAAAAGTGACATTTTTTAATACCAACATGACATACAGCTTCAAAGGTGCAAACTATCGAAAACAAAATTCCCTCTTAGTTTGTTCTTACAAAAGTGAACCGCTTATATGAAAAATGGGAGCGGTGTTGCCAAATGTTGTAAAAGCGTCAAATGTGTTAATTATAATAATATGAAAAACTCGTATGATTTACAAAAATCAACTCTTATAAAACTCAAAATAACACAGATCAGCGCGTTTTAGAGCTGGCAACGTCGACAAGCAAGAAAAGGATAGTGTCATTGTGTAAACCCATTAGAGAGTATGAAAAAGAACTACTCCATATGCCGTGTACTGCAAACTCACCTTTGAACGCACTATATAAATATAACAAATAAAATGTTGCTGTTATATAACTAATCAAAAAGTTTTATAAATGTTTTATTGTTTATTTTATAACAATTTTAAGAACTTTTCTAATGAGTGCCTTTAGGTTTTTAAAATGTTGTATGTACATGGAATATTAATATAGCCAAAAGGTTTTATAAACCTGTGCCTATTTTGGAAGTTTAAGTGTTTTTGTTGCTCAATCGACATTCTTGATACTGAATTATCTCAGTTGTATAATATTGCTGTAAAAATGTTTATAAAATTTTTATAAAGCATTTTGTGCTAGTTGGGTTGTCGTTTTTTTTTGTGTGAAATCGGTTGAACATTTCGTGGTTCACAACTTCGTACAGGATGTAAGCGCTTTTTAGCTTTGAAATAGTTTGAAACGTTACCAAAAAAAATTGAGCATTGTGCATGCACCAGCCGATCTTAAGTGGAGAGAGATGACATTGGCACTTTCAGCCTCTCCCATTTCCACTCTTCAATTTCTACCGAACGGACAGACAAGCACACACAGTACAAGGATTGTCATACACAAACATACAAAATCTTTAAAAAAAAATTGATGTGTAGTGTGAATTTTCACACATTGCAGGGTTTCGCAGGTATATAATAAGTGAAGGCGGCATGCTGAGTGTGTAGGACAAATTTTGCTTTGTAGTAACCACGGCAAAATGAACGATCTTTTTAAAATAATTTATCGTCAGAATGTTATGTTAATCTCAGAGCTTTAAAAACAAATTTTATGTTAACATATTTTTTTGTTAATTTTAATTCGAATACCTAATATCATTATTTAGGTTTCTAAATAAGTGCAGTATTTTTTTTATATAACAAGGTTCATTAAGATTTTGAAAATTGCGCCTATGGCTTTCATTGGTTGTCTTAAATCATACGCTCCGCCCCTCTGGTTTCGTATAAATGACACATATAATGAAAATATAATTCCAATTGGTTATTAAATTTACGCTCTTGAAAATTAAATTCAAAATTTGCTAAAATATAACTAGAATTTTAACAAATTAATTTAAACAGAATAAAAATGAAAACAAAAAAACAAAAATAAAATTGACTCCACAAGCTAGGAACGAACCTGTGTAGTGTATAACAAATCTGGGTAGTTGGCGCGCAACGGAGTCGCTAGACCACCATACGCTTAACAACTCAGCGTGTTATATGAGAATAAGCTGTATGCATCGTCAACAAAAAAACACAAAAAATGCGTTATTTTCCAAAAACATAATCTGATCAAAAATTCCTGTTGTACTATTCCGGTTCACATCAATGTACATTACTTAGAATTTTTTCAGATTTTTAGTTTAAACCATCTGGGCTACAGGGTGTGGGACAAAATTTTTTTTGCACAATTTTGGCAAAAATAGCCTCAAAATAATTTATTATGCAAAAATAAAATTTTGATCATTAATCCACGTACTAAGGGCTTTCATTTGACACCCTACTCAGAATTAAAAAA
This sequence comes from Liopterus haemorrhoidalis, assembly GCA_963971575.1. Taxonomy (NCBI): domain Eukaryota; kingdom Metazoa; phylum Arthropoda; class Insecta; order Coleoptera; family Dytiscidae; genus Liopterus; species Liopterus haemorrhoidalis. The sequence goes on along the minus strand of OZ020616.1, from coordinate 20,601,314 downwards.
AAATATTTTTTTTTTCGATGAGCACATATTTGTTTATATTTTTAGGGGAATATGTTTTTTAGATGTTTTAGTATTTTTCCTATGTGCGGGTCAAAGAGTTGTATAAGCATGCCAAATTTCAACTCTCTAGGTTTAGCCGTTTGGCTACAATTTTTACCGAACAGACAGACAGACAGACAGACTACATAATGACGATATAAGGGTTTTTTGGTCATACCTACAAAACCCTAAAAATGAGAAACCAGCTAGAGATAAATGTGACATTTTCTAACACTTACCCGTAAAATTTTTCAGATCTACCATCTCCTTGTCGTACTAGAATACCGGTGAGGGAAATTCCTATGATGACATCCATGGTGTGCTGATCGTTGGCGCGGTAAAACTCAACACCGTAACCGTCTAGGTGTTGGCAGGCAGTGATGAAATGCTCCTCGGCGGTACCCTGGGGGAGATTATGGAGCGCGGCATGCTGGTGAATAGCAGCGTTGGTCAGGCTATCCAACATCGCTGGGTCGGTAAAATTCTGCAATAAAAATTATCATTTTTTTTTTAATTTAATAAAAAAAAAAAAAGTTATAAAAGCCCTATGTCATTCTGTCTTTGCATAATGTTCGTGGCATAGAGCAGAGTGGAAATGTGTCTGCGGTCAGGCGAGCTGAGTGGGGAAATGATATACACCAGTGTTGCAAGATGTACGATTTAAATCGTACTTGTACTATTATTTATTATGATTGTGTACGATGCATTATTTTATGGTATCCGATGTACGAATTTATTGAAAAACATATATATTTATATATTTTTTCAGTAAGTTAAAAATTTATATCATATAATGCGATATATTAAATATTTTAGCCCTCGGGTTTCAAATCGACGCGCTCTTAAAAAAATACATTTTTGGCCAAGATGACAACGAAAAAAGTTATGATGATTCAAAAATAAAAATTTGTTAATTAATTCACGCAATAAGAGGTTTCATTGTATAACAAATACTTTTTGTTGTATATACTTTTCGATTGAATGAATATTTGCGGAGTTACGGGGGAGGGTACACCCAAAAACTAAAACCTTAAAATATCTGCTTATAATTTACTTTACATCAAAAAGATATATGAAGAAAAAATTATTTTTTTTTCTCTTTAATGATGTTTTTATTACAAAGATTATTTAGAAGATTATTACTTAACAGAAAAAAAAAGAATATAAGAAAAAACTATTCCTCTCTTTTGAATGCAGTTTTTAATAAGATATATATTTGAGGAGCTATGGGGAGAGCTAACTATAAACGAAGATTCTCACTTATTATTTACTTAACATCAAAAATAATTACAAACTTTTTTACAATAAAAAGGAGGACACAAGGAAATATCGTAAAAAAAAAATCGTACAATTCTAGAAAAATTTTACAATGTTTCTAGATTAAAAATACCGTGAAAATATTAATAATTATATGATTGTGACATTGAATATGGAAAACTAGTGATTTAATGAGTAGGTTGACAAAACATTTTTTTCATAAAAGTCATGTTTTTTGTTGAAAATACTTATATGCCCAATATTTAATCACACAAAATTGATCGAACAAAAATTTTAAATCGCCGTTTAAGATCTCTGACTATTACCGATTTGCTGTTTTTTTTTTATGCATACAAGTTGCTAGAGCCCATGTTGACAATATGGAAAAAAAAAATTGCCCATTCATTGCATCAAGAATAATTTTTTTTTTTTTAATAATTAGCATAATTCCATGGAAATTGTGAAAATTTGGTGAAAATTAGTTTCTGTTAATAAAATACTACTAGATAATTAAAAAAAAAAAAAAAAATTGGTAAAAAATATTTCTTTAAGGGCATCACAACATCTTTTTTAGGACAAAAAATTTAGGCTAGACTTAGTTTTTAATAGAAAAGTGGGTGTATTTTTCAATTTTCCTTCATACAGATACATCCATTGAAAAATAGAGGTCTTAAGGATTATTTTGGGTTTTTCTCGATCTTGATACGTCCAATATTATCGAAGTTAAATGCTAGGTAAAAATATATTTCGACGGCACGTCTAGTGTTTCGACGAAAGCCACTTGTGTGCGACGCGCACTCGCAAGATCTCCCGTTCGGAGCGTATGCGTCTCATAATCGCGATCAATTGCAACGGGTCGGCTCGGCATCGATCGAATACAAAAATTTATGTAAAGGAGGACAAATATCGAAAAGGAGGACATATAGAAGGACACTTTTCAAGGAAGGTCAGACCTTACAAAAGGAGGACGGTTGGTCACCTTACTTAAAACTGAAATATCTCACTTATCATTTACTATAAAGTATGAGTATTCCAGCTAAATTTTGAAATGATTCATAATAAATAGTTTTATTTAAATTATTGTCTACGTTGAACCTCTCCCATTTTTTTTTCTTTTTATATTTATTGTGAATCATTTCGACAAAAGTATGACTGTCTTTTAGAAATTTGACTTGTTTGACTACATTTTTAACGGTAGATAATAGTGTTGACTCTAATAATTATTCTACCTCAGTGTGGTAATTTTGTGCATTCTTTAACAATTTGTCATTCAACATTTATGTAAATTTTATTTGCTCTGACACAATCATGTATGAAACTTTAATAGAATTATAAATCATGCAATTAACTTTTAGGCATCTGAGTTTTATGATGTTCTGCTCTTTTACGATTGCGTATGCATAACCAAGATTGAATGGCGGATTCATGTGTCTGTCTAGTAGTTCAGAATAATATGTGTCCAAACGACCGTAGAAAGTTGAAATTTAGCATACATTTACAATTGTTTGACCTGCAAACAAATATACCCCTATTTTCCAAAGGGATTGATTTGAAATAAATCATAAGAGTGATTTTAAATGATAAACAGGAAATCACTTAAAATTTTGTGCCAGATTCTAAGTTTTAGTTTAAATTACACGACGAACCACTACAGCCATCTATACGTTAACAGTGAACTACAGATGAACTATCAAACTTATTATATGCTGTTCACTTTTGTAAGGACAAACTAGATCTGGTTATTTCGGTTACTTTTATAGTGTACTACTGACTTTAAATGTCATTTAAAAAATTTCCGTGCGCTGTAAATCAGACTTCAAATGTTGGTTATGATCAGTGATGGGCGCGTAGACTACATCACGTAAATTTACACCACTGTTTACATGTAAACAAATGATGTAAACAAAAATATTTTTTTCGACGTAAACAAGGTAAACGTGTAAACACTTACTGCGCATGCGTATTACCTTCTGTCATTCTTGTAATCTTACTTTTTTAATAAAACATGTATTTAATTACTTAATAAGGTATTAAAATGAACGTTGTTATTAGTATTACGTATATTTTAAAAAGTCTGCATATAATTAAAATTATTAATTTGTTTTCATGAGTATTTCTTATAGGCAGTGATGGGCGCGTAAGTTACATGATGTAAGTTACCTCATTGTTGACGCGTAAACAATTGATGTAAAGTAAACACAAAAACTCTTGTAAACAATGTAAACAACGTAAACAATGATTTAGACATGCGCACTTGTTTAAAATTACATAACCTCATTTTCATTACATTTTTATAAATAATAAAACGATTTTAAATGAAAAAGTAAGTATATAAAATTAGGACCAGCCAATATACATATTAATAAAAATCGAATTTGCATCATTATACAGGTGTTACATACAAATTAGTAAATATGAATATGAAAAATAAACTTTTTTCTTTAAAAAATTCAGTCTAATTTTTTTAATAACAAAATACATTAAATTTCACCTTTAAGAAAATCAGCCTATATTTTTTAATTACGAAAAGATTCATTGTAAATTGTGCATAACGCCCTATATTTTCTTTCATTTTCTTTAATTAAAACAAAACTTAGTTCCTCAGAACTATTCCTTCGGTTTCTTCCTACCATTTTTTTAATAAATTTATTGTTTTGAACTGAATATACTTGTTCATTAACTCTCTATTATTCGTATTAAATAACTAAAACTAACCTCATTTTTTGACAGTTTACAAAGTTTACATTGTTGACAAGTATACCAATTGTTTACGTAAGTTTACACGTAAACGTAAACAATTAAAGTTTACGTGTAAACGCCCATCACTGCTTATAGGCCCTCCACTCATTTTGTTACATATTATGTATAACACACTTTAACATACGAATATTACTACTATTTTGTTATTAGCGCCCCTGAATTGACAGGACAAACACGACAAATGAACGCCTTAACCTCACTATTTAAAATTTTTACGTGTGTTGACATGTTGACGCTGTTTACATGTTGTTGACATTGTTTACATGTATATGTAAACAACTGATGTTTACACGTAAACGCCCATCACTGGTTATGATCATATTAATTAAGCTATCATTTTTTATTATGACATATGTCAAATTGACATTTTTTACCATTTTTAGGGTTTTGTAGGTATGACCAAAAAACCCTTATGCCGTCATTTTGTCGTCTGTCTGTTCGGTAAAAATTGTAGGTAAACGGCTAAACCTAGAGAGTTGAAATTTGGCATGCTTATACAACTCTTTGACCCTCACATAGGAAAAATACTAAAACATCTAAAAAACAGCCCCCTAAAAATATAAACAAATATCTGCTCATCGAAAAAAAAAAATTAAATTCTGAGTAAGGTATCAAATGAAAGCCCGTGGATTAACGATCATAATTTTATTTTTGCAAAATAAATTATTTTGACGCGATTTTTGACAAAATTGTGCAAAACATTTTTTGTCCCACACCCTGTTGCCCAGATGGTTTAAACTAAAAATCTGAAAAAATTCTAAGTAATGTACATTTGTGTGAACCGGAATAGTACAACAGGAATTTTTGATCAGATTATGTTTTCGGAAAATAACGCATTTTTTGTGTTTTTAACTAAAATATGTTAAATATTTAATTCGTTATGTAACATACCAGATCAGTAGCTCTAGTAGCGTAGTTGGTTTTGTCGTGCGCTTAATAATGTAACTTAATTTGCAAACTAGAGTTCGAATCCTGTTAATTTTATTTTTTGTTTTTTTTTTTGCATTTTTATTTTGTTTAAATTATTTTTTCAAAATTCTAGGTATATTTGAGCAAATGTTGCATTTAATTTTTAAAAGCGTAAATTTAATAACCAGTGGAAATTGTTGAAGTTGAATACAGTAAATTGGAGGGGAGGAGTTATGATTTAAAACAACCAAAGGAAGCCATAGGCGCAATTTTCAAAATCTTAATGAACCTTGCTATATAAAAAAATACTGCACATATTTAGGAACCTAAATAATGGTATTAGGCATTCGAATTAAAATTAACAAAAAAAATATTTTAACATAAAATTTGTTTTGGCATCCCAAATAATCATCATCCACTTACTAAATACCTGCGAAACCCTGAAATGTGTGAAAATTCACACTTCACATCAATATTTTAATACCAACATGACATACAATTTCAAAGGTGCAAACTATTGAAATCAAAATTTCATCTTAGTTTGTTCTTACAAAAGTGAACAGCATATACAAATTTATATTTTACAAAATCATTAAAAATATTAAATGTTGTTATTAATACCCAATGACAATTTTTAGATATTTTTGGTAACAAATTTAAGCAATTTAAAAATACGTATTATCTGTCTCATTTTGTAATGCGTAACTAACAAGGAAAGTTCATTTTTTATGTTGTATATATTGACAATACATTTATAATATTATCATAGTATTGGTTCACACGGATACACCAAATTCTGTTTACACCACAACACTAGGGAAAAATTGCTAAGCGATATGATATCTGGTGGGATTTTAGCAACTACAAAAATAGACATTCTATCGCGCTTTTTTTTATAAAAAATGTTTGCATAAAATCAACAGTGATGGGCGTTTACACGTAAACTTTAATTGTTTACGTTTACGTGTAAACTTATGTAAACAATTGGTCAACAATGTAAACAATGTAAACTTTTTAAACTGTCAAATAATGAGGTTAGTTTTAGTTATTTAATACGAATAATATAGGGTTAATGAACAAGTATATTCAGTTCAAAACAATAAATTTATTTAAAAAATGTTGGGAAGAAACCGAAGGAATAGTTCTGAAGAACTAGGTTTTGTTTTAATTAAAGAAAATGAAAGAAAATATAGGGCGTTATGCAAAATTTGCAATGAATCTTTTCGTTATTAAAAAATATAGGCTGATTTTCTTAAAGGGGAAATTTAATGTATTTTGTTATTAAAAAAAAATAGATTGAATTTTTTAAAGAAACAAGTTTTTTATTTTTCATATTCATATTTACTAATTTGTATGTAACACCTGTATAATGATACTTTTTCATTTAAAATCGTTTCATTAAAATTTTATTATTTATAAAAATGTATTGAAAATGAGGTTCTGTAATTCAAAACAAGTGCGCATGTCTAAATCATTGTTTACAATGTTTACATTGTTTACAAGAGTTTTTGTGTTTACTTTACATCATTGTTTACGCGTCAACAATGAGGTAACTTACATCATGTAACTTACGCGCCCATCACTGAAAATCAAGTATTAATATTGTAGCAAAATTACAAAAACCACCAGTAAACATTAAAATTCACGTTGTTTATATGTAACGAATGTCTATTTTGAAGGTTCCAAGTATGCCAAACTAGCGCTGCGATCTTAAAATACCTCCCCTATCACCAAAGTAACCAGATCTAGTTTCGTATTAGAAATTGAAACGAATTATACATATTTGTTATAAGTTTGACAGTTCTTTTTTAGTTCAATGTTTATGCATACAGATGGCCGTATTTTGTTAACGTGGTTTAATTTATACCACAACTTCTACAAGCAGGCACACAGTTACAATAAAAACAATTGGGATTAATCTTAATATTTTACGATTTTCGTCAAGAATCCATCAAAAAACTTATTTCCCAGCCTATTTTCAAGAGGAAAAATCTTTTTAAAAAATCAAAACAATGCATGCACATTGCTCTGAACCGAAATAGTATATTCAGATTTTTTTTTTTAATATTGACTTATTGTTTATATCAATTATTTAAAAAATATAATGTGAGGCATCAAATGAAAGATCTAGAAGAGCTGCTATACCTATCTAAAAAAATTCAGATTTGTAAAGAAAATAATGTATATTAATGTGAAGCATGAGACTAGTTCGTTTTGAAATTTTTGACCAAATTATTTTCTCAAAAGATATTCAATTATTCAAGGCTGAGTTAATAGTTCATTTGCACGGTATTATAAAGTGTAAATTCTGAATTAAAGTCAGCGGGTTATACCTGCAGCTCTACATTCCATAGGTAACTGTTTTACCATGAAGTAGGAGCTCCAAATCGAGGTCTTAACATAATTAATTTTTAAATCATCATTCTTACCTTAGGAAATAAATGGAAGTCTTTCAAATAATCAGGAGTATGTTTCTCAGCGTCATAATTCCCAAACTCTGCCTGCATACAATAACTAGCTAACTGCACAGCCTGTTTTGGATTACACACTATCTTCCCCTCAAACACATCCATTTTCAACTGTAGAAAATAATGATATCGTGCTAATTCATCACTAATCAAACAACTTCCCGAATGAACATAGAACATAACCCTCATATGCAACAACATTTTGCCCGCATGTTTATCCAACTGTCTCTTAACTGGACGATCCATTTCTAACCAACAATGCATATTTGATTCACGGCTGATGTATTGTAATCCGAAGAAATGAGGTTGATTTATCGATAACTTCTGACAAGCACAATCTAAACATTCTTGACCAGTGCTTTCGGAAGAAAGGGTGCATTCGATTGAAGTGTTGTCTAAGGCTTCTACCGATATTATGAACAGAGATTTTGAAACCACGCTGTAGTGGCGTGATTTCTTAAGTCTTAACTTGAATGGCATCGTGGATTCAGAACCTAAAAATTAAAACAAAATTGAATAACGCTACATACATACTTTCCATATATATGTTAATAATGAAGTAAAATTGTGTCAAAACAAAATGTATTTTTACTTTCATAACATGGAATATATTTAGACGTACAGTTTTTGTGCTATATTCCTTTTAATTAGCGGATTATAAAAGTTAAAGGTTATCAAACAAATGCCTCAATAGTCAATCACTTGTTTAAAAAACAAAAGAAAGTAATATTGAAATAAATACCTTAACTTTTCAACAGATTTTTAACCATTTTTCTGTTGCGCTTCTCCCAAAAAAAATCAAACATAACATATTATATTGTGTATATTTCAATGTAAAATTCTCGCAAATCTATTTATACTATCAAAATATATTAATAGACAAGTTTTTGAATTTATTTCTTTCCGATTACATGTCTGATGACAGCGAATAGTTTTCTTAAATCGTAAACACACGTGACGTAGAACAATATGGCGTTTGTGATTTGTGACGTCATGACCCCGGTAATATTAAAATATGTACTTACTCATGGGAACGATTTTTTAATTAAAAACTGTTAATTTAGTGTTAATTATTCCGTAAAATGTACATCACTGTTTTAAGAACGGGAAGAGAATGCTTTGTGAATGTTATATTAGCATAATAGGAAGTTGAGTTTGCGAACATGATTTGAATAATGAATAACATATCTTTTTATGGGAATGAATTTGTAATAATAGTTTTACGCCCTGAAATTTAATACTGAGTTTGATAAATTAGAGATTAATTATGATTTATCCACTATAATATTTTTTAAATTGTTGCGAATTAAAAAACAAATCACGCAAAAAATAAACAAAAGACATAATCTTTTGTTTGTTTTAATTGATTATTATCTATATTGTGTTATTATTTTATTGTTTATGGTTTGCTTAAATATTTCGCAATGTACATGACAAAAAAGTTATATATAGTAATATTTACAATAAGCCAAAATAAATATTTATAAACTCTTATTTCATTTTATTGCAGACGATCGGTACTATAATACTCTGGTCCATTGATCCCTGCAGCTTTGGCGATGTTCGTCTCTTCATCTCATAGCAGGTCTTCAGTGATTGCGTTTTTTTTTTTTTTTAACACAGAACAAGAATAAATGTCCCAATTACACTGTGTCTTACAAACATGCCCTAACCGGGATTCGAACCCGGGACCTTTGGCTCGTGAAGCAGGAACGCTACCAAGGCCGACAAAATAGTTCTAGGCTTTAATTCAGTAATACTTTCTATCCATTCTGTCTATTTTCATGTACTAATCATTTTGACCACTTGGTAGCCTTAATTTTCTCATAACCATATCTCAAAAGCTAACGGGAATAACTAACTGCGGATAGAGTTCTTGGAATCCTGAGGCCATAAATGAATTTAAGTCACATTTTGAAGCATATCCTAAATAGATTTTTTTTTAGTATTAAATTTTTTGTTTTATAATAGTGGAACTCGAAAACAATAAAAGATAGTGAACTACGGTTGAAATTTTTAAACTCGTAAAAATTCTCTATATAGTTCAGAAAAAAAAAATATCGGGGCCTTAATATCCTTACTTTAGAAACATTATTGGTAAATACTTAAAAACCAGCTGGCTAAAAAAAGCGAGAGAAGACACCGGCTTATAGAATGCTTTTCTCAGGAGTTGAGGCCAGTACGTCATCTGCGCAAAAACAATAATTCGTACAGTCGCTAAGCAACAGATGTAGAACCGGCTGTAAACTGTATTGTGATTAGTTTTACGCCATTGCTTGGCGCATATACGATTACGCCCCCAGTATCAACTCCTGAGAAATGCACTCTACAACTATTCGTTCTCACTAGATACATTCGCATGATAATATTCTTACAACAGTGCAATGTAAAGTACTGTGTTTATTTGTTAATTTATTCATTTATTTATTTATTTATTTTATTTTTTTGACTAATTAATATTATCCCAACATTATCCCATACGGCAAATTAAAATTATTTTATCATGGTCTTGTACAATCTTCAATTACTTATGGCTTAATTGGATCTTAAAACATCTTAGCAGCTCCTTCCCGCTGCTAAGATATACATAAACAACAGCGGCGTAGCAAGACCTTTGTGGGCCGGTGTGCCACTGTGATTAAGGGGCCCCTCCTTACTCCTTGTATTATTTAAAATTTTAATGTTCTTTTGGCTCATTTTAAGTTCTAAATGTCATTTTAATTTTTTAAATTTGTCTGTTTGTGCCTTATTCGAAAAAATTTTTCAAATAAAAGTGGTTTTATTTTTATGATAATCAAAATTAATTAATATGATTTTTTGTTAAAATGCAATCTGTATTTTCAAAATTAATAAATTAAAGTGAAATGCCTAAAGAAACAATTTGCCAGGAAATATATATGTATGTATTAATTATAATTTCTGTGTTCCAGGATCTAATTGTCTTTTCCCTACATTTAGAAATAGGAGGTCGTAAATTGTTCAATATATTAATTTTTTTTTTAAATGTAAAAAACGAAATGCAATAGACACATTGAATGTTGGCTTAACTATACAATACGCGACACAAGTCTGAATTGTCCGTAGACAATGGTCTTTTACTTGATTTCATTTATTTCAACTCTTACCCTGATTTCGAACGGTTCCTATTGACATATGTACATATTATCAATTTGTATAATTTGTATTGTTAATATTTAGTTTAAAGTTTTCAGGTAAACTTTAAACTTGAGTGCAATTGTTTTAAAAATACGTTAGAATTTTCATTTGTGTTAATTTATAATAAGGTAAGTTTAAAAAGATATTTTTTTATGTTTAATACATGTCTAATATAGTATATACTTATAAGGATAAATATGCCGAAACATCAGAGCGGGGCGGCGAAAAGAAAGAAAAAAGAAGAAGCGAAAAAGGGAATAAATAAATTGCCTAAACTAGATAGCTTTTTTAAACAATCGACGGCAGAATCGACTCCTCCAGTTCCTTCTACTAGCTTATTATTAAATTTAGAAGCAGAAGATGACACAGAATCTGAACAAGTACCAGAGGGTGACGAAGTGGAAACAAAATCATCAGAATAAGTTAAAGAAAATGTTGATCTAAATCATAGTGCAATAAGTATGCAAGGTAATGTCTATTTATCAGACAAATTTAATTTTCCTGATCCATTAATTAATTAATTTATATAATAAATGTATTTAATCCTATGAATGGTATTTTTTCCTTTGCTTTGTCCTTTATTTATTACAAAAAAATTAAAATAAACAAATAAAAATGGTAAGTATTAATGAAAATAAGGCCCTATTGGCACTTTGGTTCGTGGGCCCCTCGAGCTCATGGGCCCGTGTGCATCGCACTCCTTGCACCCCCGGTTGCTACGCCCCTGGTAAACAAAGTCATTACACTGCAGAAAAGAATTGTTAAAATAATGCTTCGTAAAAGTATCTATTATCCTTCCAGTGGCTTATTCCAAGAAGCAAACATATCACACATTTTGCAATTATATTCATATGCAATATTAAAGTATACATACGAAAATTCAAACGAACTTAATTTTACTAACCATAGTTACAGTACTAGACATAAAGAACGCGCAATTGTGAATAAACTTAGCAAAAATATTGGACAAAAGTATTTTCTCTATTATGCCACGAAAATTCATAATAAATTTAAAAAATATCTAGATGTTAACGATTTGACCTTTCAAAGAAATAATTATAAATTAAGAGCAAAACAATTTTTAAATAACATCGACTTTGATAAATTAAATTACATATTTTCGAGTTCATAAATGTGTTTAGTGGATATACTTAGTATTTAGCTCGTTGATTCAAACTATTTTTTCGTTTCTTTTCAAGTACGTTTCCTAAGTAAAACTAATCTACATTATTGTAATTGTATTGTGATTTATAGTATATGTTAACTAACCTTTATTAATATAGAAAAACTTCGACATTATATTTATATCGAACTGATAAGTTTAAATTGTGTAATAGGATACCACAAATAGACTTGTCTAACTGGTGTAAGATCCATACATACTGTATAGATCCTAAGTACCTATATAAAATGTAAACTGTTTTGTAATGTGCTTTACTTATTTAATAAAGGTAATAATAATAATATGTTTGATTTTAATACTTAATTGTACAATGTAATTTTTATGGGAATTTAATAAACGGCTAGCGCGAATCAGTTTCAATCATTAGTTTCAGTTTCAATTTCAGTTTCAAAAGCAGTCTTTTGAAAGTTATTTAAGTCAGCTGGTTACGATAAGTCCAGCATTACTGTTATGCTTGCCGTAACTGCTGATGGACAGAAGCTTCAACCTTACAATATATTGAAACGTAAAGCAAAGCCCAAGGAAAAGCAGCATCCAGGAATAATTTTTCGGGCCCAAGAAAAAGGTTGGATGACAGAGGAATTGGTATTAGACTGGTTAAATGTGATATGCGGAAAACGGCCAGGATCTCTGAGAAAACCTCGCTCCTTGATGCATTTCGAGGCCACCTTACGTCAGGTGTTAAGGAAGAAATTCAGGCATTTAATTCCGATAATACCAGGTGGTATGACACCTCAATAAGTCTTAGATGTGATGGTCAATAAACCATTTAAAGACAACTTACGAAATGCATACAACAATTTGGTACTAGCGGGAAATCGCTCATTGACACCTTCAGGAATTGCGACCGCCTGGCATAAGATCGAACCTGCATCGATAGTGATGGTATTAAGAACTGCTGCATTTCAAATAATTTAAATGTTTCTGAAGATGACATTATGTGGGAGACTGCATGCGAGCATACTTACGATACCAATGCGATTTATGGATAACTTTTATTTTCTTGAAAAATTTTGGTGTCGCGTTAAATTCGGGGTCGCGTTATATTCGGGTTAATACGGTATTTACTTTTCTTATCCAGAAGACAATGCATTGCTGTCGCGCTCCTTTAGGCTTCTTACAAGGCACCTATTTGGCCATTTATTTTTGTTATTTATATTTTATAATTTTATTTTATATGCATGTTAGGTAAAATGAAATGTATTTCTTTGGTTTAAGTGGAACTAAACGAGAGTTTCATTTTCATAAATTGTCACGAGAACCGCGTTTGCTTAGAATATTTCATGTTGGCAGAAAGAATTCAAAAAGTGAAAAGGAAAACGAGTAATATATAAAAAATAAAATACATTTTTGAAAGAAAAAAATAAAATAAAAAATTGTAAATTAGTAGGAATTAAGAATGATACAAAAAATCAAAATGTAATGTATTTTTTTTTTTTTTTTTTGCATTATACGTTTTTATTTATTGACAACACATTATAATTTGGTTGTGGTTGCTCTGATTATTAAATAAATTAATTTTTAAGTATAATTCTGTACTTATAATTTTATTTAAAATTTTCATTAAACCCGAACCTGAAAAACAATTTGTTATTGAACCTAAACCTAAAACTGAACCGGAAATTAATATATTGAACCTGAATCTAAATAAATTTAGCTTCAGGTCCCTGCTTATTACACACAGAGAGTCGAACCTAAATTTATTTCATTCCGGTTTACGTTCCAAGTAAATGTTTTTCCCCAGTTTCGGTTTTGGTTCGTCTAAAAATTTCGATTCAGTTCCGGTTCGAATAACAACTTAAAATCGAGAACACCAAAGATCTACCAGTATAAATGTTGGGTTATTTTTATTTACCAAATTCCCTTCTTATTCTTGTTTTCCAATTATAAAATAGAAAATACAACAGAAATAGAACTTAATTAAAAATTTTGTCAAAAATGAAAACAAACAACAATTTAAATAATATGAACCCGTACAAAAATGATAAATAATAGTTTGAAGAATTGCAATTTTATAAAGAGAAAACGGAATAATACAAACCTTTTTCTTACAAAAAAAAATAAATAAATAAAAATTAATCACAGTTCATTCAGTAAAAATAATATTTGAAATTTGAAATGAAAATAAATTAAAAATCCATGTTTAATCGACACATTAATATGTTCTTCAAATTTGCTGCTGATAGATTAATTCTTTTATCAGTCAATATAAGTTTTACTAGTAAGAAAGCGATTAAATAATTAAATTAATGAAAAAAAAAAAAAAAATGAACCGAAATGAACAGTTATTAACATTTCGTTTCGGTTTTTAAATTGAGCAATTTTACGTTCCTGTTACGGTTCTGTTAAAAAGTCAGGTTAATTTCGGTTCGACTCTCTGATTACATACTAGGCGTATTTATGCCGACGTAAATCCGGCGTAAATAAGAACTTAAGATCGTAAAAAATATAAATTACAGAAGGAAGTAAGGCCCGCCAAAAAATTGTTGTTACTGAATGCGACCCGCGACCTATAAATAAAATGTTACTGAATGCATAGAAAAAAGTTCTTCTGACTGAATGCGACTTGCGAAAAAGTTGCCGACCTTTTTTTTTAGGTCATCACTTATATTTTCATAATTTAAATAATTTTGTCTTCCGCCCACCCCCAACAAATATTCCTGGGTGGGCCACTGCTCGGTTATATATATTTTTGATGTTAAGTAAATAATAAGTAAGATATTTCAAGTTTGTAAGTAGCGCTCCCTAAATATATCTTATTAAAAACTACATTGAACAGAGAAGAATCTTTTTTTTTAAATTATAATCAATCGTTTATTTTTTTATTTTTTTTATTTTAACAACTTATATTATTTTAATTTTTGCTGTTACGTAGATCAAATATCTATATGTAAGACTACCCTTGACGCTCTAAATCTGGGGTCGAGGAACATTTTTACCCATTACCCAGAAATATATTTCTTTACACCGACGTTACCCCATTGGGTTGTAAAAAAAAATATCGTAGATTATTTAAATATTAATTAACATAAAATATACAAAATTATGCTATAAAATTATATATTTTTTATAACTAAAAATACTTTATTTGGAGAAATGATGTTGTTTAATTTTTGATATAATAACATCAAAATCGGGACTTTTTGATGTTAGTGCGATTTGGATACAGTCTTTTTCTCTTTTTCGTTTTAATGTTCGTTAGAATGGAAATCCTTTTAAATTGCCTCCTCATGGAAATTTTAAAAGACTTTACAGCCCTTGACATAAAAAAATATGACAAATTGGTTTTGTTTTCGAATTCTATACGTTCTTCATTATTTGATCTCAGTTCCAAAAGTGACTCAGGCAACTCTTGTGGCTCTTCTTGCACGTCAGACATTTGGCATTTAAAAGGATCTATAACCCAACTCACTGTACTTAAATCAAGTTCTGGAAAATATTGAGGGAAACGGTCTTTTAGGTTGCCAAGATGTTTGTTGATTATGACCTTGATGTCCTCAAAACAAGTATCATTCGAATCTTCTAAAAACAAAGCTAATTTTGGAAAAGCAGCTATCTTGTTTTGATTAGCTTTTTGTTTCCAGTAGGAAATCTTCAAACCAAACGCTGAATTTTTCATTGGCAGATATTATCGTGATTTTCTTCCCTTGTAATTCTTTATTAAGTGTGTTGACATGCTCAAAAATGTCTACTAAATATGCGTGGTATGCAAGCCATGAAGAAGTTGCGAACTTTTTTGACAGAATGTGATTTTGGTCGATTAAAAAACTGTTGATTTCATTTTTAAGTGCCCACTATCGGTTGAGTACATTCCCCCGTAAAAGCCATATTATTTCTGTATGGTACAGCAGGTCTGTGTACTCGGCCTCGCCATCTTTACATAACTCACGAAATAGACGTCAAATTTCTATCGTATTTAGAAACGCAATTTTTATGATTTTTTGTATTTATAACATTTATAACTCGTTTTTACCCCGTTCGGGGTAATTTATCACTGTTCCCCGACCCCTGCTCTAAATCATTTTCTTATTAAAAACTGCATTAAACAGAAAAGACATGTTTCTTATTCTAAACACATTTCTTCACATACATTTTTGATGTAAAAAATAATAAGTCAATTATTTCAAAATTTTAGTTTTAGGGCGAACCCAGTATAACCCCAAATATTCGTCGAATCGAAAAAGTGCATACAACAAAAAAGATTTATTTTCTTATTATAAATAATTTTTATCATAATTTTTTCTACTCCTATTAAGTCACCTTAATATTATAACACAGCATACAAAGAGACTAACAAACCAAACAGTCTTAGTGGTACCGGCGACCCTAAATGTCGCCGCGGTCATTTGTTCGTCACGTTAATACGCAGGAGGTCTAAGGGGAAATAAAATACATATTTTTATTTAATTTATTTATTTTACAACATACAAAAAGTGTTGACAATAAATATGGCTTAAATTCACTCTGGAGTCAAATAAACTTGTAAAATTTATATCAAAAATAAATACAAAATCAAATTACCCAAAAATTTAAAATAAATGACCATTAATACCCAAAAAATAAAAATTTATTTTTGATTGTCAAACAAATTTTTATCAGTCAAGTTCAATATGAACCGGTTTTAAAATTTAAATCTATTTCTTTTTTGTGGATCTGGTATAATTTCCACTGCATATCTGCATATCTCTAGGGTATGGGATGCAATTGTGTGTAATCCTCTCCACTGATACCTAGTGCTCTTCGAGCCTGTAGTGTAGGATTATTGGATGCTTGTAAACACTTTAACAAGCCCAATACAGTCATACCCCGTATTTCGTACACTCATATTACGTACAAAATTCAACTGGACATTTTTCCCGTTACCCACATCACGAACACTACTACACTACCTGTCTACGACACTGCTCATATAAAATTTATTTATAATACGTACTGATTTGTTACTGGTCCGCGAAAAATTATCGCGATGCAAAAGAAAGGTTAAAAAACACTGGTATACAGTATTTATTACATTTTAGTAAATATTCTTACAATTTTTTGCAAAAAAACTATTGTTTTTTTTTTTAATGTAATAGGAATAAAACATATTAAAACGCAGATGGGCAACACTCTGCATGCATGACTTTTTCTTTTTAATTTATGTAAATTTTTATGCAATATTGTTAATATAATCGTTAATATTGCAATTTAAACCAAACCAGAGAAAAAGGTTAACCAATAAACTAAAAACTAAACCAATTAATACAAACTAATGTTTTTTTAAAATTTTTTTTATAAATTTATTGTTAAAAATTACTTTATAATATATATTTTTGTATGTTCCTTTACTGGTAATAAGATAGTTTATTAGGAGTAAGTGTTCCTTTACTAGTGATTTTGTGATTTTTATGAATAAAGTTATGTTTTTTATTTTTCTAAAACAATAAGATTTTAAGGATTCTCGATAAAATATGGTAAGTAAATATCTTAAATAACATTTTAGTGACGAACACGTAAGTAAATGTCTTAAACGTTCCTTTACTGATGCCATTACCTTACCATAAAATTTTAAAAATTGCGTATGTAATTAGAGAGGGAGGGAGGGGGCGCCAAATAATATTACGCACCAGGCGCTAATTTATGTTGTTGCGGCACAGCATATAAGTAGTTAGATTTGTCCAGATAAACAAGAAATTCATCACAGTGTTTTCTAAAACTACGAATATTTAAATGAAATATATTTAATGTATCTCACAAGTTGAATTAAATAAATAGTAGCAAATATATATATTTATCAAAAAGGTTGTTTTTTGATACTCCGCCAGGTACGTAAGTAGTCTGCAGACAATTCCGAGCCCCGACGTCGAATCGTCAAACGGTTACCCATGTTTGACGGCTTGCGGACGGACGGACGGACATGACCGGGAGATCCACCCCAACTAGGGCTCGTGCGACCGAAATAGAGCTCGTGTTAACATTTTTGCATTTCGTACATGTTCTGGAACCATTGGGTACGTATATGCGGGATATGAATGTTGTTAAAACTGTCAAAAAATTCTATCGAATGAGTGCGTTTTGCGATTTCTATGTTTGAGGTGTAGCCATGTGCATTCAGCTCCACTGATCCCTAATATATTCTTTCAGCATAAAATGTGGGATCAATGGATCCATGTCAAGACCATAATAGACCCAATAATAAAAAATAACTTTGTTAAATAACGATTTAGTTTCGCATTTTTTGATGTCAAAAAAATTGCATGACCTTTAATTACAGCCTTAAATTACAAGTTTATAAAACTTCAAAGTATACTACAGTTGCGAGGCAACTTAAAATAATTTAATTCTCTGATAATAATTTCCTGTACAAAACAAATAAATATGAAAGTAAAAAAACTATACAAAACTTATACTACTGGTACATATTTTTCTCATGAAGTGCTTGTTCGGCACCGTATATTTTGATGGCAATTAGGTAATCTCTGCCTAATCGGAAGAGCGTGTAATAGTTGACGAAAAGTAGGAGTGTTAACGAGATGATCTGTTGCCACTGTGAACTTCGTACGAGAAGAGCGAGCTGGACTAGAACGAGAGTTATCTGGAGTCCAACTAGACCACTTAACGCTACTGATGGATTTTTGAAAATACACTGTAAAAAAGATATAGTGTTAGCAATAAGTTGTGGAGTGGAAACCTCAAAACAATGAAAGCAAGGCCGTTATAAAATTAGTGCTGTGAAATAAGACTATTAAAAAAAAAAAAAAAAATCAAAAAATTTGATTACAATAATTACTTAATCATAATAATAAAAAAAACATCAGTAAAGGTGGCTGCACATGTATCTGCAAACTTGACAAGCATGCATGATCAATCTTTTTGTACAAGCATGGAAAATTTCCCTTCGACGCCACACGATACAAGTATTCTTGAACAGGCGCCAGTTTGCGCTTGGATTATGTTGAACTCGGAAGACGATGTGCTCGCTTTTGCTACTTTTTGCCTTATCCACAAGAGGAAAACGCGAAAGAAGAAACGCGATATGTGGTGTAACGAGTGGTTAATGAAAAGAAAACCCATTCCCTATTCCCATATTAATTTACGGAGTGAATTGAAGATATATCCGCGTGATTGGCATAATTATCTAAGAATTAATGAAGAAACTTATATGAACCTTTTGTCACTCGTAACACCTTCAATTAAAAAGAAGGATACGATCATGAGAGAAGCTATAACCCCCCACGAAAGATTAACAGCAACATTACGATTTCTCGCGACCGGAAGCAGTTACACCTGTAGAGCTCACTCACGACTGACGTTTGTTTGTACAAGCCGGCACGTCCTTGGTACACACGTTCCATTTCATTTGAGCAAGCGCGGCTTGTCCAAGCTTGCATGATTCAAATTCAATCCATTATCAAGCGGCTTGTACAATTAAAATGCTTGCGCAAATTTATCCTACAGACGCTAAAGCCTACTTGTACAAAAACATTGACCATGCATGTTTGTCAAGTTTGCAGTTACGTGTGTAGCCACCTTAAAGCACAGACATTTTATACAAAATTCATTAAAATATAATATCTTATCATTATCTCTGGAACCGGTTAATATTGTAGTCTATAACTTTATAATACAAACTGCTGATAAAGTGACAATGAATTGTACCATGAGTTCAAAAAGAAATTACATAAGGTTGGCTATGGAAAATAAAAGTAATGTCAACAGTAAGCTTTAGAATAAATTAACTGTCATCACTGTTGTTGTTGTTGTCATAAGTTTATATATAGCTTGCAGTAAAAATTATTTTATTTTTCCATAGCCAACCCTTATGTAATTTCTTTTTGAACTCTTGGTATTTTAATGAGTGGGAATATTTCCTACGCCTTCTGGTAATCAGGATATAATCCACGATTACTTTTCATTTTTCTCACGTAATTTGGAAATATTCAAGTTCGTTAATCTACGCGCCAAAAGTTATCATATGAGGGCACAGCATAAAATTAAAAAAAAAAAATTACAAAATTCGAAATTTTCAAAAAATAGTTTGATCAAAAATTCCCGTTGTACTTTTTCGATTTTCATATCACTTCTTCAGTTCATATCAGTGTGCATTACTGTTTTTTTTTTCTAGGGTGAGGGAACAAAATTTATCGGAAATATTTTTGCGAAAAAAAGTAAAGTTTTACACGAAAAAATTGATCTATAAATTAATCATTTTTTTGGATCAATTAATTGAACAATTTATTGATGACCTTGAAAATAAAAGGATCACTTTACACACATCAATTCATTTATCAATTTTTTTGAACACTTTTACATTCCAAACCTTTAGGCGGAAATTTAGTGTGTGTGTGTGTGTGTGTGTGTGTGTGTGTGTGTGTGTGTGTGTGTGTGTGTGTGTGTGTGTGTGTGTGTCTGTCTGTCTGTCTGTCTGTCTGTCTGTCTGTCTGTCTGTCTGTCTGTCTGTCTGTCTGTCTGTCTGTCTGTCTGTCTGTCTGTCTGTCTGTCTGTCTGTGTGTATACACGATAACTCAAAAACGGTTTAACTTAAAGAGTTCGTTCTGGTACTAAAAAATTCTCCTATTAAATGGGAAGAACCCTATTGTTTTTTATGAAAATCGGTTGACTAGAAATGGGAGTTTACTCGTGTCGATTTTAAGATTTTTGCGAATATTTAGCAACAGAAAAATATTTCCAAAAAATTTATTGAACAAAAGTTACTATAAATGCAATAACTAATAACTTTTATTTGAGACGTTTTTTGATAAAACGAAAAATTTTGAAATTTTTTTGTAAAAATTATTTAAAATTTTTCCAAGTCTCAATTTTTTCATACTTATATGTAACGTTTCCATGGTAATGATAATTAATTCATAACTAGTAAAGCAAGCCTTGTTGTATAGAACATAATTTGATGTATTTTTGAAGATTTATCTAAATATTTAAAAAAATTTTTTTTTTTTTTTAGTTTACATTTTTTTTAAAATATTTTTTTATGGGAGGGCAATCTAGCGGAGGTTTCCTTTCGCCACTGGTTTACTTTGGTATGTGTAAATTTAGAATTCCAACAGTGAAACAATGGAAACGAAAGACTTTTATTAAAAATATGACACATTTTTACATATTTTAAAGACAAATAAAATAAATAAATGGGCAATTTGAATTAAGAATGACACAAAAAATTAAAATATACTGAAAATTACATTTTATAATGATATTCACCTTAACTTAAAATGTTTATTGTAAGTATAATTTACAAAGATTAGCCAAACTGGTTAAAACCTCGAATTAAACTATAAAAGTTACTAGACTGCATAATCTAGTTCCGCCTTAAGGACTGGAATAGCCTCCTTATCAAAATGAAAATATTGAAAAAATCTTCACAAAATTACGAGCTGTGAACAAAAAGAAAAGAAATAACCTAGATAATGATGCATTATAACGTTTGCGGTTCTATCACATTTGAAAACGAAACACATAACCTATACATTTCTTGATTATGCTACAACTAAACATTTGGCAATAACTAAACAGATAAAAATATACCTAGATTTCCCTTAAAACTTAGAAAAGACTTAAAAATAGAACTTGTTCTATTCATGAAATTTGAACACTTTACACACAGCAATAAATTGAAGATCAACTTTTTCAATTTATTGATCAATAAATTGAACCGTGTAAAACCCACTTAAACAAATCCTCTGGGAAATAGGGAAACAACATAATTTTGATAAAAATCGAGGGTTTTTTTTTTTGCAAAAATCAAATTTAGTTCACATAAAATGTTGCTATTTGATGCCACTCAAAACTAAAAATAAAAGTAAAATTCGAGTGAAATGTTTTGTCTAAATACTTTTCACTCTACTTTTCAGTGTTTTCCTTATACAGCCTTGGACAAATGTATGGAGCACCCATGCAGTTACAATATAACATCTAAATTTATGTACAGTGTAACTTGTATATATTTGACAAAATGTTTTTAAAATATCACTGACACATTCTAAAAGATGTACGTCTAATCAGATAACCGAAAATGTAAGCACTGTTACGATAAATCTTGAAATTCAAATAAATGTAGGCTCAGATCTGTTACGATTTGTTTACATAAAAATAAACAACTAGGGCTTGGATCATTATTACACATGCGTTTGAAGTGAACACTGTCTTTTTCATGTTTTATTGAGTTTAAGTAAATATTTTTAATTATATTATGGCTAAAATACGTGAAGTCACCGTGGCAGAAACCAGTCAAATTGTATTGCTCCATTTACAAGGACAGTCGCAGGTGAAAATTTAAAAAAAATGGAGTGTTCAAGAAAAGCCGTGCAAAATACCATCAAAAGGTTCCAAGAGACTGATACTTATGAAAAAAGACAAAAAAACGGAAGCAACGTACAACCACTTCCAGAGATGATCGTTTTAAAAAGAGAAGTGCTCTTCGTAAACGCTCAACATCGTCAAAAGAGCTGGCTGGTGAGCTGTGGGAGTATAGAGAAGTTAAAGTTTTTTCTAGAACAATTAGAAGACGTCTAGTGGAATCTAATTTGCATGGAAGAAGAGCTCGCCAAAAACAACTGTTGACCGAGCGACGCAAAAAACTTCTCGCCTTGAATGAGCTAAAAGACATTTAAATTGGACACCTGATGAATGAGTGAAAATCATTTGATCTGATGAGTCCAATATAGAAGTAAGCATTGTAATGGTTTAATGTACTTACGGATTTAACAGAAAAATAAATTTCTAAGGAATTATTGCACTAACAATATAAAATTTAATTTACTATAAATTTACGAAATTAAGGTTTGTTTTTTTCTTTTGTAGATCAGCTTTTTGGACAACCTGGAGCCATCTTTGTAAGACGTAGGCCGGGTGAAGCTTTTTATCCTGACAGCATCATCCCTACATTCAAATTTGGTGCTGGTAGCATCATGATCTGGGGGTTCATGTCTAGAGCCCTACGCGGATACGTTTTTCTGTATCCGCATCCGCATAGACAGGATCCGCATCCGCAGCCTTTGTAAATATAAAATCCGCATTCAATCCGCACCCGCGAAAATATCTGCACAATCCGCACAGGAGTTGCTGTCTGTTTGGAAATATCTAACATGTTTCGCCCTATTTGACATATCGCTGTTTTCAAACACTACTAATTTTTTTAAAATTTTATCATATTAATATTACTTGGTCCAGAAGTATGTTTACTATCTAACGTCGTACTGAGATTATTTAGATTAAAAAATAAAGATGAAAATTACAATTATTCGACTCCAAGTTTATATATGATGTAAACCTTTACACAGCAATATCTCAGAAACTTAGTTTTTTAAGATATCTCACTATTATTTTAGATCAGCGATATTTAGAAATAATTAAACAGATTAATTTATCACATTTATGACCAATAAATAACAAGGAAAGTTCTATAAGATCAGCAAATTTAAAAAGTTCTTAATAATAAAACTAAATTCTTAAATTCATCCTGTTATTAAAATATGAAAGTTATATGACGATTTCAAGAATTTTAAGATATTTTTATTTTTTTTAAATTTTATATGAGCTTCTATGTTTTTAAATGTGGCAAATTACCATGGTTAATTTTTACTAATATTTCCAAAAATGAAAAATAAGGCGATACATAATTATTTTTAAATTAATAAACGCTATAAATCCAAAGAAATTGTTGTATCTATGACTGTTATATAAACTCTACTATATTTAATTATTTAAGTAAGGTGGATAGTAAAAAAAGTAAAAAGTGCAGTAACGTATCATTATTTCGCTTTTGCCATAAACACAATACAAATGCCAGCGATACATTTGTGGGGTTCTAAACGCGTCTTCCGTAGGAAGAGGCGTCCAACCAAAGATTTTATTTTCACGCGGATATTGCGGATATGACATAATCCGCATCCGCACGATTTAAATGATAATTTATCCGCATCCGCAGAAAAATGGCGGATATCCGCGGATTTGCAGGGCTTTATTCATGTCTGTGGCTTAGACGAAATCTTTTTGTGCGAGAAACGCATTATTCTACTCATTATATTACCATGCTTAATGAAGTTTTGAAGCCAGCAGTATTAAAATTATTTGATGAAGACAATTCAGAATATGTTTTTCAACAAAATAATGCCCCGTCACAAAGCCAAAGCAACAAATTAATGGTTTTCCAAAAACAATGTGCCACTTTTTGCAGGGCCCCCCGTCAGTAGATTAAACGCAAATTGAAGATTTATGGTCGATTCTGATAAACAAGGTATCTCTTTACAAATGCAAATCAAAAGAAGAATTGAAGAAAATTATTGTGGACGAATGGTTCAATGTATAATCCGACGTACGTAAAAAACTTGTGGACAGTATGCCTACAGGGGTACGTGCATTTTTCCTGTAATAATCCTAAAATTCAATATAACGTAGGGTGCTACATACATTTGTCCAAGGCTGTATATGGGCCAAAGAACTGTGCATTTACCTCAAATTTCAACACACTAGGGCCAGCCGTAAGACCACAATTTCTACCGCAAACAGACCTAAATCGTGCACCGGAATTGTAAATCCATCAAAAATACCTCGTTTGACACATACAATTGTGTAATGAAAACAGTCATTCTCGTTATTTAATTTGTTAAAAACTTACATGAAATCTTGTATGCATGGAATTTCCAGGTTCAGCGGCGTTATAACTTCCCTGTGCCTTGTACAACTCTCTACTGTGTCTAACCAGGGCCCCGTGCGGCCAGAGGGTATCACTGGCCCAGTTGTAGGCGACGGGGAGGTGCGCCCTAGGCTCCACTCGCATCCAAGAGCCCAAATGCAGAGCCGATCGGTGCAAAACATCACAGTAACGCATTGGGAGCATATGACCAGCGTACATCGTAAAACAGCCCACTCCCACAAAAATAAGGTGCAAGGTGGCGCTGTACACATCATAGTATACAAAACTCTGAAATAAGATCGAATATATTGTCTTTTGTACACAGAGACTAGTGACGCACTCTTAGTTATTAAAAAATGAATAAAAAATTCGCACAGTATGTGTGGATATCACAACATATTTACTTAAGTAGATTAAAAAAAAAAAAAAAAAACTAAATAAAAGAACACTTGCATGGACCAACACAGATAAATTAGATAAAAATCTGTTTCAAAAGCGGAACAGATGTGTGGGCGATGATAGAAGACTGTAGAGAAGTCAATTACCATCTAATATCACAGTTTATTAATAACATGTTAAAATAAAATGGTAGTATTTAAACAAAATAAAATGTGCGATTCTTTCTGGAAAATACGAACCTGTCACGAGAACTCTATTGTAGCCTAAGACAACGGACAGATCGCAGCACAGGCCAATGGCGTATTCTGATTTATGTTGTAAGGTTAAAGACAATAAAAAGTAAACATACAGGATGAGGCAACACTTATGTTCACCTTAATTATTTCCTTAATAAAAAGAGTTATAAAAATATTGTTCAAATAAAACTTATTCGGGGTAATGGGGGTCAGACTATAGTGGTATCAAAAAAAATGTTTTTTTCGTTACTCAAATATGGCCAGTAATAATGCAACTCTAGAACAAAACAATTCTACATCTGTACAGAATCAGCGAAATAAAGATGGCCAATTTTTACTTTTTATAGAAACTAAAGAAAGTAACATTCCATTGAATAAAAAGACTAAAGGAAGGAGGCTATGTGAATTTTTACATACAAATTTTTTTGACCGAAATTGTCATTTCAACTACTACAATGGCTGCCAATATTTGGTGTTTTCGTATTAAAAAGCGATTATTGACAATTATTTTGATAATTTAAAGTATATTCATAATTTATAAATCATAAATAAAAGACAGGGCTAAAATAGTTTTTAGTTATTTTATAATTTAACCCTTTGTACTGCGTTGTCGCCGATAATGCGACATTAAATTAATATGAACTTTAAATCCACTGTCGCTACTACGGCAACACGCTTGTTTTGCTTATTTGAGCAAACTCTCGAGATAATAATGGTGGACAAATTGAAACACCTTGTATATTGCAGTTTTCATTCATTTCCCTTGGTTGTAAAGCTGCGTTCAGAGCTCTTAAATTAGTAAACTATATCGTCATATGGTAAGGTGAGCAACCGTTCAGACCTCTAAATTTAATGTGTTATAAACTTTGTAGTTAGTGAGTTGTTTTTACATTGTACGCCTTTACATAACCTAACAAAATGTCATCGCGCCGATCACAAAAAATCTCGCCCCATTTTTTTTTTTCCATTTATTTTACCAGTTCACTACAAATAATACTATTCATGGTGCTCAAAATTACAAAGGCAAACAGTAAATATGATCAATTTAGGTTATTAGGTTCGGTTTAGTTAGTAAATATCTAGGGCAGCAGAGTTAGGAAAACGATAATAGACAATAAACATTTTACGAAGCCACCGTAGTTGGTTTAAAGACATATAGATATCGCACTATTCGTAACGCACTAAATTCTTTAGCTGTAATCGCTGTCTTGAATGTTAAAACTATCTACTAAACTTATCCACAATGCACAGTGAGCAGTCTACTAATATAGATAACTCTGAGCGCAGCTTAAGGAGAACATACTGAGTATACGCCACTGATACAGACATCCAAAATATTTACCTGGGCGAAACAGCAAGGAACAAATCCGGCGTAATACGCATTTAGAACGGAACTAAAAAGTACTTGTTTCATCCTATTGTTAAAATCTGTTTTCAAGTTATCAACTTCAGTTCTAATTGTGGTCGCATTTGAAGAACATGAATGTAGTGGCTTCCCTCCGATTCCTGGTACTTGCGACCAGCCGACCAGCTCAAAGAATGGAGATATGGTAAGACCAAATAAAATCAGGTACACAGATACACTGAAAAATATAAGGCATAACAGTAAGAAGTGTTTATTTATTTGCTTTTTTTTTAATACTTACGGGTAACATAAGTAAAAGATGTTTACGAAGGCGTGGGTCTGACACACATAGTAACCGCAGAGAGTTAACTCCCCAAATATGGCCAGTAATAATGCAACTCTAGAACAAAAAAAAGTCTATATCTGTACAGAATCGGCGAAATAAAGGTAGTCAATTATTTCTTTTTATAGAAACTAAAAAAAAGTAAAATATGTTGTTTATAGGCTCGCGCACACTAGCGCAGGATCGGGCCTCAGCGCATCGCATCGCAAAAATGTTGTAACGCACGTTAGGGACGTGCCGGGCGTCAACGCGTCTCAATCCAACACAAGGTTTTATAGCGCATGAAAATTCTGATGCCGATTAATTGACAAAGAATCGATAAACAAATATATATATATATATATATATATATATATATATATTGATACAACCGACGTGGTCAGACCAATGATATCCAACAGGCGACCTAAGACCTACCGTTATTTAAAGGATTTCGCGTGTATATATGCCAGATATAGAATCTACCAGTTATAACTCTCAGGGCACACTGAGAGGGGTAAGAAAATCTCAGAAAAAAAATTCGCTATGTTTAATAAACATTATTAGACCCAGTATATGGAACCGCTTTTTCAGTATCACCTGTATAAAATAGTGTTGTTCAATCGACATTGTCAGGCCTTGCGACGTTGCCAATTTTATCATAGTGTATAATATGATTTGTAAAGTTGAAAACATTCAAACCGACTCATTCAGTCCTACTGTTCAGGAGTATGTTTACACTCAAGAGTGCATTTTAAATAAATAATAATAATATTATATGTGAAAAAACACTTGTTGATAATTCATATACGTATTTGCAATGTAACATGTGGATCGAAATGTCCTTTCTTCGGGCGGCTATGTTTTATATAAGAAAATCTCCTTTTTTTTCGACAAATGACACGTGCATTATGAATACTCAATTAACAAAAGAAGATCTGCGATTTATAATACATAAGCCATCTGAGACTGAAAGACTTTTTGATCATAAGTTAGTAATTACATTTAATATATGCCGATTATTATTTTATACATAAAATATATTCGGGGGATCCTCCTGTGCTGTTTTTTTCACGCGTTTTTGAAAATGATTACACTTCAAATTAAATAATTTTGTTACTCAATAAAATGAAGAAATATTAGTCAATACTGTCGCATACCTGATCCGAAAAGCACAGCCACTAGGTTGTACTGCGCATTAAAATATATTTTTACAAATTGTATCTTGGTTTTAATTATATTGGCGTATTATTTACGTATTTTGTTATTAAGGACATTTATTACTGTATAAATTCAGTAAACTATTACTGTCGTGATAATAAAAGGTAATATTTACAATTATATTTCTCATATGAAAAATAAAGAGAAGTCATCATCATCATTGACGCGCCAGCGCGAGATGAGTCTAGATCTCTTGATTTCAAGTTTTGTAACCACATTTTCAATCTGTGTACATGTAGGAGTAATATAGACAGGATTACGTCTATTTTTTAGCGCACACAGAAATGCCCGTACAGCTTATAGCCGGTTGCTAAGCAGAGCCCGTAATTTGTCTAAATATTTTTTACACAAATTATTTTAACAATTTAATTATTATCTACTTGCGAGCGGTCAACGGCAAGCACAAACGATTTATTGCTGGCAGCCACAGGCTTGCTTGTGATAAGTAAAATTAAGCAAGATCCTTAGAATCACTGATAAACGAAATTCTATACACCAAAAAGAAGTATGCATGTCAGGTGGATCATAAACGAGAAAAAAAAAAAATATTTGTAAAAGGTTGTTTAATTAGACCTTTTTGTTATATCTCACTGTTTTTTTTTTTTTTTTGAGTGCAGTTTCGGATCTGGCAATTCTCAAATTTACGGTGAGCCGAAACTACAGTCAGTGAACTAATCTGTGAAACGTAACAACAAGCATCATTTAACAACCTTTTATAAAATTGGAGGTTAAATCTGTTCTTTTTTAGGGTTTTGTAAAACCCTTATACCGTCATTTTGTCGTCTGTCTGTCTGTCTGTCTGTTCGGTAAAAATTGTAGCCAAACGGCTAAACCTAGAGAGTTTAAATTTGACATGCTTATACAACTCTTTGACCCGCACATAGGAAAAATACTAAAACATCTAAAAAACATATTCCCCTAAAAATATAAGACAATATGTGCTCATCGAAAAAAAAAAAATTTGTTTTACAATTCTGTGTATGGTATCAAATGAAAGCCCTTGAAACCTGAATTAACGATCAAAATTTTATTTTTGCAAAATAAATTATTTTGACGCGATTTTTGCGAGAATTGTGCAAAATTTTGTCCCACACCCTGTAACCCAGATGGTTTAAACTAAAAATCTGAAAAAATTCTAAGTAATGTACATTGGTGTGAACCGGAATAGTAAAACAGGAATTTTTGATCAGATTATGTTTTCGGAAAATAACGCATTTTTTGTGTTTTTAACTAAAATATGTAAAATATTTAATCCGCTATTTAACACAGTAAAGGAGTGAACGTTCGTAGATCAGTGGTAACGTTCTCGCTTCGTAAGTTGCAAACTACTGTTCAACTCCCGTCAATTTTTATTTTTTGCTGTTTTTTTTTGCATTTTTATTTTGTTTAAATTATTTTGTCAAAATTCTAGTTATATTTTGGCAAATGTTGCATTTAATTTTTAAAAGCGTAAATTTAATAACCAGTGGGAAGTGTTGATATTATAATTTAATTCTATGTTTGAATGTATACGAAATCAGAGGGGCGGAGTTTATGACTTAAACAACCAATGGAAGCCGTAGGCGCAATTTTCAAAATATTAATGAACCTTGCTATATAAAAAAAAAAATACTGCAAATTTTTAGAAACCCAAATAATGGTATTAGGCATTCGAATTAAAATTAATAAAAAAATATTTTAACATAAAATTTGTTTTGGCTTCCCAAATAATTAATCATCATTCACTAAATACGTGCGAAACCCTGAAACGTGTGAAAATTCCCACTTCACATAATTTTTTCTTGGTACCCATTTTTCGTTTCTACATGTTCCAAGTGAATGTAAGACAAAATTCACAAAAAAATCTCTCTGTCTGTCTGATATGCTTTTTTTCTATGGGTTTATTTATCTGACATTCAAAAAACAAGAGCTATATATATATTTTCTCGTAATTTAATGTCATGACAGAGTGAAACCAGGTTTCGAGCCTATGATATGGCATCTTAAAATTTGAAGTTAAGAGGCGAATGTAGCCACCTCCAAAGTCCATCGTTGCACGCGGGGTGCGGTGGCGAGAAGTCGTATTACGTCATTGGGGGAGTGACCAAAGTGGAAGTAGCTTACAGGGAGAGGGAAAAGGGCTAATATATATAAATCAACCTGTATTTTTGGGAATCATAAAATATAGATTAAATATATTCGAATCAATTTGATTTTTTTTTTAATTTCAAGATATGAAAGAAAATATCAAAATTTTAATAAGTAAATAAGTAAATAAATTTTAATAAAAAATAAAGTAAATAAATTAAATATTTTAATAAGTTTAAATTTGTATTTTGATTTATTTTTAATTTTCAATTTTACAGTGCTATACTTTTTTCAATTTCACATGACTGTTACTCAGTAAATGAATAAAAATTACAAATGTTAACACTTAACCACTCTATATTGTAATTTTATCTTTAAAATAAGCTCTTGTGTGTGAAAAGTGATTAATATTTATTACCAATTCTGATTTTACAGATA
This sequence comes from Liopterus haemorrhoidalis, assembly GCA_963971575.1. NCBI lineage: Eukaryota > Metazoa > Arthropoda > Insecta > Coleoptera > Dytiscidae > Liopterus > Liopterus haemorrhoidalis. Next base: position 20,570,886 of record OZ020616.1, on the reverse strand, counting down.
ATTTTGTAGAAATAATAGTTTTTTTTTTATCATCAAAAAATTATGTTAATAATCATAGATTCACCCCTTTAGGGGTTGATTTAACCTTTTGGTTAAACTCGATTACAGTATAACAATTCCATACGTTACCATAACAACCATGTTCTGACCATTTGGTTATAGTTAACTAAGCTTTCAGAAGCCGGCCATAATTATTTAACTTAATTTTTGGGACCATTTTTTTGTGTCAATATGAATTTGTATTCTACCACGGAAAGTCTAAAATAAAACAGGTAAATTTGACGTCACAAACTGTTTTATTCCAAAGATCTTCTGTTACCCATTTCAACCGATTTCAAAGATATGTGTAGGAAACGAAGGCGGAGCTTAAGACTCCCTCTACTATGATTAGATTAGTTTAAAACCACGCTACCAGATGGATACATCTCTCGATGCTTGAAAATGCCAGTATTTCATATAAATAGTGTTTCGGTGTGGGCCAAAGAATTGGTACTAAATATTAATTAATTTTCATAAATAAGGGCTCATTTTAAAGATAAAAGTACAATCTATAGGATTCTAGCTATGGAATTTGCAATTGTTATTGATTTACGGAGGAACAGTGATGTGAAGTTAGACAAAGTTTAGGACATTGCAAAACTGAAAATTAAAAATAAAACCAAATTTTAACTCTTAAATCCAACGGAGCCAATCTTTCACTTCAAATTTAAAAAAAAATCAAATTGATCCGACAACATTTCGTTCAAATTCTTTGGCCCTTTCAAATGCACGTATCCGTTGAGCGTAACCCAGGTACAGTACGCTCTTAAACGTACACATAAATGTTCAATACTCAAAATGAAATTGGAACTTTTATTTTTTACAATTATTTTTATTTTTTACAATTAAGAAAAGTAATTGTTCAAACGAGTTATTTGTAATTTGAAACCTTTTGTGTTTTTCTTTGGAATTAAGAATAAATTATGGACATTGATGTCCGTATTAGAATAATTTTCTGTGAAATATATGAACAAAGTTCAAACTTATTAAAATGTACATTTATTTGGGATTCTAATAAAAATATTAAATAAATTTAACGTCTCATTTGAAGCAGTAACATTCAGCACGCTTTAAAAAATCTATAAACTATAAAAATGTAATTATTTCTAAATTGGAAAAAAAGGAGAATTTCATGGCGCAAATACCAAAATTTTAATTTGAACAAATTTGATACAAATCGGTTATATGCATTGTTTTCAAGTATCTACGAGTCTGCCAAAACTAAATTTGAGTTTAAAGTTTTTCTGTAAGACAAATTGAAAGAAAATATTTAAGTTCTTACAATGAACTAAAATTATCATGACTGGAATGTTTATCTAGGTCATTCTATACAGTGTTGCCAGATTTAAGGCTTGACAACGTCGACTGAATTGTGCTGGTCTGACAAAGTCGGAATCGTACATTTTTTGTATAAAAAGTTATATACAAAAACTACTGGCGCGTGCTCTTCACGACAAATCAGTGAACTAAATTTGTATATAAATATACGATCTACCCTCGTATTCAGACCATTTGTGAAATTTTCTCTGTCATTGCTGCTATATAATCAGGGTGCAAGAGCTCCAAAAAACATGAAAAACGTTTTCAGACCATTCCCCTGGTCTGAAAACGTCAATTTTGGTTTGACACCGTCCATTGAGTACATAGAATTGGCTTGCATAAGCGGTAAAACAAATATATATATATATATATATATATATATATATATATATATATCTATTTCACACAATTCTATGTAAGGTGCCAATAACGTATTTGAACTACTCGTACCAGGGGCGGCTCAAGACAGTATGCAGGCGATGCGCTGCATTGGGGCGCAAAAATCAAAGGGCGCCGAGTCGATTAAAAATTTTATAGCCTATTACAATATCAAAAATAGCTTTAATTAAATCTAGCAAATACTATTTTTATTTACTGAGCGGCACATCAGGCTTGTAGTAAAAGGGGACGCCATGCAAGGATATTTAGAAAAAACTACCTTTATTCAATGGCGGACTTTCGCAAAGACAAAAAAGACAATTGTCTTGGGCCCGTAATTTTCAAGGGCCCAACGAACCCTTCCCCTTTCCCCTTCCACTTTGAACGCCTCTAGGTTGAGGGCCTGTAAATCAAAAATGTCTTGGGCCCGGCGAAGGCTTAATCCGCCACTGCCTTTATTTACTGAGTGGTACTTTAGGCTTCTAGTAAAGGGCGTGAAAGGAGATTTAGAAAAAACTACTTTTTTACAGGGGGGCACTTCAGGCTTCTAGTAAAAAAGGGGGAGGGCCGCCAAAAAGGACATTAAAAAAAACTACTTTTTTACTGGGCGGCACTTCAGGCTTTTAGTAGGGGGGGGGGGGCAAAAAGGAAATTTACAAAAATTACGTTTCTTTTACTGTAAAAGGTTTACTAGAAAAAGGGGGGCGCCAAAAAGGAATTAAAAAAAAATATATGTAGGGGGTGCCTAACTTAATTTTGCATTGGGGCGCCAGGTACCCTTGAGCCGGCCCTGACTCGTACCAACGTACGTCCGTAGTTTCTAAAATCGTTTGTTATATTTGAAGATATTCAGATAAACGTATGTACATTTTGTACATGCAGTACTGCTATGTAGCAGTGACAAGAGCGACTGAAATGCAGTCATATTTTATCCTCAATTTCCAAGCGAACCATATGCTTTTTTTACCAGTGACTGGCCCGAAAAGTATACTTTCTGTTTCCGACCGACACTTCTTGCTACTGCTTTTGTCTCAAATGGATAGTTTGGATGAAAAACTTTATCTATTTCAGCTGTTGTTTGAAGAGAATATAACAAAAAATTTAAAAACTGTTTATAAAGAGATTTGGAGAATTCCATGCTCTTTTTAAAAACTTGTTTCTAAACGAATTTTTTTATTTTTATTTTTGCACCAGGTTCCTTCAAATAAGTTCAAAAATTCCGCCTGCTATCGCACAGCATGCTGTAATGGGACGGGCCGCAGCGGGTACGCGCAAAAATACACCTGCCAAGCGATCACTCAATGCGCTCCGCTGAGGCCCGACGCGCCCCGTCAATAATGTGCGATGTCTCATATAAAAATATATGAAACCGATCCGTGCGGTTTTTTTGTATTGCAATGCGATGCGCTACGATCCGTCCTAATGTGAGCGAGCCTTATAGACTTCAAAATTATGTATGGAATATAAAATCGGATAAATGACTGACGTCTCTAGATGCGACGCATTTCAAGCATATTTTGTACTTCCACACCATTTTTCACCCGGTGTACTTACATCTCTCACACATTTCAGATCCATGAAAGGTCCACCATTTTCTCGCCCTCTGTTAAAATAATTAATAAGAGAAAAAAACATCCTTTGGGCGCGGCTATTAAGTGCTTTCGGTATTTTTATTATAATAATATTTGATGTAATTCAAAATAAAACGTAAGTTTAACCTCACTTGTCCACGTGTTCAACAGAAATGTTGTGGGAAAAATTGTGGCAACGTAGGAAAAGGCTACCAACCTGTGGAAGTCAAATGTAACAACTGAGTAATGCTTGCATCTTAGTTACATTACATTCTATACATTCTAACATTTCCAATGAAGTTAAACCAGTGAGACGCTATTACCTAGTTATCTTGAACAGACTTAAGCGCGACGAAATTAAATATTAAGTAGTGCGTTAGTAGTAGTAGTAGTAATTATTTTATTTTTCGCTTTTCAGCATAAAAATATACATCTATGCTTTCATTCTGCGTAACACCTATCATTTTCTACCTGTCATGAAATTTTAATTCACATTCAATCAATTCAACATCACTCAATAGATCAGTCTATTCAGGTGGTCCGCATGACGTCATCACATTTGTTGGAGGTATCATAAACTGCTACAGCCATATACTACTACCATATTAAATAGAAGATTTTCAAATTAGCATTATTTAAATTTGGCGCCTCTAATTATATAGTTTCTATGTTTACGTTGTTTCTAAAATGTACAGTGCGATCATTAATTCTTGAACGTTACATAATGGTAAACTATGGGTTTTAAAATATCAAAACTGTATTCTAATTCACAGCTGAAAAGCCCAATTTAACAAAGAACCAATCAGGTTACTTCGTTTGCCCGAACTCACCCGAGGAACAACGACAATGTGCTCCTAACTTAATATCTGTTATCAACTCATTGCCGTGTAGAGAAAAATAGTGTTTATTTAATAATTAATTCGTATAGGGTAATAAAACTAGAATGTACGCCTATGTGTACATGTCCTTGGAAATAAGTTTGATAACTACATGTTTCTGTCAAGTATTGCATAACGTTCGAGATTTAATGATCGCACTGTATATTTATAGTCCATTCACACGTTAGAATGCAGTACAGGGCAAAATATAGTAGTTCTTTTGCATACTCTCTAATGGATTCTCCCAATAACACTATCCTTTTCTTCCTTGGCAAGGTTGCCAGTTGTAAATCGCGCTGGTCATTGAAAACGCGGTACAAACACGCTTAATCATTTTCTCCTGATACTTTTTCCATTTAATTTTAATTCGAATCAATAAAAGAATTTAAATAACTCAAAATATTGTGGGGTCATTGACATATTTGACAATAACAACATTTGGCAACACTGCTCCCATTTCCCATAAGAGCAATATTGCATTCTAACGTTTGAACGGACTATAGTATATCAGTAAGTATTAATAAGTTTTCATAGTATAATTAAACGTAATATTGTATTTTATATCTGACACTTTACGGTTAAGGTAGGGTGACCATTCGTCCCACATTTTAACATTTTGTCCCGCATTTTGGATTTGGGAGGTGAGGACCTTTTTTTTGCTCTTCACTTGGATTTTGGGAGATGAGGACCTTTTTTTTTGCTCTTCACTTGGATTTTGGAGGTGAAGACCTTTTTTTTGCTCTTCACTTGGATTTTGGGAGATGAGGACCTTTTTTTTTGCTCTTCACTTAGATTTGGGAGATGAGGACCTTTTTTTGCTCCGTTCCGCATTGCGTTCTTAAGAAAATGGCCACCCAAGGTTAAGGGATATTACAATTTAGGTTATTTTAAATATAAAAAGGAATTGTCAAAATGCTGTCATATTGTTTAATTCTAGGTTGCACATCAAATGCTGTAAAAGACGCAAAAATATAATTTTTTAGAATGCCAAAATTCTATTTAAGAAACAAATAAATAAATTAAAAAAGTTGGTGAAGCAACTATAAACTATATAAAATTGAACGTAACAAATGATTACAAGTCATAAAAAGAGAACAGAAACATGCTAGAGTTTGTAATTGGTATTTTTTATTGGGTGGGTAAAATATTTTTTATAATATTATTTATATATATAAAAGCCTGAATTTCTGTGTATCCTCGTAACGCTAAGTTCCTAGGTGCTAGCGGGGCTTGAGGTGTGTGGTCGGTCGCTCCCCACCAGTCAAAGCGACGTTCTCCAAGAACAGCTCACTTAGGCTAAGCACGTAGTGAAGCAGAGAGAAAAGCAGCTATGAAAGTGGAGAGTAAAACAGCGAAAGAATGTCGGGCTTATAAAAGAGTGTCTACACATAGTGACGCGTTTAAAATCGAGCAGAAAGTTCACAAAATTATAATGGATTTTTACTAACAGAAAACTCTTCTCTGAAAATTTGGTATTTACCAAAAAATAAAAATAAAACACTAGAAGGTGCAATGTTCACAGAATAAATAAAAGTAGACATATACATGGTGAATTTAATCATTTCTATATGCAACTCCGCGAACATCCAGAAAAGTTTCATTCATATTTTCGCATGAGTATTTCAACGTTTGATTATATTTTGGAAAAAAATCAACATAAATTGGTAAAAAAATCGACAAATTTCAATAGGAACCTACTATAAATACCTCTTATAAATGAGAACTACTTGTAAATACCTCAATATCCATTTTAAACTATTTTAGCAACGATAATAGCAGAGAAATCAAAATTGTTTGAACATGTCGCTTTGCTCGACTATAACAACGATATAACCTCGGTGCAGTACGCTCCACTATGCGCGTGTTAACAGGAATTCATTTATTTAATTTCGCCGCTTTGCTCTCCGCTTTCATCGCTGCTTTGCTCTCTGCTTCACTGTGTTTAGCCTTAGCGAGAATATAGTTCTTAGCTCTCCAGTCAGTATATACCTTGGCTTAATTAAAGAATGTTGTGTCAATTAACGTTATGCCCGCGGGCCGTGTCTGGCCCGATACTTATTTTTAAACGACACGCATTGAGCGGCTTTTAAGGATTTTCTAGGTATAATCAGAAACAACTATACCATTCATGTCCAGCATATAGCCCGCGGGCAGTATCCGGTCCGATGCTAATTTTTAAACGACACGCATTGAGCGGCTTTTTAGGATTTCCTAGGTAGAATCAGAAACAGCTATACCATTGATGTCCAGCATATGACCAGCGGGTCGTACCCGGCCCGATATTAATTTTTAAACGACACGCATTAAGCAGCTTTTTAGAATTTCCTACGTATAATCAAGAAACGTTTTTGTTTTGTTAATATACGCAGAATCATGCAAATTTTAATAATTAATTCCTGCTTATATTGATTTTTATTCGATATCAGTTTGCCAACGTTGTTGGCAACGGGTCTGCTAGTTATAATAAATAAAAACATTAAATTACTATGAAAAAATATCACTTTTATTTAATTATAGCACGACTTAAGTTTCGCCATGAAATGGCAAAGTGAATGGAGAACATTTCATGTACAGCCCTTATATAATATCAGTAAAACCTAATTAACAACACATATCTGGAAGATTGGGGAATAAACTAAATCGGTTTGTTCTTTTAGGACCAGTGAGGCAGGGATGCCTCATCAGGGCGCCTCAGATGTTTCAAAATTTCCAGAGTTTCAAACAGATTAAGTTTATACCCCTTATTTACATAATATCATGGTTTTAAACATTTAACATCAACAGAATGACCGCTAGAAATATGTTTGCACTCTTTAAGATGGTCCCTAAAAGTAGAGTCATAAATGTCAAGATTAGAATTAAAGCTCTAATATGTTTCTTTAATCTAATATTGAAATTTCTACATGTTTGCCAATATATATGCTATTGCACTCAGAAGTCAGCTTATAGACTCCAGACTTAAAAAGGGGGTTGATATAAGCTTTAGAGTTGATGAGAGAATTATATATTTTTGACGCGGGTTTAAAAGCAATCTTTAAGTTGTGTTTTTTGAGAAGATGGGCAATTTTATCTGAAATAGTCCTGTAATAAATAAGGCAAATATATTTATAATCGATATTGATTATATACATTTTGATTATATACATAAAAAAATATCAAAGAAATTATATTTTTTCTCTCGAGTATCGAAGCACTTAACATGTTGGGCAAGATCCATAATCTTCAAATCAATAATTCAACCACATTTTGATTACTGCGCTACTGTACTGTATTTACTTAATAACACTAGTATTGAGGCCCTGCAAAAGCTTCAGAACAGAGGCATGAGAATTGTTCTTGCGTGTGGAAGGCTAACACCCATTCGCACAATGCTCAACACATTAAATCTAGTTAATGTGACAAATAAAATTAAAATTCTCACTTTCGTATTTATTTATAAAATTATTCAGGGGGAATCAAATTACTTAAGTGACTTTATAACATACAACTATGAAGTACATAATTATAACACTCGCGCTAAGAATAATATCTACGCATATAAAAAAACGAACTTAAATATAACTACAAACTCATTATTTATTAAAGGGTGTCGAGAATATAATTCTTTACCAGAATATATAAAAATGTCGGTAAACATAAAAAAATTTAAATACAATATATACAATTACTTCAAAAATTGCACTTAACTCTTTTGGTCAGAAATATTGAATTGAAGATTAACTACTTAATTACATTTATATGTGAACTTATCTTAGTTATGTAAATTTATAGGTACAAATTTTTTTGTTGTGTTTTTTGTTTTTTGTTTCTTTTTTTCAATTATAATGTAAATGTAAACACTGTTATATATATGTATATCATGTAATGACTTAATAGTCTATGTATTATCTTATTGATAGTTCTCAATAAATAAATAAATAAAATCTTCAGAAATAAACACAAGGGGATAAATATTATTTTGTAATTTCTTGTTGTCCCTTTCATAACATACATAATATTATCTATAACTGAATAATCATATCTGTTATTCATGGTTATAGTTTTAATAGTGTTTATTTCTTGATTAAACCTAATATTTGAGAGGGGTAGTTTGAAGGCTCTGTCTACCATAAATCTCAATATTAGATTAAAGGAACATATTAGAACCTTTAATTCTGATATATAGCTATTTTCTTGGGTTTCGGTCGATAACTAAAAGCAAATTTATATTGGTCAAATATTCAAATATTTAAAAATATTTTATTATTTGCTAACCAGTTTCGGTTCTAACTGAACCATTCTCAAAGCCTAGAAATAAGTACATGTTTGATATAATGAATTGCATAAAATAAATATAAAATGAATAATAAATATAAATATAAAATTAAACATTATTACACTTACTTGCAAAAAAAAAAAAAAACCTTTATTAAAATTCGGAATTAAAATGATTATCTATAAAATACGGTCAAGAATTCTTTTTATTCAATTTAATTCTGATCTTGACATTTACCATTCTACTTTTAGTGACCATCTAAAGAGTGCATACATATTTCCAGAGGTCATTCTGTTGATGTTAAATATTTAAAACCATTAAATTTTAAAAACTGTAAATAGTTTGTATATACTTTTTGAAAAATAAATTTATTATTATTATTACATTATGTAAACATGGGCCATAGACTTAATCTGGTGGTATACCTCCAAGGTGCGAAATCACGTGACGAGTGACGTCAGTTTACACTGATTTAGTTGTTACGGTTTATTGGCAAGGAGATAGTGGCGTAGGAAAGGGTAGGTGACAAGGTTGTCAGTCCAGCTTTTTGATATATTAGGGGCACCAAAACCGAGATTGAACAATATTTATTTGTCAAATACTCGCTGAAAAATCGCTGCTTATGACCAGGGGTGCAAATTTTATACCTTGCAAAAACTCTCATTAGCTATCATAAAAGAAACGTAACGCAATTAAATCAGGTAACATGGTGCTAAAAATTCTAGTCACGCCACTATTCTAAATTACTGTTCTTAAATATTTATTTTAATAAAAGAAGATTTGAAAAATTACCTGTATACTTTGAATACGACCTCGTGAAATTTGGCTGGAGCAAATTTTTCCAAAATCACACAACCCAACATATATATTAATCGACGGGCGAATATAATTAGAATAAACATCACTAAGTGGGTGTCTATTAGGTAAAAATTCTGAAAAAAAAAAAAAATAATAACTAAATATATAATATCAATTTAATATCAAATTTTACATTACTCTTGTAATATTGGAATACTATTGTATGCAGGCCATTTTGTTTTCCTTGTATTCGTGCAAAATGTGAATTGTCATTTCAGTGCCTATTGTAAACGCAGCTTCCAATCCCCATACCTCTCCCAGGAGCAGTAATATATAAGCATCAATATCAGAAATTAATTAATATGTATGTTAAACAAGTCCTTCTATAACAATGTTTCATAATCGCCAATCCGTAAAGAATGTTTGATAATTTCCAAGAATTTGACTAGTACGCAAAAAATATTTTAATTTTTATAACTTTACATGTAACGCAAAATTTTTTAAAGACTGGTAAAAGTGTTTGTTAAGAAGGCTTTTTAAACCTAATCTGTGCCTTTTGTATTCTCAAAAATTTTCTAGAAGATTGCTCTATCTAAAAACTCAATATCAAGTTAGATTTAGTTAATGAATAACAGAAGAACCCAAAAGGCTCGAATTTGTCTTAAAAAGTCTTCTGATCCAAACACATTTATCAATCTTCTAGAAAATTTTCATCATTCGGTAAGTTAATTAGAATTTAACTGACACGCTTGTTTGTGCCCGCATACAATGTATTAATAAAGGAAATGTAATAACTTACCACAGCATGGTGAGTATAAGCATGAGGCAGCCACCAAACACTCCTATAAATCTGTAAAAACTGTAATCCAGCCGCAACTGTTGTAAACATAAACATCAGAATTTCAAAAAACAATTCACTATCTATAGGTGTGTTTGGATATGGCATATGTTTTGGTGCTGGTGGCACATCAATAGTAGGTAAACTACCACCAATAGGTGAATACCTCATATTGTTCAATTCAGGTGTGGGCCCCGCCAGAACAGGAGCTCCGGGGGGCCCTGTTGTCACTATATTTTGTGGCCGAGAATTCCTTGGAATACGTCGGCCTCCACCTGGCATCGCAGATATATCGTCCTCGTTAATGTAACCAGTAAAAATCTATAACATTTAACACTTCAAAAATACAAGTCATAGGAGTTAGATAATGAACATATAATACACCGACCTGAAGATAGCAGCATTACAATTAATTAAAGTTGTCCCGAATTTAATGGTCTTATCATTTTTGATAATAATTTTTTGTATTTACAGAACTCAAATAAACAAAAAAATAATATCAAACAAAAATGGGTATAAATCAAATATAGGTTATGTTAAAACAATATCTAAACGTATTCTGTAGAAATCCGATTTAATTTTAAGAGATAAATAAAAACAATGCACAATGTTTAGTGCATATGTTTTCATAAAACAAAAAACCTTTATTAAAAATATAAACTAATGTTCAACATTAAACGCCCATTCTATACTACTTTTATCGCCAAAGAATGTTGACTGTTCTGTATTGTAACTTGATATATGTTTTTAGATAATTTAACAGTAAATATTTAGTGTCTCCTTCGCTGTAATAGACCTATTGTAAAAAAATAATTGTCTAACATTATGTCAACAAAACAGTCAACAGGTTGTATTTTTGGAACAACTTTACATAAAACACATGTTACCACAACAACTATTATCAGTTAACACCTAACATAAATTATAATAAACTAGATACCTTTCTTTGATGTACATTTGACGAAGCATCATTAAGATGAATGTGTGTTATCAAAGGGGGTGGCCTTCTCGATACGGGATCGCGCAAAATTCTTCTGCGACGACTTACAGCGTGTGAAATACCAATTCCCTTATTAAGAACTAGGCCAGCGAAATATTTTCTACCAATATATATTGTAGCACAACCAATTATGAATATTAACCAGTGGTTTGTTAAAAATTCACTGTTTTCTTGTACACTATACCGTCTGTCACTCATCTTGTATGTACACGTTGTCTGAAAGTAAGTTCTGACATTAGTGCTATAGCTTATTGTGTTGCTAATGTCCGACATCTTATCGAAACTTATTTCTGCGAATTGCATTTAATTTTTTATACATATCTCATCTGACGTTCGTTATGTTTGTTTTTTTTTTTATCTCGGGATTCTTGTTGTTTATGATTTTGTATCAATAGACTTTGTATTTTTGTGTAAAAAAATAAAATGGATATTAATCTAAGGTTAGTAACTCAAGTTTCGTTTTTATGACCATTTGAGACGCGCCATTATATACGTTCTTTGCAAGTTCGTGCAAGTGCGTCATTTGGAAAGAATCTTTTTTGTCAATTTCTCTTCCATAAGTTACTTATGGACATATTAAGGATAATGCAACTATACTCGAAAATAGTTATCATGCAATGTTCACGTGCTTATTTTGTCGAACTCTCGTCATTCTTTGGCTGTTGAGCATTTAAATTTATGCGACAGCCAATAGGGTAGCGACTTCAATCTTTCACGTGATTTTATTACAATTTCTGCACTTCGAAGAGGGTATAGACCTCCCGATATTGTCGAAAATAGTAGTACCTTATTTGTAGATAGAGTCTAGAAAAAGATTAGGGCCTTTATTATTAAATCTTTTACAAATCAGTCTTTTGAGAATTGCACAAATTTGTTAAATTTCGACGTTCGTAAACAAAATAGAGACTAGCAGAATATTCCTATATCGAAACTAACAAAAGAAAGAGACCACCGACTGGAATTTTTGGAATCACGTATTTTAATTAATCAAGAAGAAATTTGAAGCCTTAATAAGTCAACTTTTTCAGTTAGTAATTTGTATTAACTGCCAACGACCGAATATGGCAAAAAAAAACGAAAAAAACGTAAAAGTTATAAAGTGGTGGTCCTAGTGGGGGGCCCTCCTAAAATTGCTCTGGCCCCCAGTTGCCCCCCCTAGAAATGCTTGGAGAAAAATATGTGCCCAACAAGGATCAGTTTTTTAAGGAAGTCATCACTTATATTTTAGAAGTGAGGACCTTTTGTTTTTAGGCCATCACTTTAGTGTGAGAATTTTTTTACGTCATCACTTGTTTTAGAAGTGAGGACCTTTTTGTTTTTAGGTCATCACTTGTATTTTCACCTGTCCATTAATAACGATAAAAAATTATGCCCACCTGAAATATGTTCTGGCCCCTCCAGATTTTAAGAGTTAGCGCCGCCACTGAAGTTTTACCTTTAAAAAATCTCGATTTTTGGCCAGTTTTGTCCCAGATTTAGCTCAAAATTTACATATATACGAGCTTCGTCTTAGTGAAGTTGGCCCAACTATCAAGCTTCTCGATTTTTTACCAAATGTGTAGTTTCTTGTAGTATGGGGTTGACTTATAAGCTTCATTTGGATGGCCCAAGATTTGGGATATCTGCCTCGATCGACGTCTATTTACTATCTCTTGCATGATTTACTTTTTCATGCCGTCTTCTCTTCTGGATATATGATAACTTATAATTGAAAATATCGAAAAATATTTTAGTATATCAGATATCTAAAAAATAACCCATCATTACTGAAAACTTACCATTTTTAGTAAACTCACATAACCCGCTTTAAGTTGTCAATAATTTCAATTATTTTTTTCAAATTCCTTACCCCAAAATAAGTCTTTAAACTCAACATAGAACAAATTAGGGTAATATTGTAGAATAGCGCCCTAAGTTGCCACCGTTGGACTGTTTTCATGTTTCAATTCACTTTAACATACAATTTATTTTTAGGTGGTTTACAAAAAAATCAACAAAGTTTTTAACAATAACCTAAGATAGTTCTTATAAGGTGAAGCACTGTTCAGTATTCACACATAACCCATGAAAACTATTTTCAGTGCGTTTTTATCCAGGATTACTTAAATTAGAAATATAAAATCTTTTGGTAAAATTTTCCCGGCAATATCAGCGATGCCTCAGTTGCCGTATAACGACAATGTTGCCCACTGGTTCAATAATTTTCGTAAGACCATATATACCTCGTTTGGAATTTATGAAATCCTTGGTGCCGGAAAAGTAAGAACTGATTTTGGATATTTTTACAAAAATACCTGACTCTTTTTCGTAGCAGCTCTAGTTTTTGAGATACAGACTAATTGATTTTAGTTTTTTATCTAAAAACGGTAAACTTCCTCCTTGGACAGCAAAGTGGATATACAAAATATGCTTGTTTTTTATGTCTTTGGGACAGCAAAGCTAAGGATCAGCACTGGGTTAGCAGAAATTGGGTGATTTCCATTTAGAAATATCATAATTCAAGAAAAACAAAACGTTGTCCACGAACCTTTGGTTGCGAGAGAGATAATTATAATTCCACCTTTGCATATCAAGTTTGGGCTTATGTAGCAATTTTTGAAGGCTTTAAATCGAGATGGACTTTGTGTAGGCTACTTGACACGTAAATTTCCTGGGATTAAATCTGAAAAACTGAAATCTAGAATATTTGATGGTTTTTAGATAAGACAACTTACTGAAGATCCACAATCCAATCCAACCGCATCAATGAACGAGATTGAATCTAATTCTTGGTGTTCATTTATTTAAGTAGTACAAAATTTTCTTGGAAATCATAAGGCAGAGAATTAGTGGATAATATGCTTTCCAACATTATTATTCTCGGTTGTATTATGACCACTTACAAGAAAACCTAGGTGATTTTAGTGAAGAATCGGACGAAAGATTCCATCAGGACATAAAATTATGGAAGATAGATATCAAGGGAGATAAGATAGCCACATAATGGCCTACTACTGTTGGAGTCTTCAGAAAGATTGTTCTGGTAAACTCCATACTAGAAAGTCGTACAAAAGAACATTTTTAAGTGATATGTGATAAATGCATATTTATCTACTTTGTGAAATAAATACCTTACTTTGTCTCTTTTGTGTTTGTAACTGGCAGTTGGAGCAAATAGTAACAGTAATAACGTGAAAAATACACAAGTTAAGAAATAAGATATTTTATTGTAAAAGAGGCTAATATAGCGTATCTCAAAAACTAGATCGGATAGACCAAATCTGATGGCTATTTTGGATTATGTGCCCAAAAATTACCTAGAGACAGTTAAAAACTCGCAGGCACCAAAATGTCTGTTGGGCTGTGTTATATGTGTGTGATTTAATCAAGTCTGGCTCCTGCTAATTGTTTTGTACGATAATATATAAATGGCGCATGAAGGTTTTGCGATGCTTTTAAGTAATATAGAAGAAATTTTATTTGATGAGGAAGACAATTCAGAAGAATTTTCCAAACCAGAAAATATTTTGGAAAAAGTGTTTCAATATGCAGAGAGTACTGTTCCAAACATGACTACAAATCAATTTAAAGTACATTTCCACTTGTATCCAGAAAATTTTAAGTCTTTTTGTGTGTATTTACATGTTCCATCATGAGGTTCATATCTATACTATTTATTTTGCAAATGCTGCAAGCATAAACAATGATATCTTGATTGTTTTCACTCATATTGTTTTGTAGAAATAATAACTTTGTATTTTTACCGTGAAAAACACTATTGCACAGACTGCCGTACGATCTGAACTTGTGACGATTGTGCAACACAAACTGCACTGCACAGTATATGTCGAACGATCTTCGTGCAGCACAAAGCACACAGAAACTTTATGACGAACGCTTCTTGTGTAAATTATGCAGAATGTGTAGATTATTAGCTTATGCCGAACGCACCTCTAGAAGCAATAGTTTGATGTGTGGAGCGGTTCTTACAAACAAAAACATGCCAACTGACACACAAGGTAGTTGAGTTCAAAATCACTCACTGCCTTTGATTAAATTAATATTTATAATTGACAGAGGAGTCCGTGTATTCTCGGTGAAACATATTTAAAATAAGATTAATAAACTCCTGTTGATGGCGTCACTGCCGAAATACGTATTGAGTATATTAAACTGATATTTGTGAAACTTACCGAGTGTTTTATTTATTAATCTTATTTTAAATTAATATTATTCTAACAATTAATGTATACTAGACCAGTGATGTAAAAATTTCGCCATAGTGTGGCCATATTTAATTCTAGATATATTTCACGGGCTGGATTGTGTTGGACCGGGGGCCAGATATTTAAAAACCACTTGAGAACGGGAGATAGAAATTCCGAAAATAATTTGAGAATGGTGGGAAGAAATGCTGGAAATCAATTGAGTGTGGGGGGAGGAGTGTAGTTCCAAAAATCACTTGAGGACGAAGAGACAGAAATTTTGTGCGGGCCGCTTAAAACTACGGGCCGAAGGTAGGATACCACTTCACTAGGCCATTCGAAAATCACCGGCAAGTAATGTGATGCGCGACAAACCATCAGTTTAAACGCCAGAGAAAAAAAAAGACTCCACTTTGAGAATTTTTAAACGCAAGCTTATACAAAAAATAATTCGTATTTTCATGATATCCGTTTAAGATCCGCCTTCGAAAAACGGATATGGACCCAGATACGAATTTTAATTTTTTGCGGATATCCGTATCCAGGATATCTGGCACCAGCGGCGGTGAAAGACAGAGGCGACAGGGGCACAGGCCAAGGGCGCCAAAACAAACGCTTCGATTTATTTATTTATTTATTTATTTAAAGGCTGCGCAACAGAACTAATCCCTGGAGTGGGATGTTCCAATTACAGCGCAACGCAGCAAAAAATACAAAAAATAACAATTTTGATTGTGCCTTACATACTAACTTAACTTAAAACAAACTTTTCTATAAGCAATGCTTGACATTTCCTTTTAAATGATATTAAGCTACAACTAGATAGACATATTCTAATTTTTATTAAGTTTTTCTATTTATATTTAAATAAAAAAAATATAAATTTTCATTTCTATGTCAGTCTTGTACATATTAAATACAAAATTGAATTTAAAAATGTACACATTTATTGATTATATAATAATATTCAGTCTTCTTTTGGACTTCTGCAAAATATGTAAAGCATCATATATGCATATATTTGTATATAAATAACAAAAAACAAAATATCAATTTTTCAATCTTCAGACTTGTTTGAAGACGGTGTTTCGGAGTTAATTTTTTAAATAATTTAACGTAGAAAATGATTGTTCAGCAGTACGTTGTTCACTAGCAGTAGCGGCCTTAGAGGGGGGGGCCTTTTTTTTTTCTCTTTACTTGGATTTGGTAGGTGAGGACCTTTTTTTGCTCTTCACTTGGATTTGAGAGGTGAGGACCTTTTTTTTTGCTCTTCTGTTGGATCTGGGAGGTGAAGACCTTCCTAATTATTTTTTTTTATGAGGGCGGCAAAAAAATGAGGCGCCCTGGGGCGCCAAACTTGCTAAAGCCGGCTCTGTTCACTAGTAACGTTACCAGAGATAAATATAAACAAATATGTTTATATTTATCTGAGCTTTACTACGTAATTTTTAGCTGAACTAAATGTAGGGAAATTGAAATAAGCCAAGAGGCGTGGTTATGGCTGTCTTTGATATATCTTCCTGTGCTATTGGAATTTGACTGTAAACTTCGCCAAATCAATCATTGAAAATATTTTCTTACCATGTAATGCCTGAGCAAAATCGTCTACATACGGTAGTGTGTAACATTCAGGAATAGTTCTCTTATTCAGAGCCCTGTAGTCTCTACATGGGCGCCAGGTGCCACCTTTCTTCAGTACCATGTGAAGTGGGGACGACCAGCAACTCTATTGGACAAGCAATGTCTAGCAACATCACATATCTTTGCAATAAGTAGTCCAGGAAAACTTGAAATGGGCTATTTAAACATATATAGGATATTCCAAATAGAGTATAGTGACAACTACTTTTTACTTTATTTTTATTTTCGAATTCAATTTCTTCCAAATTGTAACCAGTCAATAATAAATTTTGAAAAACGGAAGCCCGCCTCTTTTTATTTTAAAATATATGAAATATAAATTATATAATGCAAAAAAAGAACCGTGGGACTAATCTTATTTTAATTATTTTTAACACAGTATCATCGTTTTTCATATTGACATTTCACATACAACCACGAAAGGCACTCTTCGCCGCCTCCCTAAAACCGTCGCCAACGTGCGCAGCACGTGTTTGCCCTCCGCTAGGACCGGCTCTGCTAAAGATTGGATACGGTCTATTGGGCGACCACGAATCTATATCTGGGTCAAGGTTAAAATAGCATATAAGGTTGCCTCGATCTGGGGTACTAAGATAAGAGAAGCGTATGGTGTGGAGTAGCTCGTGACGTATACTGCAGTCCCTAACTATGCTGTATACCAGATTTGTGCCAAATACTCAGTGAAAGTAGTATTTCAAATACTTTGATCGGTATTTGAAATACTATTAACCATCACTGATAAAAAGTATTTGAAATATCAATTATATTTTAACAGTATTTGAAATAATGTTTTTCAAATAATTTAAATGTATTTGAAATACTAGAATTAGTTGAAATACTAGGAAATATTTGAAATATATACTAAAGAAATATTTGAAATGCTAGGAAAACATTTGAAATACTAGAGAAATATTTAAAATACTAGTAAATATTAGAAATACATCTAAAGTATTTCAAATGCTGACATTTTCTGACAACAAATATCAAATAGAAATAACACGAAGAAAGTATTTGCAAATCCAAATATCTGGAGCATTTTTTAAAAGTATTATACAATATTTCAAATACCAGAAAATAATTGAATAATTTTTCAAATACCTATTTTATTTAAATATTTCCAGTTCTGCTGTATAACATGTAAACCGCTAATACAACCGATAAAAAAGATATTTGTTTTTTGTAAATATTTTTTGCTTTAAATCAAAAATTTGTTGTTTTCAGTAACACTTTAATCATCGGTTGAAGTCACAGAAGATTACAGAGGCGAAAATGTAATAAAAAAAATTGTTATCGGAAAGAGGCGTAACTAGTCCACGATTGAGTCACAGGTCACAGCGCTCCCGTGGGTAATGTGGTGGCGATCGCATGGGATACACTTGTTTTGTGTTACTAGCTGGCGTGCTCGTACTTCATACGATTTTAGCTTTTAAGCTTATTAAACGGTATATAATAAAAACTATCTTGAACGGAAAATGAACGTATTTCAAACAAATGTTCTTATACAGTATTGCTGTTAAGTAAACAATAAATGAGATCTTTCAAGTTTGTAGGTAGCACTCCCCAAATATATCCATATTAAAAACTGCATTGGACAGAAAAGTAATATTTCTTAATTCTTAACACATTTTGTCATATCCTTTTTAAGGTTTTATGGGTATATCAACTAAAAAACCTTTATAATGTCACTCATGTGTTTATCTGTACGGTAGAAATTGTAGCCAAACGGCTGAACATTAGGGTGACCATTCGTCCCGATTTTTGCGGGACAGTCCCGCATTCTATCTTTTGTGCACTTCACTTGATTTCTTGACTTGTATTTGAAGAGATGAGGACCTATTTTGTTTTGCTCTTCACTTGGATTCGAGAGGTGAGGACCTTTTTTTTTGCTCTTCACTTATATTTGGAAAGTGACGACCTTTTTTATGCTTTGTCCCGCATTGCCTTCTTAAGAAAATGGCCACCCTACTGAACATAAAATGTTAGAATTTGGCATACTTATACAACTCTTTGACCAACATATAAGAAAAATTAGAGTTTAAAAAAACACATCCTCTGATAAATATAAACAAATATGTTTATATTTATCTACGCTTTACTACGTAATTTTTAGCTGAACTACATGTAGGGAAATTGAAATAAGCCAAAAGGCGTGGTTATGGCAGTCTTTGATATATTTTTCTGTGCTATTGGAATTTGACTGTAAACTCCGCCAAGTCGATCATTGAAAATATTTCCTTACCATGTAATGCCTGAGCAAAATTGTCTACATACGGTAGTGTGTAACATTCGTGAATAGTTTTCTTATTCAGAGCCCTGTAGTCTCTACATGGGCGCCAGGTGCCACCTTTCTTCAGTACCATGTGAAGTGGGGACGACCAGCAACTCTATTGGACAAACAATGTCTAGCAACATCACGTATCTTTGCAATGAGTAGTCCAGGAAAACTTGAAATGGGCTATTAGGGGCATTAACATATATAGGGTATTCCAAACGTTTAAGCGGAACTAGCTGGAATTTTAGATATCCTAATTTGTTATGAGCTCTCTTTTTAACGATTGAAGTGGGCTTTTACTAAACAAAACGATCAAAAGTCTCTCTTAATCGGTAAAAGTTACTAGAATTCAAAATCTAGTTTCACTTAAACCAAAGAAATAGGTTATAGTCTGTTTCTTTGATTTAAGTAGAACTAGATCCGGAAAACTAATAACTTTAAATGTTGAAATAAGGCTTTTGATCATTTGGTTTAGTTTGTGACAACTTACAAAAATGAAAATTCCATTTAGTTCTGCTTAAACATTTGGAATAGCAGGTATATCCTGTTCGAAATGTAGAAATAGTAATATCGACATGACAGATTATAGTCGCTACCCTACTGGCTGTTGCATAAATTTAAGTGCTCAACAGCCATCGAAGACAAAATCATCACGTGAACATTGCTTAATTATCACTTCTTGATTTTGAACAGAGTATAGTACATACAATGTTAATTTTGAACAATCCTTAGGAGTCAAGATAATAAAACTTTGTAAACGATTCTGCTCACTTTATTAAAATATATACATATCTTACTTTACAAAAAATACACACATAATAAAAAATAAACAAAAATCAGACATCTCAAATCTCAATACCACAGAATCATAGTAAGGTATTTTGCTAACATATAAATTTACTAATTATTTATTAAATTTATTCTTTTTTCTGTTTTATTTTGTAATCGGATAAAGCAGCTTTGATTGCGTCCTCAGCTAGCACTAAAAATGTTAAGAATTAGATTGTGCAATTATCGAAAATTCGATCATATGATCATGATAACTTACTAGAACAATGTAGTTTGACCGGTGGCAAGGATAGTTCTTTAGCAATGTCTGTATTTTTTAGTTGTGAAGCCTGATCAATGGTTTTACCCTTAACCCACTCAGTAGCAAGCGAACTGCTAGCAATAGCTGAGCCACAACCAAAGGTCTTGAACTTAGCATCAATTATCTTGCCATTATCATCAACTTTAATCTGTAATTTCATCACATCTCCACAAGCCGGGGCTCCAACTAACCCAGTTCCAACATTCTTGTCCGCTTTATCCATAGACCCAACATTTCTCGGATTTTCGTAGTGATCAACAACCTAATAACATAACCAATAAGGACAATGAAACGCATTTTTTTAAAACACTTACATTAGGATGATATGCTGCAACAGCTGGTCTGACGTTTTGTATTTTTAATAATTTAGAAGCCGCGGCTAACGCCATGTTTATAATTTATTCGGAAACACAAGTTCGGCTTAAAAATATCTTAAATCGCACTTCACGTAAAAGAAATAATTTTGACGTTTGTACTCTGGTGGTGTTGCTGTTAACTAATAGTACATTTTTGTTGGCATTCCCGGTAAAGTGATGCCAACATAATTTATCTTTGAGTGACAGTTCGTCGAAGTGACATTTAAGTCTTTACCGCTACGAAAATGTAAAATTAAAAGCCTATTTTTAAATTGATGAATCACCTATCAATAAGAAATTAATTTGTAGTTGTTTGTTGTGCAAATGTGATGACCTAATTCTGTTTAAGTGTAAGGCTTCAGTGAAACGCGTCTGCGCTTAAAGATTTATTATTTTCATAGCTAGTTAACGAACGAATATGTGCTTGCATAATCCTTAGTTTTGTGCAAAAATGTCTTTTTAAAATACTGTCATCGTTTGTGTGGGTTGCTTTTGGTGCGGGCCGCTGAGCTGTACCGCGCAGGGCATCAACATGGCGCACAGCGAAGAAAACGGATCCGAATTGGATTCAAATATCATAATAAACGAGATTGATGGACTTCCTAACGTGCACCCGAATTTAGATCCTGTAATAAGACAGCGTGATAGTAGTTCAGAACATCCGGACAACGACTTGGAAGACCTGCCGACCTCTTTGATCGTCACGAATATACATGATAATGTGTTTGGGAGTCCAGCAAGTAAACAAGAAATGGAAAGATTGTTCCGGCAGTTCTCGGAGGAAGATGAAGACGTTACATTTCAATGGCTACGAAGTTTTCGTCGGTTACGCGTGAACTTTACGTCGGCGAATGCTGCGGCTGCTGCTAGACTACAATTGCATCAATTTAAGATAATGGATAGCGTTATTAGTTGTTATTTCGCTCAGCCAGTGACACCGGTGAAGATCCGTAATCTGCAACCGCCCCCGCCAGACAAACAGTTCCTGATATCACCACCTGCGTCACCACCATTGGACTGGGAACCACGACCTGAACACGAACCTCTGGTAAATCATGACTTGTTGGCTGCGTTGGCTACATTAGCTCCGGGCGGTTCTCACGAGTTACACCCGGCCGGCCCGGGGCAACCGGGGATTGTTGTTCATGCGGCGGGTGTCGGTGCTATCGGCGATGGGAATAAACCCAAGATCACACCTACGCCATGCCCGGAATCATCCGGACTTTAGCCCTCTCTAATTGTCTCTCATTCTCTCGTGTTATTAAATTACATTATTATAAATATTGTAAATAAATAAATAAATAATTAAATTAACGATTATGTATAGTTGTAGTACAAACTGTACTTGTAGCGTTCATATGTTTGTTTTACGTAGACGGTAGACGCGTTGCTATAGTAACGGCTGGCGTGTTCATTCAGTATAAATATTAGAATAACTTTTGAGTAAATAATTTCGTTCTCCTTTGTCATCAACAAACGCATTTAGGATGAAACTCATCGGTTCCACAGTTTTAATTAGTATTATTTATTGTTTTTGTTGATATTTATTTATTTTTTATGTAAAAGTTGTTCACGTCGAGACATTTTTGAATAAACTGCTAAAATAAAAAAGACAAAAGTTTAAAAAACATGTTTAGAAGAGTTTTCTTTATTTAATTTGAATGTTATTGTTTAGTATTAATAATGAATGACTCTCTGAATGAATATCGTTACTAATTTATGTTATTTATTATATAAAACATATTTATTGCCATCAAATAAATGTGATATTGTTGGTATTTGTTGCAGAATAATTTATATATTTATTTATGCATTTCATTTTATCCTTTCACATTCTTCTAACAGCTGCCGTTTACTAAATAACCCAACATTGTTTTCAAAAATATTTAATTATAATTAAATATGCTAGCTTTGATAACTAATATGGGTACTATAGGGGAAACTTTTTAAGATCACAGCGCCATATGCGGCAAAGTTGGAACACTCGAAAGTGACATTAAACTGTTACTCGTGTATTTGTTTACATGGTGAAAATGAACACGAGTTGTATTTTTCCTGTTTTCCGAGCTTTTTATTTATTTAAAGGTAATTTACGATTTACAAGATATGTAATAATATACTATTCTAGAGAAATGTCAAGGAAATTTTTAGTTTTTCATTATATTTTTAATTATTTTTGACTGTGTGTCAATATAATAACAACAAAATTATGGTAAATATATTAGTAAAAATTAATAACTCTGCCTGAAAAAGTAGAAGGGCCTTTTAATATATCAACTGATGATTTAGGCAAGTTTTGGGTGGGGTAAATGGTTTTTTTTCTTTTCTTGGACGTAAAAAATCCCTTTCCATAAAATGCACCGAGCAAACATGCATGCATGGGCTTGGATTTTTGCCATTTTTAGTTTTTGGGTCCATAAAAACCTACGATCCACTTTCTCTCTGCCTCCAAACATTCAATTTAGGTTCATTTTTTCGATTTAGGCTAGTTATGGAATGTTTAAGAGGGACTCTTCTTTATTCACGATTTACATTGCGGCACACAACAAAACTGATGGTTTATTTTAAACATGTTTCACAAACAACAAAAATACACGTATTTCTCCATTGAACAAAACAAAACAATGTCACTTTCGTATCTTCCGCAAATTTCCACCAGATGTCAGGGCGCTTAGGAAGTTTCGCCTATTGAGTAAGAATGACGACGGGTACGTGGGTACCCACTATCCGACCCTTTTGAGTATTTTATTTACCTATGAATATTTAGTTCTCGGTTACAGTAGTAGGGATTAAGTATGTGTATTCTAAAACGCACCTGGCTTATTTTTCTATACTAACTTTTCATTTTGTTATATTCACGAGTAGCGGGTAATATCCGGGTAATTGTGTCCGGTACCCGATTCCAGAAATTTTCAGTTTTCGTCATTTCTACTTTGGGCAATTTGGACACTCGTATAGGACACCAAAAGGCATCAGTTAAAAAAAATCTACATTCGTAGTGAAAACAAATATCCAGTGATGGGCATTTACACGTAAACTTTAATTGTTTACGTTTACGTGTAAACTTATGTAAACAATTGGTAAACTTGTCAACAATGTAAACTTTGTAAGCTGTCAAATAATGAGGATAGTTTTAGTTATTTAATACGAATAATAGAGAATTAATGAACAAGTATATTCAGTTCAAAACAATAAATTTATTTAAAAAAATGGTGGGAAAAAACCGAAGGAATAGTTCTGAAGAACTAGGTTTTGTTTTAATTAAAGAAAATGAAAGAAAATATAGGGCGTTATGCAATATTTGCAATGAATCTTTTCGTTATTAAAAAATATAGGCTGATTTTCTTAAAGGTGAAATTTAATGTATTTTGTTATTCAAAAAATTGGACTGAATTTTTTAAAGAAAAAAGTTTTTTATTTTTCATATTCATATTTACTAATTTGTATGTAACACCTGTATAATGATGCAAATTCGATTTTTATTAATATGTATATTGGCTTGTCCTAATTTTATATACTTTTTCATTTAAAATCGTTTCATTAAAATTTTATTATTTATATAAATGTATTGAGAATGAGGTTCTGTAATTCAAAACAAGTGCGCATGTCTAAATCATTGTTTACATTGTTTACGTTGTTTACATTGTTTACAAGAGTTTTTGTGTTTACTTTACATCAATTGTTTACGCGTCAACAATGAGGTAACTTACATCATGTAACTTACGCGCCCATCACTGCAAATATCTTCGAGATTCCTATATAATATTTGTTCAATATTTATAACTGCTTACAGGTGCTGTAAATATTCAACTTTTTAGTTTTTCGTAGGTATTGAGAAGTGACATTACCGTTGGCGGCGCTGTAATTCATGGCAAAATGGCTGAATTGTCTAGTATTCAGCTGTCAATATGCTAACAGGGAACAGGTTAATTTAAGCACAGTACATTTTTATTTTATGAAAATGTATCTATCGACGTTCTAACAAAAAATCAACACCAGAACATATGTAATAATTTCAAATAGTACTACAGTCGCGTTGTACAATATTTGACCACCAGACTGCGTATCCGAGCGTGTCAGTTCTCAATAACCAAGGCACTGTCACTCATATGTCGGCATAGTAGAACTTCCATATACAGTGGTGTGTAGAAGCGCGCTCGCGCAAAATGGATCTAAATTTTTATGAATTTACGAGCCGGTTAAAAAAAAAATACAATTAAGTATTAAAATCAAACAAAAATTATTACGCAATATTTTACTTTGAACTTTTATTGTAAGAAATAGCTATGTATAAATGACATACAATTTGTGTTTTATTTATTGCTTTTGCGATTGCGATTCAGATTGATGTTTGTCGTTCAGAATGAATAATGCGCACCTGCGTCATTTAGTGTAAAATAGGGTGACCAGACGTACTCTTTTTTAGAGTATTATACTCTTTTTTGAGTAATATCCTCTATACTCTTACTTTTTATAAAAAAACTCTGAATATACTCTTTTTTGCTGGTCACTTGTTTTTTTCACTTCTATTTTGGAAGTGAGGACCTTTTATTTTTGCTCATTACTTCTATTTTGGTAGTGAGGTGAGGACTTTTTTGTTTGCTAATCACTTGTATTTTGGAAGGTGTGAGGCTCTTTTTTTTCTCATCACTTCTATTTTAGGAGTGAAGACCTTTTTTTTATTTTGTTCATCACTTGTATTTTTGAAGTGTGACCTTTTTATTAGTATAGTCTTTTTCTGTAAAAAAAAAAAAAACTGGTCAGCCTAGTGTAAAATGAACAGTTGTATAGCCAGTGGTGTGTTGGAGCCGGCTCACGTAAAAAGTTTGTTCAATTATCCAAGCCCTTGTTAACAATATTTGAGCCGGTTGATAAACATACTCATTATTAAAAATTACAATTAAGTAATAATCAAACATATTAATTATTTAAAAAAATAGGTACACATTATTTTATGCGCCATGCGATTACAGATTTTAATTATATTTATCTATTTTTTTAAGCGAAACGTTATTTGCAAACAGCCACAGGTCGTATATGACATTGTTTCTCAACCGAGGACCTAAGGCCGGTCTGCGGAAACAGCTTGTGCCTTTGTGTGACAATAAACAAAATATAAATTACTATTCAAATAATATTTTCCCAGATCCGTATAAAAATATAGGTATTTTGGGAGAGTTTTGAGTTGAGAAGCACTGGTTAAATTGTGTTTTTACCGACCGTCAACATATACATATAAGGGAGGTATTGTGATCATAGTGATTTTGACATTCCGAGATTTCGATGGATCTCCACGAATTGAGGTCTCTACATAACGTTTTGACTATTTTTAGCATGATGTCTGTCGGTCCGTGTACACGAGCAAATTCGGCTAAAAGGATTTTTATGAAACTTCATATTTAAGCTTTTGACATCAACTTTTGGTAAAAATCGGTTAACTAGAAATGGGAGTTTACTCGTGTCGGTTTTTGCGAATATTTCAAAACCGAGAAATAGTTGCTATAAAAGCAATAACTAACAACTTTTATTTCAGACATTTTTTGATAAAGCAGCATAAATTAAACAAGTACTTTGTGATGGCGGTTGGTCCTGTGGTGGCCACAGCGGTTCATATCAATGTAGATTACTAAAAAATTTTCAGTTTTAGATTAACCTCCGTGATTAACAAGGTGCGCGACAAGTTTTTTAGCAAAAATTCGTGTTAAAAAAAAACTTTTTTCAAGGACACATAATTCAGTATTATTCAAAAATTATGTGAAGTGTGAATTTTCACACATTTCAGGGTTTTGCAGGTATTTAGTAAGTGAATGATGATTATTTTGGATGCGAAAACAAATTTTATATTTAAATATTTTTTTTGTTAATTTTAATTCGAACGCCTTTACCATTATTTAAGTTTCTAAATATGTGCAGTATTTTTTTTTATATAGCAAGGTTCATTAAGAATTTTAAAAATTGCGCCTATGGCTTCCATTGGTTGTTATAAGTTCCGTCCCTCTGATTTCGTGTACATTGAAACAGAATTAAATTATAATTTAAACAATTTCCACTGGTTACTAAATTTACGCTTTTAAAAATTAAATGCAACATTTGCCAAAATATAACTAGAATTTTGAAAAAATAATTTACACAATATAAATATTTAAAAAAAAAAAAACAAAAATAACATAGTCTCTCTCACAGGGTTCGATCCCTTTCGGATCGGGTTACTTGGTTGAAAAATCAACGACTAATACCACTACACCAGCACACACGTTCCAGTGTGGCGTGTTACAAAGCTATAACTTGTGTACATTATTAGCCAAAAATCACAAAAAATACGTTTTTCTCCAAAAAAATAATCTGATCCAAAATTCCTGTTGTACTATTCCGGTTCACAACAATGTACATTACTTAGAATTTTTTCAGATTTTTAGTTTAAACCATCTGGGCTACAAGGTGTGGGACAAAAAAATTTTTGCACAATTTTGGCAAAAATCGCTTCAAAATAATTTATTTTGCAAAAATAAAAATTTTAGGCTTTCGATGAGCACATATTTGTTTATATGTTTAGGGGGATATGTTTTTTAGATGTTTTAGTATTTTTCCTATGTGCGGGTCAAAGAGTTGTATAAGCATGCCAAATTTCAACTCTCTAGGTTAAGCCGTTTGGCTACAATTTTTACCGAACAGACAGACAGACGACAAAATAACGGTATAAGGGTTTTTTGGTCATACCTACAAAACCCTAAAAAACTAATCTGATTAAAAATTCCTGTTGAGCTTTTCTGGTTTCTATCAATGTAAATTATTGAGCATTTTTTTTAGATTTTTAGACCAGCTTCCCTCCCTCTGGCATCACCTCACTTTCCAATTTTAGGCGAAAATTCAATAAAAATAGATGATTTTTCAAAAATAAAATTTTGTTGGTTTATTGGTTTTTCCATGCTTTAAGAGATTTCATTTGATACTCTTCTCAAAATACAAAAAATTGATGTGAAGTGTGAATTTTCACACATTTCAGGGTTTTGTAGGTATTTAGTAAGTGTAAGAAGCCAACATAATACTAGATATCTTGGAATATTTGTTCTATAATTACATCAAAATCAACAGTTTTTTACAAAAATCGCAGCGTTTTTTCTGCATTTACTTCGTATTCAAGTCTTCATTAGATTAATTAGAAATATATTGATGCATGGCTTAATTTTTCAATTTCAGAAGCGTTTTTCTCACTATTAACAATGTGTTATTTAATTTATAAGTATTTTATTACTATAAATGATTTATTCCTCTTTGATACTTTAAAAACAAATATCTAATGTAATTCATAAAATAGGTTAATTCACAGCGTATAATAGTATAATAAAATAACTGAACACTCCTGAACTCCTAACTGAACTGAAGTGTTGAGTGTAGTGTGGTGTGTAACTCGCTTCGCAACTATTTAAATGAAATATAATTTTTTTAATATTTTGGACTTCAAAAAAATACACGGACTATCTTAGCTATAAATACAAATATCCATAACATTATTAGCTATAATTTAGCCATGAATTAAAAATATAATTTGATAAAAGGGTGCGGGACAAGATCTTTTTTAGCATCTTTTTGGCTAAAATCGTATTAAAAGAAACGAATTTAAAAAAACAATCTATCGTTCCTTAATCTATGTCTTAAGAGCTTTCTTTTGATACCACACAATATATTTTAAAAAAATATTTTTTTTTATCAACGACACAAAAATATCGACATTTTTCTAAAAACTTATCTGATCAAAAATTCCTGTTGAACTATTCCGGTTCACATTAATCTTCATTACGGAGATTTTTTTCAGATTTTTTGATCAACCCCTCTGGGAGATAGAGTTGGGGACAACAGTTTTTTCACACATTTTTTGCAAAAATCCCATAAAGAAAATTGTTTTTAAAAAAATAATAATTTGTTCGCATTGATCCACGCATTAAGAGGTTTCATTTAGTATGCCACCCAAAATTTAAAAAATACTTATTTTTTTATTAAATATATAATTGTTTATATCTCGGGATGTGTTTTTTGAACTCTCAGTATTTTTCCTATATGTGGGTTAAAGAGTTGTATAAGCATGTCAAATTTCAACTTTCTATGTTAAGAGGATCCTATACTCGGTCCGCGCGGTACGTTTTTTTTTTTTAACTCTATAGCTAGGTCGGCAACCGGCGGACCGTGGGATAAATGCGGCCCATCACTAAGATAATATGATGTTAACTTTTCATAAACTAACGTGGCCAACCCATTAAGGTGCCTTTCCATTTGAGATTACTCGCGAGAGTAACTCTCGATAGCTGCTCTCACGGGGTGGTCCACTAGAGAGCTGATTTCGATCGCATTTGCTATCGAGGGCACCCGGCGAGCTTCTCGCCAAGAAGTCTCTCGCGAGAACTCGCAAACCTGTATCCACTTGATTAGTTGTGGAGAGGTGGAGAGTAGTGAAGTTACGCCGCACTATAGAAAGGTCGCAGCAGCTGTAATAATTCTAACAATTTCTAAAAACAGAAAAAAGTTGAAAAAAAGCTGCTGGATTAAACCATGGATTGATAGAAGTGTTTTTGGTGCCTTCAATAATTTCTGGAAGTCAAAAATGAAATGGTGCAGCACTTATTTTTAATAATAAAGTTGAATTGATTAATATTATTAAAAATGTATTTACTGAAAATATAAATATATTATTTTAATTTTGAGTTTGGCATCAAATGAAACATCTTAATGCCTTAATGGCTTAAGCCTGGAACAGAATGCACAGCGCGTTACGCCGTCAGCGCGCCGTCATTTGCGACGGCGTTGCGTAGCGCCGTTGAGAATTTTCGCCTGCACACAATGCAATAATTTTTAACGCCGTCAAGTGTCACGTGAAAACCTATATCTGTGTTTATACGTGCGCTTTCTTATATTAAAAGTATAATGGATGATGAAGACTTGTATGTGATGCTATTTATGTTGTATGCAAGTTATTTATACATACAAACACTTTACCATTCAGTAAAAACTGAGGTTAGATGTTCTGCGTCAACGTTCAACGGCGTCAAAAGTTGGAAGTTGACGAACATTCAGTATCAACGGCGTTCGAACGCCGTAGGACGTTGTCCATTCTGTGCACTTGCGTACGATAGCTTGGTTTTAACTTTCTTCTGACAGATAGCGCCGTACGTACGCCGTCAATACAGTGACTGTATAAAGACAGTGTGGCCATATGAACTGTAGCCGCCATGTTTATTCCAGATTTGTATTGGGTTATATGGAATAAATGTTAATATATCCTAATATATTATAATATTTCTTAAATTTTTAATAGTTTTACGTATTTATGTTTATATATGTGTGAATATCAATTTATTGTTAAAAAAAAACATGTATATGATTCAACATTTATTAAGATAAATATTAAAATTGCCTACCGATGAAGGTATTTTTTTGAAATGTTTGCAACATAAAAAGAAAACAAATGAAAAAAATTCTTAAAAAAGGACATGAAAGGAAATAAAAGAGATACATTTTTATTATTTTATAATTTTATTTGAGGACCTATAAAAACTAAAACATTTTTTTTTTATAAAAACGGGAGTTACATTTTAATTTGAATATTTTAAATTTAAGAAAACAAGTTCAAACAGGACATTAGAATTAGAATAAAAAGATGGAGAAAAAATGATGATAAGGTTCTATAAAAATTAGAGAACCCAACCTTTCTCTAATTTTTAGGGAAAACGCATGTTTATATATATAAAAAAAAAAAAAAAATAGGATAAAAATATTAAAAAAGAATAAGCAGAACATGTTATATACCCTGTGTTCAAAAAGAAATTACATAAGAGTTGGCTATGGAAAAATAAAATAATGTATACTACAAGCTTTATGTTACAATAAATAACTTATGACAACAAGAGTGATTTAATTAATTCAGACAGTAAGTTAATTCTAAAGCTTTCTGTTGACATTACTTTTATTTTCCATAGCCAACCCTTATGCAATTTATTTTTGAACTCATGGTATAAATGATATATTAATAAAGAAAACTGATGTATATCTTATCAATTATGCATTTATTCAACTAAAATTATGGTCAGGTGAAAAATAAAATGAAATCAGCATGGAATAACATTAAAATTAATGAAAGTAAATACTTCTTATAATTGTGAAGCCATCCATTGATTTACTGGCATAATGTTTTTTTATGTTCATTTAGCCCTTTTTCCCCTGCAATTTTAAACCTAAACATAACAAAACGTTTCATTATTTTTAATTTTAATTTGTGACAATTTAAAATATGTGCACAGTTTACATTATCTACATTACTCATTACTCATCACAAACACAACAATATTCACTATTAAACGTCTAAATATACGTATATTATTTGAAAATATCACTTATCTGTTGAAACACAAGCTAAACACATGTAAACCATATACAATCTGTAACAAAGTTGGAAGAAATATGGCGAACTTCAGCTCGACCAATAGAAAATGAGACCATCGTATGGCCACACTGTCTTTATATAGTCACTGTAGCCGTCAACGCGCCGTAGAACTCGTTGCATTCTGTTCGCCACTTTATGCCTTGATTACACGTAACGAGTACAGTGGCGAGACGGCAAAATGTCACTAGGCCGAGAGAGTGTTTATACGTATTCTTCTCTTTTCGATTTTTGTGGCGAGTCAGTTCACTTTCGATCGAAAAACAGGAAAGTTCTGTGTACCGAAACATGGACCGTAAAACGCATGTTAAAAAATATACTAATTTGTTCATTCCGCTCTTGATCTCAATCCATCAATATTAATTTTTTGCACAATTGAAACGTATGCAGCGTCACATTTTTGTAGCCCGAAGATTTAAAGTTCCACAAACATGTATGTAATTTATACACTTGAATAAATTTTATTGTTGTATCATAGTCCCATTTATTATTGGCCATTTTCGAAACCAACGATAACAATTAACATCAACATTAGGTACTAAAAATGATGCAATAAAGCGAGTGTTGTTTAAACATGCCGAGTAGGCTAGCGAGTCAGTGCCGGTAGGGTGGGGGGGTTGGCCACGGTCTAGTAAATAGAAAAAGGTCCAAGTAACTGTCTTGCCATCCTACTAGGCCGAGTGCTTGGTAATATGTTTATACCAACCGAGCACTCGGCCGTGAACACTGTCTCGCCACTGTACTCGTTACGTGTAATCAAGGCATTAGCTCTCAGAGAGTAACTCGCTGCTTTCCGCGAGGTTCTCTCAGAGGTGTGTCCATTGGCGAGTAACTGTTATCGATAGGTTCTCGACACTATTTACTCTCAAGTGGACGAGCACCTTTAATGCCGCGGTGCTTTAGGCTTCTTACACACTAGGAGTATTTACGTGAACATACATATACAGTGGCGAACTAAGTTATTTGGGGCCCTGGGCGGTAAAATTAAAATGGGCCCTCTACCATTTTAAATAAAATGGAAATATTTGTATGTAGGCCTCGGCGGGCCCTGGGCGGCCGCCCACCGCTTAATGCGCCTCTGTACATATATATTTGTACACCGGCCTAAACCGAAAATTAAAATAAAATATAGAAATATGGCCCGCCTAAAAATTTTTTTACTGAATACCAGGGATGGGGAGTCGGAGTCGGAAGTCAAGGGGTTGAAGCTATTTCGTGGAGTCGGACAAAGCTATCGATTTGATTCAAATTTTATCAAGGATGCGAGAAAATAGATTACCAGAATTTTTGGAAGCAGGTAAAAAGAAACGACTTTTCGTTTCCTGTTCAAGAACGAATATGAAATTAAAAATATTCAATACCGGTTTTCCTTTATGTTTTCCAGTTTAAAATTTAAAGTAAAGGCAGTAAAGATTTTCGGTTTTACTCATATCCATTTTATATTTTTCTGTATACTATATTTATTACGTTTAAGCGGAACTAAACTGGATTTTTATTTTCTCGATTATGATTATTTCGTGCTTGATTATTACGAGCTCTATGATTATTTCATGTTTCATGTTGGCAGCCAAAATCTAAATGTCAAAAGTAAATAGTGAAATATGAAAAATAAAGTATATAAAATACAATGAATTTTTTTTAAACTAATATATTCGAAAATTTGTATTGAAAATGAAAGTTAAGATGTAATGAAAATGACATTTTATAAAAACAGCTCATCCCAACCCAAAATATTTATACAATGTTCCGTAACTGCACACCTAACTACCGCGGTCGCGGTTACGGTAAAGTATTGGTAAGTTGTGGTTACCCAGTGGTTACCTGAAAACGAGTTTTAGTTACGGAACGGTAGTCACACTTCACAATTGATAAAACGGACAACTGAACTGTCATTTTATGGACGTTATAGGTTATTGATATTCTCTCACAAACTTATTAATAAAAATATTTGTTCTATTAGTACTTGTTTACAATGGCACATTATATAAGAACATATATGATTTTTCCCGATATTATTTTTCACGACCTCGATCAATATTACTAAAAATCAGTTACTTATACTCATTCTTACTGTTTTAATTATAGACTATAATAAAATAATATTATAATTTACTACTTGCACTATAAAGAAACGATTAATTCCCTCCACTTAACTTTCGCCTTATTGTAATTGTTTTGAAATTCCCGCCTTTTGTAGTTTACATTAGATCTGAAGTTTGTAGTGGGACGAAATAACCACACTAACCGCGATATTTCCACGGTTAGTTTGGTTACAAAAAAGTAACCAAAATTTTCAGTAACCGCGTTCCGAAACCTAACAATTTTCCTGAAAAGATTAATGTCGTACACTTTCGGAACGGGAAACTTCAACCGCGGTTACTTTCGTCGAGTAATGGAACATTGTATTAATGTAAGTGTAGTCTGTTTCTTTGATTAAGGCGGAACTAGATATTGAAATTACTAAGTTTTAACTATTGTATTAGGCTTTTTATCATTTTGTTCAACAAAAGCCCACTTCGATCGTTAAGAAGTGAACACGTGATAACTTAAGAAATTAAAAATTCCATTTAGTTCCGCTTAAACATTTGGAATAGACTTTACGATTTACGAGTGAAAGGAGTAAGAAGTAGGAGTTGGGTTTCAAAAATTCCGACTCAGGAGTCGAGAGTCGGGATTCGTTAATTTTTCTACCGACTCCATTACTGCTGAAAACCCGCCATATAAAAAAACCAGTGACAGTGAAAACAATTTTTTTTTTAATAAGGTTTGGAAAAACGGGCACACTGTATACATATAAGTACACACGGTATAAGAGTTTCATGGTGAAACCTACGAAATACTAAAAAAAAAAATGTGTATTTTCACACATTTCAGGGTTTTGTAGGTATTAAATAAGTGTAAGAAGCCAAGAGAATGTTAGATGTCTAAGAATATTTTTTTGATAATCATTTTTATTCTTTATTTGAGTACTAAAGCCGAATTCCGAGCTCCTTAAATTAACACGTTGTAGACTGTTCGTTGTTACGTTGTGACTTATGTTTTTATACATTGTTTTAACGTTGTATGTGGCGTTTACAGCTGATACAAATTAGTGCGTTACGAATAGCCCGACATCTGTGTGTCTTTAAACCAAGTACGATGCCTTCGTAAAATGCTTATTATTTATTACCGTATTTATAATTCTGCTGTACTAGATTTTAACTAACTAAACCTAACCTAATTACCTAAATTAATCATATTTACTGTTCGTCTTTGTAATTTTCAGCAAGATTTGTTAATGATGACATTTTGTTAGGTTATGTAAAGGCATACATTATCTACGATGTCTGTGATAGACTGAGATAGCCAATGTGTTTATATATCTGTCTCATTAAAATCTCACTAGCTATAAGTTTAGAAATTTATTCACAATACACAACGAACAACGTATTAAATTTAGAGGTCTGAACGGTTGTACGTCTTACCATATAACAAACTTAATTTAAAAGCTCTGAATGCGGCTTTAGAGCTTCCATTTTTTTTTTTTTAAACTAAATTTAAATAATTTGCGAATATTTCATCACATCAAAATTTAAATAAAAAAATCCTAGCTATTTTTTCGGAATTTGCTTCGTATCTATGTCTTCATTAAATTAATAATAAATATATTTATTAATTTTTTTGGATTTAATTAATTTTTTATTGACTTAATTTTTTTCAAAAAAGTATTTCTTATTATTAACAACTAGCAGAGATACCCTGCGATACCCGGGAGAAAAAGTTTCTTGAACGATATTTACATTAAAAAAAGTTTAAAAACTTTTATTTTATGGAATATAATTTACGAGCGTTTGATTTATCAAAATAGTTTTATGTAGGGTTTTAACAATGGACGTAACCTACGTACAATCTCTACTCATCAACTGTTACGTGTAACGTGTACCAGCTCATTCAGAAGAGAAGGTCGTTCTAACGAAATCTTACGAGTTGACACGAAGCAGCGTAACATTCCCACACACAACACACAGAAATGTACGTATGTACAAACTTTTCCCTTTATATATTAGATGTGTTATTTGTTTTATAAATATTTAACTACTAAAAATGATTTATTCTTGTTTAAAAAACTAAAATAATTCAAACAACTGGTTGAATTACGACTGTAGGCTCATTATACACATGAACTAGATTCTCAGATGTTATTTTTTTTTTATTATACACCTATCCGCCGATTTAGACGGAAGATAAGTTCCTCAGAAAACCGTGTAAATCGAAATCGTGGATTTTGATACGTAAAACCGTGTAAGTCGAAAAAAAAAAACTAAAATATGAATAATTTAGTAATTTATTACAATAAATTCCTTACAAAAATTTAACGGCAAATGCAATTACTGCAATCAGTTTCATAGACTATTGTTTTTTTGTAGTTTTATCTTTTCTTCCTGATTGGTATGGTGACACTGACATCACTCGGAGTAATACTTGGTGCGATTCTGGTATGATAGTTGAAGAATTAGGGAGAATTTCAGATCAGCGAGACTTAAGTAGGTAATGAAATGCGTAATTAATAATTGTGTTTGATTTTTGGTTTTATCTTTATAGACTTCCTCATATTGGGTTAAACATTTATTAATATCTCTTTGGAATCGGAGAACTCGTTCAACATTCGGGTCATTTTGTAGGAAATGATTACCTAATTTTCGCCCTAATTCTAGTCCTACGCGGATGACTTTTGTTGTGAATGCATCTGGTTCAGGCTCTATTTTTAGATGACATGAACAGAAAATTTTATTGTGCATACAAAATAGGGAATCCCCATTTTTAGGGTTTTGCAGGTATGACCAAAAACCCTTATACCGTCATTTTGTCGTCTGTCTGTCTGTCTGTCTGTCTGTCTGTCTGTCTGTTCGGTAAAAATTGTAGCCAAACGGCTAAACCTAGAGAGTTGAAATTTGGCAAGGTTGTACAACTTTTTGACCCGCACATAGGAAAAATACTAAAACATCTAAAAAACATATCCCCCTAAAAATATAAACAAATATGTGCTCATCGAAAAAAAAAATATTTTTTTTAAATTCTGGGTAGGGTATTAAATGAAAGCCCTTAGTACGGGGATAAACGATCAAAATTTAATTTTTTCAAAATAAATTATTTTGAAGCGATTTTTGCCAAAATTGTGCAAAAAAATTTTTGTCCCACACCCTGTAGCCCAGATGGTTTAAACTAAAAATCTGAAAAAATTCGAAGTAATGTACATTGGTGTGAACCGGAATAGTACAACAGGAATTTTTGATCAGATTATGTTTTCGGAAAATAATGCATTTTTTGTGTTTTTAACCAAAATATGTTAAATATTTTAATTCGCTATGTAACCCAGTAGATAAGCCAGTGCTCATAGCGATGTGCGTTTAGTTATTGGTTTTCTAATTTGCTAAACAGGTAACTTGCGAACTAGAGTTCGAATCCTGTCAGTTTTAAATTTTTTGTTTTTTTTTTGCAGTTTTCTTTTGTTTAAATTATTTTGTCAAAATTCTAGTTACATTCTGGTAAATGTTGCATTTAATTTTTAAAAGCGTAAATTTAATAACCAATGGAAAGTGTTGAAATTATAATTTAATGCTATGTTTGATGTATACGAAATCAGAGGGCGGGGATAATGATTTAAGCAACCAATAGAAGCCATAGGCGCAATTTCCAAAATCTTAATGAACCTTGCTATGTAAAAAAAAATACTGCACATACATATTTAGAAACTTAAATAATGGTATTAGGCATTCGAATTAAAATTCATAAAAAATATTTTGACATAAAATTTGTTTTGGCATTCTAAATAATCATCATTCAGTTACTGAATACCTGCAAAACCCTGAAATGTGTGAAAATTCACACTTCACATCAATTTTTAGATTTAATACCAGTGTTACGAAAAGAATAGAATTCAAAAATTGAAGTGAAGTATGAATTTTCACACATTTCAGGGTTTCGCAGGTATTTAGTAAGTGAATAATGATTATTTGGGATGCTAAAACAAATTTTGTGTCAAAATATTTTTTTTTTGTTAATTTTAATTCGAATGCCTAATACCTATATGTAGGTTTCTAAATATGTGCCGTATTTTTTTATATAGCAAGGTTCAATAAGATTTTGAAAACTGCGCTTATGGCTTCCATTGGTTGTTTTAGTCATAAGCTCCGCCCTTCTGATTTCGTGTATTTATAGGAATATAAATAGCAGTATAGCAGTAATATATTTAGGCACTAATATGATACAGACAGTATAACACATGACATAACATATAATTTATTTTTTTACTTGTATCCATGGTATTATATATAAGTTACTTAGCTGTAAGTCCAAGAGTATTCAATTACAACAATTTCCACTGGTTATTAAATTTACGTTTTTAAAAATTAAATACAATATTTGCCCAAATATAACTAGAATTTTGAAAAAATAATTTTAACAAAATAAAAATGCAAAAAAAAACAGAAAACATGAAATTGCCTCGAGGCCGGATTGAACTCGAGTTTGCAAATTAAAATGCTAGTATTCTAAGCATTACAGCATCGAAGCGCTCTGCTTACTGTACTACATAACATCATTAAATATTTGACATGGTCAAGCACAAAAAAAAAAATGCGTTATTTTCCGAAAACATAATTTGATCAATAATTTCTGTTGTACTATTCCGGTTCACACAAATGGTTACATTACTTAGAATGTTTTCAGATTTTTAGTTTAAACCATCTGGGCAACAGGGTGTGGGACAATTTTTTTTTTACAATTTTGGTAAAAATCGCGTCAAAATAATTTATTTTGCAAAAATAAAATTTTGATCGTTAATCTATGTACTAAGGGCTTTCATTTGATATCCTACACAAAATTTAAATTATTTTGGTATTTTTCCTATGTGAGGGTCGATGAGTTGTATAAGCATGCCAAATTTCAACTCTCTAGGTCTAGCCGTTTGGCTACAATTTTTACCGAACAGACAGATAGACAGACAGACAGATGACAAAATGACGGTATAAGGGTTTTTTGGTACCTACAAAACCCTAAAAATGTAGAAATATGTAGGCAGCCAAAATATACACTTTTACCAGTTTTTTTAAAAACCGTGTAAAAGCGAAATCGTGTAAAAAAAGAAACCGTGCAAATCGGGGGGGTAGGTGTATTTTTAATTTCAAAAGAAGCCATATACTACTTTTGCTAAAAATACAAAATATCCATAACATTATTAGCCATAATTTAGCCATTAATTAAAATAATAATTAATTTTATCAAAAACACAAAAACTACAATTTTTTCCAAAAAGGCAATCTGATCAAAAATTCCTTTCGTACGTTTCTGGCCCAGATTTATGTACATTATCTATAAATTTTCCAGATTTTTAGTGGAAGTCCTTTGGGTAAAAGGGTGTGGGACAAGAACTTTATTAGCTCATTTTTGGCTAAAATCGTGTCAAAAGAAAACGAACCTTAAAAAACTACTTTTCGTTCCTTAATCTACGTTCTAAGAGCTTTCTTTTGATACCTCACAATACATTTAAAAATAATCGACAAACAAATCTGATCAAAAATTTCTGTTGAACTATTCCGGTTCCTATCAATGTACATTATGGAATTTTTTTTTTTTCAGATTTTTAGATCAACCTTACTGAGAGTGGGGGACCAAAGTTTTTTGTCATTTTTGCCGAAAATTCCATAAAAAAGGATTTTTCAAAAATAAAAATTTGTTGATCCACCTATTAAGATGTTTCATTTGATACGCCACTCAAAATTTAAAAAATAATATTTTTTTTTTATTAAATACATATTTGTTGATATTTATCTCGGGATGCGTTTTTTTGAACTCTCAGTATTTTTCCTATATGTTTTTTTTGGTGGTCGTAGTCACAAATAGGAATATGCGATTCTGAGAAAGTATCGATATTTGGGAACCGATAATATCGAATAAAAATTATCGATACCTATATAGTATCGAAAAAAAATCGATATTTTGAAGTATCGAAAGGAAAATGAATACATTTTCTATAAAACATTTAAAAAAAATTTTTTTTTATTCTTATAATGATCTAATTGTTTTAAAATAATAAATAGATTAAAGTAGTATGGGCATTAAAGTAGTATATACGACTGAAAAGTGACAGATGACCTAGGTAAGAATAAATTGTGACTGTTACATGTATGTATCAAGTAGTGCATTCATATAATAATCTAGTTACCATTTTTCAGCGATTTTAAAAATGTTTTTTGTTTTTTGTCTTAACTGTCAGTGTCTGGTAATAAATATTAATTAAAATATGGCTTGCGGCCAATTATTAAATTCGCAAACTTTAATTTTAAATCTGCTGGAATAAACAACAAATTATAATCCAAAATTTACGTATGAGTATAAATTTTTTCTTATTTATAATTATTACCTTAAAATTAATAATTTTGTTTGTTTGAGTACTGCTGTAAATTTATTTTCGGGTTCTAATTAGTAAAGATATCTGCGAATCATACCGTTTCTTTCTAATGCTTTGTTTTTTATTCAAATAATTTTGAAGGTTAGTTGTCAACTTGAGTCACTATACGTTACTATGGGTATGTAAATAATTATAATGATATAGACAGAGAAAGCATATAGTATTGAATATCGATACTTGTAGCAACGAACAGTCATCAAACAACGTAGGCAATGAAGATTCGTTCATGGAAGAACAAATAAATAAGAGGTGTTCATGAAGAGAAGAGCTAGACGAGGCCATGAAGCTTAGCAAGAGTTCATATACACACCATTTTTGCAAATTTTCCTAATTCTGCTCTTCTAGATTTTTCTAACTAACTTAACCTAATTACCTAAATTGATCATATTTACTAGAGTTTATTACACTATTTTTAATGGACTAATATTTGAGGGAAAATAATGTATTGTATACCTAAAAACTAGGTAATTAGCTTAGGTTTAATTAGTAAAAATCTAGGATAGCAGAATTAGGTAAACGATAATAGCTAATAAACATTTTACGAAGGGTTTCCGATCTTTCACTTGTAAAACTGGTATGTATATGAACTTTTGCTGAAGCCTATAGATCTGAGTGATTGTTTAAAATAGAATTAAACACTCCACTCTTTTTCATTGCAAGCACCGAGAAAATTTCTTGGTCTATTTTAGTAAAATAGGTCCATACTTTGCTTCTTGGTCTACATTTTTAAGTAGAATATAAAAATAACCAATAACATTTCATAACTTCAAACGTAGAGAAAAAAGGCGCCAAACGCCAGCAACTTCTAAACCGTTCAACGTATGTTTCTTGGCGTACTATGTCCTGCGTCACTGCGATTGCGTACCTCTTCTACCAGTTTTTACAAGAGTACAATTTTTGGAAGTGTTTCTTATTGAATAGTGACATTACCGATGGCGGCGCTGTGATCCAAGGCAATGTGGCTGTTGGCTCTAGTACTCAGCTGTTAATATGCTTTGTCCTGTCTTGAATGACAGTCAAAAACACTACAATGTATTCTGCTTTTATAGTTTTTTACATCTTCTGTCGACATTCTAACAAAAATTCAACACTAAAACATACGAAATAAGTTCAAACAGTACCAGAGTGTCTAGTACAATATTTGACCACCAGACAGCGTGTTCGAGCGTGTCGGTTCCCAATTGAAAAAAAATAATAATAACAGAAATATTTATATGTGTGTAAATAAAAATTTTACGATATTGTTTTAACAAAAAAAAAAGTAATGATACGATACTGAGTCAAATGTACTGATATTAAACTTTAACGTCCGGTATTAATTTTCAGTAGTATTCTCTGCTGGCCAGAATTTATTTTGACTCTGGTGCGCGAAATCTCAAACATTTTTTTAAAAATTGCTAGCGCCCGTTCTATATACACTAGAATTATGAAACAAAAACGAGTGACTCAAATACGAGTCTTTCGGTCAACAATAAATACCAGCACCGACTCATATTTGAGACTTTCAGTAGATAAAGGTTAATACAGTATCGGAAGATTAGTATTGATACTAAAATTGCGATATCGAATAAAAAATATCGTTACTGGTATCGTATCAATAGTAGCGAAACATCCCTAGTTACAAAACCCTAAAAAGGAAAACAGTTTCCTAAAATAAGTGAGACAGAAAAGTACATCACCCCATGCACTGCTTACCTTGCTTGCTGCCCCAGGGTTGAAGTACAGCCGGCAGCGGTCAAATAACGCGTCACATTCTTCCTCCACGACCACTATAGAATTTACCAATTCTAAAACCAATTTTGATAACAAATAATTATTTTAACAAACATTTTATCTTAACAAATAATTTATATTACATAACAAATTAATCAATTAATTAAACTATTTTTTATTTATTATTTGTTTAATTTTAATTTAATTTACCGCACATCGGCCACTATTTTAGGTTAGGAAGTTATGTTGCATTTATTTAATGTAAACGTTGCATATATCTTTATGTAACCCTACAAAAACAAAATACAACAAATATGGAATAGTTATTCCATAACAAGTGATGGAATGAAATACACGCGAAATGCATAAGAAGATAAGTGCTTTAGAATAACATTCCAACTCTTGTGTTAGAATATTAACTTTCTGTAGTCAAAATTGGTTTTAGAATTGGTAAATTCTATAGCGGTCGTGGAGAAAGTTAATATTCTAACACAAGAGTAGGAATGTTATTCTAAATCACTTATCTTCTTATGCATTTTGCGTGTATTTCATTCCATTACTATTAATGGAATATCTATTCCATGCTTGTTGTCATTTGTTATTGTTCATTATAAGATATACATTCCTGCGCGCTGAAAAGTAGTGCAAACAGTATCTATACGCGTAGGGATACATTAAAATTAATGAAATGTTTACATTTAATAACTTCTAACATAACTTCCTAAAAAGTACCAAAATAGTGGCCTATGTGCGGAAAATTAAACTAAAATTAAACAAATAATAAATAAAAAAATAAGTTTAATTAATTGATTAATTTGTTATGTAATATAAATTATTTGTCAAAATAAAATGTTAAAATAATTATTTGCCGACCGGCGTAGCGTAGTGGTAACACATGTGCTCTGCACATGGTCTCTGGTTCGAATCCCGTTCAGATATGGAAATTTACTCAAATAAAAAAAATTGTCCTGGCTAATTGCCACAGCAGCAAAAGCCATTAAATTAAATTTAAAAAAAAATATATATTTGTTAAATTTCTTTTTTTTTTCTGGTAGTCGTTGAGAAAGTTGGGTCTGTAATTCGGTTGGAAGAGAAAATTCGATGGTCCTGGTTCTTCAAGCTCGCCTGCCGCTCGCGCTGGGAATGTTCCCCTCGCATCGAATTTTCTCATTCCAACCTTGTTACAGAATATATTATTATGTCCAGTGGCGCAGTCAGGAATTTTTTGTAGGGGGCTCGGAAGACGAAATTATTTAAATTATGAATAATGTTCTCACTTTTGAAATACAAGTGACGACCTAAAAAGAAGTCCTTGCTTCTAAAATACAGGTGACCTAAAAAAAAATCCTCACTTCTAAAATACAAGTGATGATCTAAAAAAAATGTCCTCACTTCTAAAATACAAGTGAGGACCTTAAAAAAAGGTCCTCACGTCTAAAATACAAGTGATGACCTAAAAAAAAAAAGATTCGCATTTCTAAAATGTGAATCTAGTGATGACCAAAAAAAAGGTCCTCATCTTCTATATTTAAATATAAAACACAACATATATTTACATAAAAAAATTTCCTCTTCCTTGGGTGGGGGCAGGTTCCTCGGCCCTCCCTTGGCTGGGCCACTGATTTTGTCACAATTCACAATAGCTACCTGTGAAGATCAGTCGGCGACGCTACTGAAATCACGGTTAACCACGATTCGATTTTTTATGACACCAACCAGTGGCGCAGCCAGGATTTTGTCTTGGGGAGGGCAGAATCAAATTTTTCAGATTTGCGGCACGGCCCTCATCCTAATTTTCTGTGACCCCTGAAGCGTTAATGAAAAATACTTGAGCTTATTTAGGGTAAAAATATATTTAAAAATGTAAAATATACTCTCTTGCCCCCAACCCGTTTATAAGAAATTTCAAGAAACCCTTCGGGATATTTAAAGTTCCATCACTGCTTATCATTTTGTATGAAAGATAGACCGCGACCGAAATCAGTTTGACGCACCTGGTGTTGGATATTGATGTTTATATCAAATAATAATTCCATTATTTGTTGATAAAAAAAAGTTATTGTTAATCTATGTATCAAAAACTTTCATTTGATACCTCACAAAATTTTCCTTTTTTTCTTCGATAAATACATATTTGTTTATATTTTTCGCGGGATAAAGAAGTCTCAATATTTCTCGTACTTATGTTCATTTCTCTAAATTAGCCGCTTGGCCACAATTTTTACCGAATGAACTCATGTGACGGTATAAGGATTTCTTGATTATACCTACGAAACCCTAAAAATAACATGGAAATTTGCATTTTATGTTAATTTCAACACTAATTATAATAAAATATAGCTTATATATTGTAAAATGCATAAGTTATTTTGCTGTAGGATTATGTTAAAATTATTATATTTTCCTTTTATTGGACCTTAAGGGCCCCCAGTATCCTCCCTGAATACGCCACTGTTGTTCAGTACATCTTATATCACTCCTTTTTGTGTGTAAAACATCATAATCTCAAAAATACCTAAGAAGGTATTGATATTTACATTCATCTATAAAATAAAACAAAATACCGATTTTTAGACCGCGACTGTCTCCAAAACTACTCTTTTTGTTATATTTCTACTATTTCTACTCTATTCCACGTTTGAGATATCGTTGTAAAATTACATTATGAAGGTTATAACGAAGACAGATTTCCACTTTATCTTACCTGAATCGAGTAATTAGTTGTTTAAAACAGTTGACATCATTTGACTGGGCGAATGGTATAGTCGATGTGTCAGGGGGGAAAAAGGACCAACGCTCCCTTTCATATAATTCGGTGGAGCATATTTGGAAAGTCGGCGATTAGCCTCGTTGCAGAAATAGGCCGATGTAAAATAAATAAACATATTTGGAAAGTGATGTATTTTCACTTGAACAATAATTATGTCCCTTTATGAAGAGTAGACAATGTTAAAAAAAGGTTTATTTATACGAAAAAAAAAAAGCCAATATTGTTTACAACGAAGTAATTTAAAAATAAATTACTGCCGTGGTTAACAAATTTTATCTTCAACTCCCCGAGCAGCGCCGGGTTATCTGCTAGTATTGAATAATACTTGATAAAAATTGGGCCGAGACCCCCCCCCCTTGCTGCGCCACTGACATCAAAATTCTTCTTTGGTCCAAGCAAGTTTTCTTTGAATTGGGGTGTGGGTACACACGCCCCTTGGGTACGTCACTGACGTAAGATCAAGTTCGCGTTTGTGGTTATCGTGATGAAATATTATAGTTACCTTATATAGATTTTTATTATTTATATTTCTAAGGTCAGGTTTTAAAATAAAATCGATTTATTATTTTCGATACTCCTATGAAATGAATTCATTTTAACAAATAAAACCATAAAAACAATATTTGTAGTAAATTTAAGTGCTATCTCGGTTTTATCTGTTAGTTTTTGTTTACGGAATCTTTTTTGTGTATCTATTTATGTACTTCAAGTTATAAACACTGAGTTATCATAATTTCCTTATTGTCAAAATATTTATTCACGTAAATTCATAAATAACAAACATCTGTTTTGTAAGCTTATGGTAAGTATTATTTTTATTAAAAATATGATTTTATGTCGCAGTTTTATTGAAAATAGTTGAGATTAGCGGTTTTCAACTTCCGTCAGTCATTATTAGCGCTACAGCC
Organism: Liopterus haemorrhoidalis; assembly: GCA_963971575.1. Taxonomy (NCBI): domain Eukaryota; kingdom Metazoa; phylum Arthropoda; class Insecta; order Coleoptera; family Dytiscidae; genus Liopterus; species Liopterus haemorrhoidalis. Next base: position 20,525,997 of record OZ020616.1, on the reverse strand, counting down.
AGTGTTAGAACCTGCAGATATGATTGGGAAAATCTTAAAATAAAAATATTTATATTGATAAAAAACATGTGTACCCCCACTAAGAGTCCCTGACCCTTGCTGACTCCCAAATTTGAAAACCTAGCGCCGCCAATGGTTTTTCAACTCTGGTTAAAATTCTCCGCAATTCTAAGGTGACCACACGTCCTGCTTTGTTTACCATTTACTATGATTCGGTATTGTCAACTGACAATAACTGAAGCACCTCTAGTGAGATTTTGAGAAACTGACAGGTGGAGGATAGTCGAGTTTGTATACTGTTGTTTTCATAGCGAGTTTTTAAAAAATGTCTTTAAAATTGCAAGAAAAAATTAAATGCAACGTGAATTGTTGTGTTTATCTTTGTAATGCAAAAGTAGGTCGTGAAAGAGACCTAAGTTTTCATCGTGTTCCGAAACATGGCAAAAAAGCCTTATTACCTTCAATTATAACCCTAGAGGTTACTTGGGCACTGAGAAAACGGAAAATTTCATTTAACGCAACCCTCATATTGAATAATAAATTAATTTCAATAAATATCACATGAAGATACCATTGAACCTGTCAAAAATATCCTATCTGCGTCAGCTATGATGTACAATGCAGTGGCGCCTCTATCGGTAGTGTCAGATGCCAATACTAGTGTCTGCCAAACTTTTAACCATGTGGCTTAAAAAAATCCCCTGCATAATAGATTAATAAAAAATATTAAAAGAAAATCGCCATCTGATAGCCTATTCGCAAAATATGAGAGTGCGAGTGGGGTTTTCACAAAAAAAAAAACCTCGGGTTGTTCATGGTGTTAAATAATTGGGGGATCTTTATTATATAGGCTATTAAATATCTTTAAGCCACTGGTTCCCAAACTTTTTTTAATCTCGACCCTTTTTAGAACTTTAGAAACGTTCGCGACTCCCCTTTCACATCCGCCATATTTGACCAATAAAACAAAAAATAAAGGGTTTGGCAAAATATATTTTAGGACTTAACAAGAGTAATGATATTATGAAGTATCAATTATTAATGATAAATGTGATGATTGAGTTTGCATCTGCTCAACAAGTGTTATAATTCTTGGTTGTGTTTTTGTCAAGGCCAATCTCATGTCATCTTGAACATCCAGCTTATTCCTGGCTTTTGTCTTGATCTGCAGAAGAGTTGAAAATCCATTTTCGCAGAGGTAAGTAGAAGCAAATGGCAATAGTATTCGAAAAGAAAGCATGGAAACTTTAGGATACGAATGACGCATAGCTCACCAAAATTGAGATACCGATTTTTCCTGAAATATATCAGGCGCAGAGAAGTCATTTCGCAGCTCCAAAAATTCATCCAGCACTTCATCGGGAAGGTCGGTAACATTCAAAGATACATGAAATGGGTTTCGTACTAATGCAGCTTCTTGTTCAGAGAACTCCGGTAAATAACGTTGAATTTCAGATTCAAGGGCTTTAAGGTGGTTATTAATTTCCTCCCTTAGATTATCTACAATTCCCGTCTCCGATTCTTCAGTCTTGGTGCAAAGGTCAAATATGGCAAAGTTTCCAAGATTTACTTTACGGCGCCAGTTTTGCAGCTTTAATACGAACGTCTAGATATTATCTCCGAAATGAATAATGTGTGTTTCTTTACTCTGCAGTTTCAAATTTACCTTGTTTAGCTGATCTAAGTTATCAGATAAATAAGCTACTCTTTGGATCCAGGTTTCATCATTAAAGTGTGTCATAAACTCATGTTTTCCTTTTATTTCTAAGAACTTTTTTTTTCGTTTTTCAATTCTATAACTCGGACAACAACATTTCCTTTTGATAACCAACGAACAGCAGTGTAGAAAAGAAGAACTTCGTGATCAGAGTTCATGTTTTTGCATAGTTCTTTGAACAGACTAGATTTTATATAATTGACAATTGTCACCAAAGAGCCGAGCACTTCTTACAAAGGCTTTGGAAGAGTCTTAGTAGCAAGGGTAAATCGGTGAATCATGCAGTGTAATTCTTTTGCTTGGGGTACAAGCTCCTTAACTTTTGACTGAAAACCCGACCTCGATCCAAGCATGGCTGGTGCTCCATCGGTACACAATCCACACAAGTTTTTCCATTGTAAGTCATTACTTTCAAAAAACGAACTTATCATCTCCATGACGTCTTCACCTTCCGTAGTAGTTTTTAGTGCTCTAAAAAACAAAAACTTTTCTTTGATGTCCGCCAAGTGAATATAACTCACGAAAACTGGCGACTTACGGGAATTTCAATTTTCTGAAGTTGTCACGAGCTAATTTTTTAATGTTTGGAGTTGGCTTTTATATTAACCACAATTGTTAAATTAAATCGTTTAATATGTTTTTATTATCTTTTGTACCCCTTCCTTATTATATACAAATTCCGTCCCGCATTGCCTTCTCAAGAAAATGGTCACTCCTAGGTAAGACATAATTCGACGGCCCTAGCTAAAGACATACTTCGGCGCCCCTAGAAAAGACATAATTCTTCCCCTCTAAATATAATTTAATAGAGGTGTAAGAAAAATATTAAAATAGAAATTTTACATGCTACATAGAAATATAGTATTTCCAAAAGGAATTGGCCACTCTCACTTATTGATTCCAATAATGACTGGACAGTATAACCATTATACCTGCTGAGTTTATGGTTCTGTTAAAAATAGTTGCCAGGACTGTAATAATCATTTAAAATAAACGTGTTTTCTTGTATGCTATTTAGACTGAACTGTATATACTCACATGACATTCCTTCACATTTTTATCAGGCTTAGGACTGGCTATATTTGAATTATAAATATAGGCATGTTTAAAAATCGTTTTGTTTCAAAGTCTTTATAGTATATATTAAATACTTCAAATTTGCACAAACAAAAAATCATTATTTTTTTGAACTTTTCAATTTATGGTAATTTAAAATTATTAAAATATTAATCATTATCACTATTATCATTGTTTATATCACTATCAGAGTTAATGTCTCTACCGCAAATTATAAATTTCTGGTATAATCTCAGCAAGCCAGTATTGTTTGTTTTTGTGACATTAGCCATATGTCATAATAATTGGCGACGTTGTACCTTTCCTCCTGTGGGGTAGTAGGATTTAGTACAAAGTTAACATATAGTTAGTAGCAGCATATCGGCCATCCGCAATTAGAATGCCATTAATCGCGCCACTTTGAAAATCCCTGAAAATGGTACTCGCCTTCCAAATTCTTGAATCATGGGCGCTTCCTCGCCACCTAGCCTTTATATCCATGATCCAGCAGTTAGCATCACATATTACCTGAACGTTCAGGGAAAGATATCCTTTCCGGTTGATGTATATTGCTGGATTAGGACCTCCAGGATTTTTTTTTTATGTGGTTACAGTCGATGTCGCCCACGATTCCTGGCATTCCCGCAACCCTGTGGAACTCTTCTTTTTTTCTTAGCAATTCATTTGCTGTATTTGGGAATTTAACAAATTTGTTTAAATGTCCCGCTAAAGCACAAACAACTTTTTTTTATTATTATCGACCTGGTCGATTGAGAAAAACGATGTAAATCAGCAATGTCTTTTTGATATGCCCCTTTCGCTAAATAACGATTAGTTGCTAAAACTTGCACTTCCACAGATATCGGTAACCCTTTCATATTATTAATAGCGACCAAATCATTTTTTACCTATTGTACAACTTTTCGAGCACTATCTTTACTCATTCTATATATTTTTCGAAATTCTACATCATTATATTTATAAAGTGGATTAATCCGATTTCTATACAACTTATCTTTCCTTGCATTGCGTCAGCCGATTCTCCTAATATTTTGGAGATCTTCTATCCTCTATTGCAGTTCCGCAAAATCCATATCTAATTAAATTGATATTTTATATGTTTTAATTATTTGACATAACTTAAATAATAATATATTAAATAATAAATTAATAATATAAATAACTTAAATTGAAATTAAAAATAACCCTCTCGCAAAAAGTTCCTTACACGTTGCTTACACGACAGTTTTGGTACGTGGAAAAATTACCAAACAGTGGAAGCTGCACGGCCTCCTTGCACGCATAAACTGTGTCTATAAATACGGATTTTTTACCACGCACCTTGCACGAAAAATTACACTTTTCCATCTATAAATACGGCTGTATATGTATAACAACCCCTAAAATTTAGAAACAATAGGATTATAAATTTGGAAACTATCCTTAATGGTTTTTAAGATTAGAAAGGATTAAAATTTAGTTGAACTAGTGTTATATCTATTCAATTTAAATTTAACCCTCTCATGCATAGCGTCCTCATATGAGGACAAAGTTAATGAATTAATTATCTAATTATATATAATATTTTTATTTTCATTTTATTGCATAATGTCATCATATGAGGATAGATTTAGTTCATGCTTACCCTCATAGATGTCTCAAGCATATAATAAACACATGGGTGGAGTAGATCTGATGGATTCATTATACCCTTTTCACACTAGAACTTTAAAACGAGTGACCTTAAAGTTCACTGATGTTTAACATCGGTATGCTTTCACACTTGATGTTTAAATCTCTGGTGCTGTCATCAGCTACAGTAATTTTGTCCTTAAGTTACCGTCATGAAATTACCAGTTATGAACTGTCTGCGCAGACGCACATTTTGAATTATTATAAACAAATATGGATATTTCATTTCATTCTACAATAAAGAATATATTACACCTGTATTAACATGTAAGTCGATACATTTTATCTCAATTATTGTAGCTCTGTATTTTATTATTATAAACACATTATTAAAATAAATAATTGTATTATAACAATAAGTATAAACTTCTTATAACGTCGATATAATACAGTATTCTTATTTATGATAATATAAAATGTTGACAGCACAAATTCAAGGAGTATTTTTTTATAATAGAATTAAGTTGGCAATGCGGACGATGTTTAAGACGCAGATCTCTGTCTTAAACATCGCTTGTATTTAAACGAGGCCATACGGTTTCACATTAGCGTTTAAAGATACATTCACTTTAACATCCGATCTTAAAGTTCTAGTGTGAAAAGGGTATTAGTGGCGTTATACCAAAACTGCATAAGAAATAAAAGATGGTATACATATGCGTATATTTTATCATTTTTTAAATGTTACTATTGTCAATGCTTGGTTGATATGGAGAATGAATGAGCATGAAAAAATGGACTTATTGGAATTTAAAAGTAGAATTGCTACTGCTTTAATTTCCCAAGGAGATGCAAAAAAGAAAAGAGTTCTTTAGTAGCTTTTTAGGTGCTGCCAGTTGTTTGAACGCAAATGTCTGAGTAAAATTATGAAAATTGACTTTGTTATGAGGATAATATTTAATTTAGTGTTCGTATTTCCAACTTTATTTAGTTGGAATTTAAAAAGTTAAAAACAATTCGTTAGTCTTATTTATACATAATGTCCACATATGAGGACGTAAACATTTTTTTTATAAAAACCATATTATTATTTTTAAGAAAATTGTTTTTTTTTAGATTGTAAGCTTAAATATATATTATAAACATTTTTTTAAGAGTTTTATTTCAAATTTGAAAATTCATGCATGAAAGGGTTAAAATTCCCTTAATGCCTCTTATATTCTGTTTACAGCAACGAGTATTAGGATTACTGCCATAAATCCATTACCGCATTGTTAAGCTTCTCAACAAGAGTAGCCATTTCATTTTGGAAATAAATAATAGTTATAATTTTTATAGCCTTCCGTTACCCCATTCCTGTGGTGCCATTAAGCAGCCGCCTAGATTCGCCTAATGGCAAACCGGATCCGTGTTTTATTAATTCATTTTCTGAAAAAAAAATAGTTTTAAGGATTAAAGGCAGGGGTGTATTAAAACAAAATTCTGTGAAAATAAATCTATGAGTATTAAAATCAACAATCTAAAATAAGGCACTTAAATATAAGGCATTGATAAGACATAGAAGTTTCAGAATCGGTGTGTTTAATTATTCACACACGTATGCAAGCGCGCACCCAGAAATTTTTCTTAGAGGAGTCTCACGTTCAACTATACGAAAAATGCGTCCCTTAAATAGTGTAATGTGAAATGTTTAGGGGGGTCAAGCCAGTAAGCTCTCCCTCTGGATGTGCGCCTACACCTATGTGACCTTTTATTAACCCCAATTAAGACCTGATTTGGTTCAGGTGAGGTTACGATTGATCCTATTATCCCTGTATAAGCAGGTTCTTATTTTAACATTAAATACTCGTGGCTGTATCTACCTCTGAGCTGATTTGTAGTATTGAAAAGTAAATATTCAGTGGAATCGGTCAGGACTGAACCTCTTTCAACTATAGGGCGCATTTAAAATCTTGTTATTACATAACGCAGAGTTTCCCAAACTCTGCTCCATGGAGCATCAAGTGCTTCGCGAGCGACAACTAGTGCCCCGCGATCTACTAGTGCTGCTTTATATATAGCAACGATAGTGCTTCGCGACGAATTCTTCTCGTGAAAAGTGCTCCGCGGCTCAAAAAATTTGGGAAACTCTGACATAACGGAACACCGCGTAAAATATTGTGCCAGCTTTTAAAAATCGTGGTCCAAATTACATGACGTTAATGAAACCTTACAGCCATCTTACGCATAAAAATTTAACTAAAAATGAACTGCGAAACTTATTTCAAATTTATATTGTACAAAATTATTAAAAATGCTAGATTTAGTAATTAAGACTTAATGACAAACATTAATTATTTTTGGAAATAAATTTAAGTAATTTATAAATCTCATATTGGCTATTCTAAAGCTTCGTTCAGAACCTCCAAATTAGAAATTAGAATTAACGTGAAATTAGTACGTAGAAATTAAGTAGTGTTCACAATCTAAATTAAGAAATTAAGACGCTGACAGAAATTTATATCGCTTTCTACTTTATCGATCGATATTTGGCAGCCATTTACATTTGTTAATGACTTTTTGAGTGTTTCATAGCTCTGAAAAGAATTTAAACAGAGGAAAAATTATATTTATGCTAATAGAAAACATAAAAATGTGGATAGAAACAAAAAATATGGTCATTGAAATTTTTAGGTTGACAAGTGCTTACTGCGCATGCATCAATTATAAATTAACGTAAGGGTTTGGAGTCTACAAACTTCTAATTTTAATCTATAAGCATAAGTATTAATTTTGAAGGTTGTGAACGATAACGTACAGTTACGTATAACAAACATTTACGTTAATTCTAAGTACTAATTGTAATTCCTAATTTCGAGGTTCTGAACGCAGCATAAAGCTTTAAGCAGAACCAAATGGAATTTTATTTTTGTTAAGTTGTCACGAGCTAATTTTTTAAAGTTTGAAATTGGCTTTTGCTAAACCAAATGAGCAAAAGCCTCAATCAAATGTTACCAATTACTAGAATTCAAAATCTAGTTCCGTTTGAACCAAAGAAACAGGCTATATCTAGAGTTACGACGTACTTTTGCTTGAATTGGATTTAATATGCCTTCATGGGCGTAGTTTTTAAATGTAAAATTTGGCATCATTAAATTCGTTTTTACTACTGATTTCGCAAATGCCATCGATAACACGGGACTGCGAAGGTTGGGCGCTTTTAATAGATAAGTAGTGATAATGCTAGATAAAGTGGGTGGGAGCTTTCAAGGACGGGCGGAAAAATGTCCATGATGAACCGCGACGGGTCGACCATCAGTGATCACAGAAGATTTGGTTAATGCCGTGGACAAAAAGATTCGTGAAGACCGGGGATTCACAGTGTCAACTTAAGCATTGGAATTTTTGAATGTGGGTAAAACAACTTTGCACAAAATTGTCTCCGAAAATTTAAAATTTCACAAATTCTGCGCACGTTGGGTTCCCAGGCTGCTTATTGAGAAACACCAAATGAAAAGAGTGGCTTAAGCTCTTGATTTTTTGGACCGGTATCATAAGGAAGGTGATCAACTTTTCGAGAACATTGTCACAGGGGACGAGACGTGGGTTTATCACATGACCCCAGAGTCTAAACGTCAGTCAATGGAATGACGTCACACGACATCACCAGCCAAAGTCAAAGCCAAGCAGACAATCTCAACGCGCAAGGTTATGGCAACCGTGTTTTGGGCTAGACATGGAGTCTTATTAGCCGAGTTTATGCAGCAAGGAACAACAATAAATGCAGCCGCTTACTGCGCTACCTTGACTAAACTTCGACGTGCAATACAGAATAAGCGACGTGGCCTTCTGACGTCTGGCGTTTTGTTGCTGAATTCTGATCAGATCTTTTGGATGGGATTAACAGATTGACCACCCACCGTACAGTCCAGACTTAGCGCCCAGCGATTTTCACCTGTTCCGCTACCTAAAGGAATTTCTCGGCGGCAAGCGCTTCGCCATAGATGACGAGGTGAAAGAAGCAGTTGAAGACTGGTTATCCTCATAGGCGGCAGACTTCTATGACGTAGGCATACAAAAGCTTGTAGAACGTTATGATAAATGTTTAAACAAAAATGGAAACTATGAAAACTTATTATTATTTATTTTTTTTTTTTGAAAAAATATATTATGGTTCATTTTTCATAAGGAATCGGACCTTAGTTTAAGAATAATCCTCGTATGTATTACACACCAAAAGTGTTGAGTGATAAAAATCACATTTATGCGGCAACGTCAAAAAAATCATGCATTTATGATAGTTCCGCAGGACACAAGATAAAGGCTGCAAGGCGTACTTTTCTCCCTGAGTAGTGTTAATAGTAAGTAAATAATTAAGAATTGCCTTTATCGTAAAAAATTCTCCATATTTCATCTTGTTCTATAGTGAAATAATAAAAAAGTTTATTGTTAATAAAATGAAGAGATACACTTTACTGAAGTTATTTATCGAAAAATATTATCCATGATATTTTCTTTTGAGAATTACAAAAAACTAGACGTGATGGAGAAAAACTAAAACTTGATATGAAATCAGGATTCACCACTCTACCTAAATCACGCCTTAAAATCAAAAGCGGCGGACATTTTATTCTTTTCACAGCCCTGTGTAATGGATAAAATATTGATACGAAATTATATAATTATCACATTAAAATTTTATCTCTGCATAGGTCCATCCAATTAGTGAAGCTTTTGACTTTGATTTGTGGACATTTCAAGTTATTTATTTGAATGATTGCACCACAATCATACTTCCACTTTTAAAGAAGCGATTTTAAAGGTGTTCGCCGCCCTTCATATACCAGCGCCCTTGGCTCCGATACCAACGCCTAGTAACTCTACAGGGCACATACGATGACTGATATATTGCATAATAACAAGATTTTAAATCTCCCTGTATATTGCAATTGATACAAACTATTAAACGTTTATGTTAAATCAGTTGTAACCCTGAAAATATCTCTAAATGAAACTTCTGTGTTTAAAAGTACATTTTGTTCACAATTCATCACTTATTGCCATCTATCGGTCGAATATTTTCTAATGGTTGTTGGTATGATCCTCTCTCTTTCGCTTTTTTCCCCATACAGTTCGTGAAACAATTATCACCCACTCCAAAAGTTTCACCATCTTCTATTGTCTGTGGCATAGCATGTCCAAGTGTTTCCGGTAAGAACATAGTTAAAATGCCGGAAACAATTGCTATAATAGCAAAAATAACAGCCGGTAAAGTAGGATCGAAAGAGTCCAGTAGTGTTATCAGTGGAACTGATACTCCTGAAGCCCTGGCACACATTGAACCCAATCCCATTGCTGAGTTACGAACTACTGTTGGGAATAATTCGGCGGAGTAGTTGTAGATGACGGCGAATGAACTTGCGATGAAGAATTTACCAAACATGGCGATGACAGTTGATTCTGTTGAGCCGGAGAGCATATAAGCAGCAACAATGCAACAGATGCCACCAGCTACCATATTTACACTTGTTAAACTTCTTCTTCCCAATCGGTCCATTAAGAGAACTGTCAGAACATAACTGGGCATTTCTACTAATCTAAAAAAAAAATTAATGTTTAGTATATGTTAATTATCACTTAAAAAGATTAAGTTAACAAAATTTTACATTCAGGACGTTGTGTAGGGAAAGTTATTGAGAGTAGGCAGGTAGCCATCTTGAATTTCTGAACACTACAACTTAAGATGTCAGGGTACTGGATGCGCTATTTGTATAAAATCGCCAGCGGATCGAGAGAGATAGCTGTATACTATGTAGTACTATTAGGTGTACTGGAAAGTTTTTTCGTTTTTATTATTAGTTCAGTATGCGAACTAGTCACGACTTATTCGCTGAATTAAACGAACGTCTTTTGCATTTTGATTAAACTCTGTAATCATGAGTACCTAATTATTGTTTTCATTTAATTTAAACCCCTGCATTTTAAATTGATTGGGAGGTTCTAACACATCCACCCTACTCACCAGACATTTCATCCTCGGACTATCACTTATTTCAGTCACTGGAACACTTTTTAAGAAACAAGACACTTAGAGATATGAACGTTAAAATGGGCATTGAAAAATGTTTTCCTTCAAAAAATCAGGAATTTTATAAATCGGGAATATTTTCTCTTCCTGATAAATGGCAGAGTGTTATATATCACAATTCGATTTGTTTCTATTTTAATAATACCAAATAAACGAAAAAACTTTCCGGTACACTTAATATTTTGTAATCCGCAAACGCAAAGTTGGAACTGGCCTGGTGGTTTTTAAAAACTTTACGTAAAAGTACTACACAGCTTAGAAAATTTCTATCTTTCTCACTCAATCTCCCTTTTCTCACGTTTTTAATGTAAATGTGCTTATTACTCATTATATATCTTATTACTGCATCATTCTAGACTACAAAATACAGTTGTTTTCACCTGAAGTAACAGGAGGGGTTAGGTATGAGATGCGCGAACTCGCTCAACTCGACGCACCTGTGCGACCGAGAACGCACTATAATATAAAAACAAAGCACCCACCAACTGTACTGTACATGTATTTTATGAAGTTTCTCGTATAACGGTTGAGTATGGAATGAGCTCCGCCCGATATTATTTACTAAGTCTACTGATACGTTCATTCTAAACATCTTTACACCGCTGTGACGATGAGAAACGATCGATGTCCAGATATGCGTGGTATAAGATTGGGTATGAGGCAATAACACCGCTGTAATACTTAACATATCTTGTTTAGATAGTCTAATTGCAAACTGCTGGTGACATAATCCTATACAGCGACAAATAGGAAGATTGGGCGGAAAAATTATAATGCCCCGGGCGTATTTCACCTAGCTACGCCACTGTACCGACCTAAATGATCTAGCTACATAGTAATAACCCTGTTGAATGTACCCCTGCAAGATATTGTAGTATATCTTATATCACCAGTTATTCTCTTATGCTGATAAAATTATCGGTAAATACCATTGTGGTTTCCGAACAGGAAGGTCAATAACTGATTAGATTTTTGCTTTACGAAAAATAATGCAGAACGGTCTCGAATTTAATACTGATATGTACCATCTTGTTGTGGGCCTGAGAGGGCTATGGAATACAATACACGAATTTGATTTTCCAACTAATCTAATTAACCTTACGAAGGCTACATTAAAGAACGTAAGCTGTATTATCGGAATCGAAAATTCAAGAGCAAAAATTTTGAGACGCAGCTCGGATTACGACGGAGATATAAAGAAGGAGAAGAAATAAGTACAACTTCCTTAGCACGCAAATAGTCATCGTTGCTGTGCGCCAGAAAATTTAACTAACATCTTTCTTAGCACTAGAAGAGCAGCACAAAGCATGGGATTGATTAATTGATAATTAATTAAAACAAAGCAAAGTATATGGAAATCACCAACATAGACATATGCCAAGAATAAAGGAAAATCGTTATCGGATGATATAACGGTTAATCAGTGGATAAATTCATCTATCTTCAATCATTTCATATTTAATCCCATTTAATAACAACACATTCTGTAAAATTAAAAGGCGTTTGACATGTAGGGGATTGCAGCTAAAAGATACGCAAACTAGTGGACAATATCTGAAGCACGACAATCTAGATTAATCAGCTGTCAATCCTTACTTCTTTTGTGGTATTATTTTTTCGACAATTGTTATTTCATTGATGTTCTGTTGTTATTCTTCATTTATTATTATTGTAAAATTATTGTTTTTGTTAATTTTTCGCTTTTGTCATTTGTTTCTCTTTCATATTTTGTTACCACATTTGCACGTGCTTGAAAATGTTATCACATTGCTGTATGTGCAGATCTTTTTTTTCTCATTTTTCATAAATTACTTGCCGATTCGGAAACAGTGAAGTTAAAAACAAAATTCGATAACCAAGAAATTGTTAGTAGACGTAAGGATTGTGTTAATCGATTGAAAACTGGTAAAGAAGTTAGTCAATTTATAAAAGTATGCTCTCTTTATTTTGTAGAAAATGTTTTTTTTTTTAAGGTAGGGCATGTTTCTAAATTCAGCTAACAATTTAGTGCTAACTTATGCTAAATTAATGCGCTAAATACAAAATTTCAAAAATAAAGAAACGATTTGCTAGATTGTTGCTAGGTTTCAAGGAGGTTATGTAGTTGTTAGTAAAGATAACATTTTATGTAATGAAACGACTTCTTCAAATTATTGTTAGGAATTGCCATATATACAAATTTGACATAAACAAGGCGTGACAGCAGAAAACTATTACGTCAAATGTCAAATTGTGATGTTCACGTGTCTAGCTCTAGCAGCTAGCAGCCTTATTAACCGCTAGATTCGTTGTCTAGCGCTAGTAGCGGACATTTAGTGCTGTAATAAGAAACAGCCTGCTAGAATTTTACGCTGAATTAAGAAACGGTTTGCTAGATTTGTGCTTTGTGCGCTAGATCTAGCGCTGAATTAAGAAACATGCCCGTAGGGAAATTTATAATGTTTTAAAATAACATTTGCAACTTAACGACACATTTTAAACAATCAAGTAATGAAAAAGGTGGGGTGGTTTCCATAACATATAACATTTAAACAGTTTTTATGGCTTTCTGTGTAATGTCATTCATATTTATTGATGACAGTATATTCACTTAATATCCACACACTAGAGATATTAACGGTTACATTATATTACGAGTATAATTACAAAAAACCTGCTAAACAAAAATGTAATGCTGTATGTCTATAGGTAACAAATTCATATTATATAGACTGCCTTACTTCAGCGCTTACCGTCTTGACGCTGCGATCTTAAAATCTAAGTCTTATACTGCTATAATCCGTTCAAAGGTTAGAATGCAGTATTGCTCTTATGGAAAATGGGAGCTTGAATCATTATTACACATGCATTTGAAGTGAACACTGTATTTTTCATGTTTTATTGATGTTAACTGAATATTTTTAATTATATTATGGCTAAAAAACGTGAACTCACTGTGACAGAAAGGAGTCAAATTGTCTTGCTCCATTCACAAGAACATTGCAGGTGAAATTTTCAAAAAAAAAAAAAAAAGTAGTGTTCAAGAAAATCCGTGCAAATTACCATCAAAAAGTTCCAAGAGACTGATACTTATAAAAACAGACAAAAAACCGGAAGAAAATGTGCAACCACTTCCAGAGATGATTGTTTTATAAAAAGAAGTGTTCTTCGTAAACGCTCAATATCGTCAAAAGAGCTGGCTGGTGATCTGTGGGAGCATAGAGAAGTTAAGGTTTCTACTAAAACAATTGGAAGACGTCTAGTGGAATCTAATTTGCATGGAAGAAGAACTCGCCGAAAACAACTGTTGACCGAGCGACACAAAAAACTTCACCTTGAGTGGGTCAAAAGACATTAAAATTGGATACCTGATGAATGAGCGAAAATCATTTGATCTGATGAGTCCAATATAGAAGTAAGCATTGTAATGATTTAATATACTTACGAATTTAATAGAAACATAAATTTCTAAGCTTTCCACATAAATATTTATAGGCGTGTGTATAGGACTTAGTTGGGCCATACAACAAAAGTTTATTTTGGAAAATAATGTCAACTTTGACATTTAAAATCAACATAACTTAGCTGGATTTGACGTTTATTCTATTATTATAATCATGTATCATGTACAGGAGACGGTGGCGCAGACAAGGGGGGGGCGACGGGTCTGGGCCCCTCCCAGGACCAGCAGATTACACGGTGCTGCTCGGGAAGTTGAAGATAAAATTTGATAACCACAACAGTAGTTAATTTTCTTCATTGTAAACAATATTGGCATTTTTTTTTCGTATTGAGATGTGACATTACCGTTGGCGGCGCTGTACTTCAAGGTAATATCGCTGTCGTGTCTAGTATTCAGCTGTCAATATGCTAACAGCGAACAGGTTAATTTAAGCACAGTACATTTTTATTTTATGAAAATGTATCTATCGACATTCTAACAAAAAATCAGCACTAGAACATATGTAATAATTTCAAACAGTACTACAGTCGCGTAGTACAATATTTGACCACCAGACTGCATATCCGAGCGTGTCAGTTCTCAATAACTAAAAATTTTTTTAAGATTGCCTACTCTTGATAAAGTGACATAATTATTGTTCAAGTGAAAATACATTTACGTGTTATTTTTAGGTTTTCGTAGGTATAATCAAGAAATCCTTATTCCGTCACATGAGTCTGTTCGTTCGGTACAAATTGTGGTCAAGCGGCTGATTTAGAGAACTGAATATAAGTAAGAGAAATATTGAGATTTCAAAAATATATCCCGCGAAAAATATAAATAAATATGTATTTATCGAAGAAAAAATCAAGTGAAAGTTCTTGATACATGGATTAACAATTACATTTTTTTATCAACAAATAATGAAATTATAATTTGATATAAACATCAATATCCAACAGCAGGGGTGTCGAACTGATTTGGGTCTCAGTCTATTTTACATACAAAATTATAAGCAGTGACGGAACTTTAAATATCCCGAAGAGTTTCTTGACATTTTTTTATAAACAGAAAAGGGGAAGAGAGTATATTTTACATTTTTAAATATATTTTTCCCTTAAATAAGCTCAAGTGATTTTGAATACCGCTTCAGGGGCCACAAAAATGATGTTGAGGGCCGTATGCGGCCCGCGTGCCCTCGAAATTTGATTCGGCCCTCCCCAAGACAAAATCCTGGCTGCGCCACTGACAGGAGATCACACTAAGCAGCATAGTTTAAAACCACTAAAAACGGGCTTCGTTGGTTTTGGAATCCAGCTCCTCAATTGTTTTCTGAAATTCAAGATGGCTACCTCCCTGAGAATATTACCGTTGTTTGTTAAGTCAGTTTTCGTAAGAGCAAAGTGTCTTAAGTCGGAATATAATTGTATTCTAATGTACTTACCCCATGAGGAAGAGTATTAAGAATGGATTTCCAGCGAACTTTCCAGAATTTAGTGACAGTCCATAATATACTAAAGAATTTGCAAACCAGCATAGGCAGACGTTTAATGTTTTATTTCTTAAATTCGGTGTTTTAAAAAGATCACCAATTCCAGCTCTTGATTTTTCTTCATCTTTTCTGATTTTTTTCCCAACGTTGTTTGCTTCGTAATGCGCAGCATCTAGTTTAATTCCACTTCCATTCATCTTGAGTCCTTTTTGTACTATTTTGACAGCTTCTCGTATTCTACCCTGGGTCCATAACCATGTTGGAGATTCATCCATTAACCACCAGTGGCCAATGAAAATTAACCCATGTAAACCGTAAATCACCTAAAAATTACAACCATGTATAAGGGCACATCTATATTTCAAACAGACGCTACGTTTATGCATAACAATAGTGGTGTCCAACATAATTGCAATGCAAAACCGAAGTGTTATTGACTTCACACGTATTAAGTTATGAAGTCATTTGAAAGAAAACATTTCAGTGAGTATCTGTAAAAAATCAACTGTGGCCACCACAGGACCGACCGCCATAACAAAATACTTGTCTAATTATTGCTGCTTTATCAAAAAATGTCTCAAATAAAAGTTGTTAGTTATTGCTTTTATGTTAACTTTTGTTAAACACAATTTTTGAAATATTTCTCTGCTGTGAAATATTCTCAAAAATCTTATAACGACACGAGTAAACTCCCATTTCTAGTTAACCGATTTTTACCAAAAGTTTCATAAAAATCCCTTTAGCCGAATTTGCTCTGCACTTATACACGGACCGACAAATAGACCGACATACAGACAGGCAAACAGACAGACAGACCGACAGACATCATGCTAAAAATAGTCAAAACGTTATGTAGGGACCTCAATTCGTGGAAATCCATCGAAATCTCTATGAAATGTCAAAATCGGTATGATCACAATACCTCCCTTATAAAGGGTGGCCCATCGGGCACGCCGGATTTAAATTTCCCTCCATTTTTTTTGTATTTAAATTGGCAACTCTAATGTTTGACATTTGTCATCTGCTGTTATTGAGGTTATTAAAAATGGATCGCTATACATAAGAATAACGTATTGTTATTCTTAAAACATTTTACAAATTTGGCGAAAGTTATGCGGAGACTGTTCGAAAAGTTCTTGGTACATATTCATATTTCAATTAATGAGTCCACCGTTCGAAGATTAATTAAAAACATTGTGGAAACCGAATCGTGGTTCGGTTATGAATAAACAAACTCTACCGCGTCCTCGTCCTGTGCGGTCGGCCAAAAACATTGCAGATGTCAGTGAGAGTATCGATGAGAATCCAAGAACATCAACACGTCGTCGTTCTCAACAACTGAACATTAGCAGAACCAGTTTGCAACGAATTCTCACCAAAGACCTTTACCTCCACCCGTACAAAGTTCAATTAACTCAGGAGCTCAAGCCAAAAGACCATTTGCAACGGAGACAATTCGTTAATTGGGTGATGGAAAACCAAACAGTGAATGACATTTTTTTTAAAAACATCATCTTTAACGATGAAGCCCATTTCCATTTGGATGGTTTTGTTAATAAGCAGAATTGTCGAATTTGGGGCAGTGAAAATCCTCGTGTTATTCATGAAAAAAATGCACCCACAAAAAGTCACTGTTTGGTGCGGATTATGGGCTGGAGGTGTAATTGGACCTTTTTTTTTTGAGAATGAGTCTAGCCAAGCTTTAACTGTAAATGGAATACGATATCGTGCCATGATATCTAATTTTTTGTGGGATCAATTGGACGACATGGACCTCGAAGAATTGTGGTTTCAACAGGATGGTGCCACGTGCCATACAGCAAGAGAAACCATCGATCTGTTAAGACAACATTTTTCTGGTCGTGTGATTTCCAGAAATACTGATGTTAATTGACCGGCCAGATCCAGCGATTCGACGCCATGCGATTTTTTCCTCTGGGGTTTTGTAAAATCACAGAGATCTAACGCGATATTTCTGAAATTGAGCCAACTACCTTGCAAAAAGTCTTCGAAAATTGTATCAGGTCTTCAAAATTGAAAAGGGTCAGGGTATACCAGCACAGCCGAGGCGGCCATTTGGCCGACATCGTATTCCATAATTAATGTCAACATGTCTACTTTATAAATCAATAAAAAATTCCCAATTCAATTATAATTATCTGTGTTTCATTTCAAAATCCAGCGTACCCGATGGGCTACCTTTTATATGTTGGCGGTCGGTAAAAATTTTATTTGGTTGTGTTTAACATAAGGAGCATTTTCGGCATATTATGCTTTTTTATTTCCGAAAAGACAAGAATGCTTCGCAGACGTAAAAAAAGATTTGTGCTATGTACGGTGACGATTCCACGTGCCGTAAATAGTTCAGAAAATTTTGTAAAAACAAATTTAATCTTCTAAGCGAAGCACCGGCTAAGACTGATGACGAAATACTGTCGCTAATTGAAAGTGATCGGCATAGAACAACTCGAGAGATCAGAGAAATTCTTGGAATCAACCAGTCAACAGTGTCAAGGCGATTACGCCAACTTGAAATTATTAGTAAGACCGATGGGTGCCGCATGAGTTAAAGGAGAAAAATTTGCTAGACCGAGTTTTTACTTGCGAATCGAGAGTAACTTAAAATAGTCCCAACTTAAAACATAGGTTACATTTCATCCCTATATTTCTCCCTGTAGTAGGTTAAGGAGCAGTAAAATCAAATATCAATTCGACTGACAGAACCCAAAATGCAGAAGAAATGCTAGAGAATTAGATTGGCATATTTACCTGTAACCAGAATCTCTCCTTGATAACAGCGCCCCAAGCGGCAACTAACATAAATCCTCCAGCGAAGACAGCTTGAAAGGCGATACCACAAATCGATCTGTAGTCTGGTCCAACCGTCTCCATGGTAAGTACAAATCCTGTTATGTAGCTACCAGCACTACCGAAGATACCGTAGAGGAATCGAACAGCGAGGAATGAGTAATATTCGGGTATAAAAGCGACAACCACACCAAGGATCAGCTGTAGTAAAGCTGACCAGCAAAACACTGGTTTTCTTCCTACTTTGTCAGCTAGCCCACCAAGAAATACTGCTCCGAAAAACACTCCTATAAAAGAAATGATGTGAAGTGTAAATTTTCACATATTTAAATATGTCTAGGTTGTTATTTCGACTGTAATCACCAGAGCCGCCACTTGCAGGTGTTCAGAGTGTGCACCACATACGACCGGTGCGTCAAAGAGGTAGTATTTGGGGTTGATTCTTGTAGAATCCTACTAGTAGACGGCGGTCTTATGAAAGTTTGCACATGAGCGGAATTTGGGTTCGGATTCTAGAGGGCGATCTTAAGGTGCCTACAGACGGTGTACTTGTATACCATACAGACGAAGCGACCGTGCTGGCCAAGTACAAAAATAGCGAACTTGGGCCAGCGCTTTTAAAATGGCGTCTAACAGTGAAAGTGAGGTTATGGTCGCAGCTTAGACCTTGCTTTTGATATTTAATTAGATTAAAAGTACAAAAATTTACTTTTTACTTTAAGTAGACTTCGTAATTACGCAAAAATGTTTTTAACCTTCCTTTTGAGCACAACACCCTCGACTGATGTGATGACAAGTGTATGCGCGTCGTGTGTACGGTGCTAACATGCATGTATAAATCTGTACCGATGTTGGTCAAACTCCTTTGCCTTGTGACGCCCAGCGTACGCTGACTTGTTGCCCCTACACACGGTCAGCGGAGCTAGACAGGTATAAACATTGGCCGTGATTTGCCACGCCGTCTGTAGGCAGGGGCGGATTTTGGCCTAGGCAAAATAGGCAATTGCCTAGGGCCCGTATTTTTTTGGGGCCCGCAAGATGGTTTTATTATAAATTTTTTCTATTATTTTATGTTTTTTTTTTTTTTAACTAGTAAGGCCCGTAATGAGAACTTTGCCCAGGGGCCCCGATTTTTCTTAGTTCGTCACTGTCTGTAGGCACCTTTGACACGGACAGCTGACATCTACGCGGCGACCCTGGTAATCGCGGTAAATTATTATTGTAACGTTTTTAAGTTCTTCGGTAAGGTGATATGCCAATTAAAACTATTATTTATATTTATCACTTATTTATTATTAATAATACTAGTACAACTATAATTGTCTCACACTAAAACTCTATTAATTTATATTTACATTTATATTTAGTCAATTAATTTATTTTAACAATAACTGTCTATTTATTTATCACCTGTCAAAAATCTGTCCAAAAACTGAATGTCATTTTTTTTTTAAGAACTGTCATTTCCGTTGACAGTTGTGCCTCTTAGATGTTCCAAGTCAAGTGATCCATGGCCGTTACACTGCCCCCTTCTTAAGAACGTTTCGTCCCGAAACATCTTTGGGTCCCTCCGGGGATCATGCAGATACTTACAGTCTGACCCTCGATTGCAGGTAGATGTTAAGTAGAAGTAACAATCGACAGTCTTTCCAGATAGTCCTATTTTTTTGTTAGTATAGCTGCAAACGAGTACCTCAATTCCAGAGCGTTGGAAGAGTTCTTCAATCATGCTTCTCACCACTCTCCAGTCCAGCCCATCCAGTCCACAGTCGAGTTTCGGTATGGCCAAGCACATCACGCCGTCTTCAAGCAGTTGGTCCCGCAAGTCTTGTAGGGTCTCCCACAGAGCATGGTACTTGGGTTTTTCCTGTGAGAACTCTTTGGTCACCAGACAGTAGATCTTCCGACCATTATGCTCTAAACTTAAAGCAGACCCAATCGTTGGACGCTGCTGCTTCAGCTCGTCCACTTTGCCAAACCTCTTTCGGAAAACAACCGCGATCCCCCGGGACATCTTCAGATCACGGGCCACACAATGCGCTAACGCATAGTGTTCAGGAACGGAAAATAGGTCCCGCTGTATCTCCCTAGTTACTCCGTGACGAATTTTGTGGCCCTTGACACACGATGCCATGACTTGGTTGAATACGTCTTCCTCATCCTGGATACACCTTACTTACAGGTCTGGGTCGTCTTCATTAGCACCCGCAAAAGGAGCCAAGCGATTGAAATGGACCACTCTTGGTTTGCCATTGAGTGTCTTCCGGATACGGTAAACGACATCATTTATTCTCTTGATCACTTCATAGGGCCCTTCCCACTTTCGTTGTAATTTTGGAGATAATCCTCGTCGTCGTTTCGGATCATACAACCATACCAGGTCTCCCTGCTGGTAGCCTCCTTTTTCCGCTTTGACGTCGTACTGGTCTTTCATCCGGTCGCTGGAAACCCGAATGCTTGAACGAACCCGATCGTGAATCTCGTCCATCTTTCTTCGTAGTTCACTCACATAATCTTCTCCTGCCAGGTCTTCTCCAGGTTTACAGCCAAATTTCAAATCACAGGGCAATCGCATCTCTCGCCCGAAGAGTACTTTGGCTGGGGATTCTCCTGTTGATTCATGAACGGCAGAACGATATGCAAATAGGAAGAGATGGATGTATTGATCCCAGTCTCGCTGATGGTCAGAGACAACCTTTGACAAATATTTTGCTATCGTCTTGTTCATTCGTTTCACCATTCCGTCAGACTGCGGATGTAATGCAGTTGTTCTCGTCTTTCGGATCCCTAGTAATCCGCAGATATTCTGGAATAGCCCTGATTCAAAATTACGACCCTGGTCAGAGTGCAATTCGAGCGGTACGCCATATCGACTTATGAATTCCCTTATCAAGACTTCCGCGACGGTGACTGTCTCTTGATTTGGAATGGCGTACACTTCAGTCCATTTGGTGAAATAGTCCGAAACCACCAAGATGAACTTATTCCCCAAATCGGTTGTAGGGAATGGACCAGCAATGTCGATCGCGATTCTCTCAAATGGGCTGCCAACGTTGTATTGACGCATTGGAGCCTTCCTTCGCCGATTCGGGCCGTTGCTGCCCGCGCAGACTACACATTTCCTGCACCACTCTTTTACATCTTCTTTATAGTTTACCCAGTAAAATCGTTCGCGTACCTTTTCTACGGTCTTATTGACTCCTAAGTGTCCTCCCGATACTCCATCATGCAGCAAACGTAGAACTTCAGATACCCTGTTTTTCGGTATCAACAGCTGCATCTTCTCTTGAGTACCATTCTCATTCTCCAGGACACGCTTCAAAAGTCCCTCATCTATAACGATGGAATCCCATTGTGCCCAATATGATTTTACGGTCTGCGTGCAAGGAGCTATATCTTGCCAAGACGGTTTCTGGCCTTCTTTCTTCCAGTCCATAATCATTCTTAAATCTGGGTCATTTTCTTGATCTCTCTGAAGTTCAGCATTCTGCCACTGATCATCAACAACCGTGGTTCTCAGTGTTGGTGTACAATGTTCCTCTAAGCGGTTGCAGTGTTTACACTCGGGTGGACAAGGTCTTCGTGACAAGGCGTCGGCATTCTGATGGCTTTTACCCGCTCGATGTTCGGTGTGGAAATCGTATTCCTGGAGTCTCTCAATCCATCGAGCTACCTGTCCTTCAGGATTTTTAAATCCTAATAACCATTTCAGCGCAGCGTGGTCGGTGCGCAACAGGAATTTTCTTCCGTACAGGTATTTATAAAAGTGCTCGATGGATTTCACTACGGCTAATAACTCTCTCCTGGTGACGCAATAATTACGCTCCGGTTTCGACAGAGTCTTACTAAAATAGCCAATCACTCTTTCCTGACCGCCTTGCATCTGAGAGAGGACGCTGCCGATTCCAACATTACTAGCGTCGGTATCTAAAATGAACTTGCCATTAGCAAGAGGATAACCCAATATTGGGGCGCTAACCAATGCCTGCTTAAGTTCTTCGAAAGCATACTGGCAGTCTTGATCCCACTGAAATTTGCGCCCTTCTTCAGTCAACCTTGTTAGTGGTTTAGCGATGTTGGCAAAACCAGGAACAAATCGTCTATAATAGGTACATAATCCCAGAAAACTTCGGATGTCGTGTTTGTCAGTGGGTAAAGGCCATTCTCTAACTGCTTTCAGTTTTTCTGGGTCAGCTGACAGTCCTTCTCCAGAAACTATGTGGCCGAGGTAATTAACTTTCTTCTGGAAAAGGTGACACTTCTTGGGACTTAGCTTCAGATTTGCGCTTCGAAGCCGTTTGAATACCTCCTCCAAATTCTTCAAGTGATCTTCAAAGGATTGGCCTACCACGATTATATCATCGAGGTATACCAAACAGGTCTTCCAGGACAGCCCTTTCAGAACCCTCTCCATCAAGCGTTCAAATGTCGCAGGGGCATTACATAATCCAAACGGCATCACTTTGAATTCCCATAATCCAGTCCCAATTGTGAAAGCAGTTTTCTCCCGATCATCAGCATTCATTCCGACCTGCCAATATCCACTCTTCAAGTCTAATGTAGAAAACATTTTGGAGCCGGCCAGAGTATCCAAGGTATCATCTATCCTGGGTAAAGGATAGCTATCCTTTTTCGTCACGTCGTTTAGTTGACGATAGTCGACACAGAAGCGGGTCGATCCGTCTTTCTTCTTCACCAGTACTACTGGAGAAGCCCAAGGACTATTGGATGCCTCAATTACGTCCTCCTGTTCCATAGACTGAATGATCTGATCCGCTTCTTCACGTTTGGCCAGCGGTAATCTTCTAGCCGTTTGCCTGATTGGTCTGGCATCACCAGTATCTATTTTGTGCTGAACTATGTTGGTTCTTCCCTTGGATCCGTCGTCACCTTCGAAAACATCTCGGTATCGGCATAACAGGTCTTCGACTATCTGTTTCTTTGCAGACGACAATGCTTGGCATGTTTGCTTGATTAAAGTGTTCAGTCGTTCTGAAATTTTATTGTTGTTCTTCACGATGCTGTTCGTTAATCGCACAATTGAGGAGGCTTGCGAGCAATGTCCGACAATGGTCCCTTTTCGTAATGTAGAGGGATAGCTGTTCACATTCATTATTCGGACTGGGATACTGTTCGCACTCTTAACTACTGATTTTGCAATAAGGATTCCCTTTCCAGTATTGACATCATGGTTTCTTGGTTCCAATACCAGGATGCGACCTTCTGGAACCTCACAGCCTAATTTGGCGTCAACCAAAGTTTCACTTTGGGCAGGCAGAATAATATCCTCATTTATTGTTACTCTCGCAACGATGTCTTCGCGTTGGTGCAAAATCAACTCTTCATTGCCGATCTTTACGATCCCATTCTTCAGATTTAAATCAAATCCATGTGTCGTCATCATGTCCATTCCAAGGATGATTTTGTCTTCAATATCGGCCACCAGAAATCGGTGTTTGATCCTGATGCTGCCGATGGTGAGGTGAACATCTATCTCTCCGCGTACTCTAGCTGAATCGCCAGTGGCTGTTCGGAGTTTCCATCTGGTTGGCCTCAGATGCAAAGGTGTTTTCACCACATCAGGCCTCACAATTGATCTTGTAGCTCCCGTGTCCAGTAACAAGGAATACAGTCTGCCATTAACTACACCATCCACGAACACACTAGTGTTGTGCATCCTCATGGACGCTATGACTGCAACTGGGGTCTTCCAGGTACCAGTCGATGGACGCCCCCTTCCATCGACCCTCTCTAGTTTTCCTGATTCGCTGCTCGTTTTTGTGGGGGTCTCCTACACTGGCTACGCATATGCCCGACTTCGCCACACCTCCAACACTGTGGTTGTTTCCTTTGTGAATCAGTTTTACTCATCTCCTCTATTTTCTCTAATATTTTCAAACAAATTTGTTCCGACTTGTTGGTCTCCTCGTCTTCATCCAGAACTCGTACTCTTGCGTGCTTTGGCTCAGATTTCTTGATAGCCTCGAACTCTAGAGCTTGATTGAGAGCATCTTTAATAGTCTTGCATCGCGCTAATTTTACAGTTCGTCGCGTCTCGTAGTCTCGGAGTCCTCTTACAAAGCTTTTCACTGCAAGAGTTTCAAAAACATCTTCACTGATCCTTGGGAATGACAATCGAACTAATCGGACTATATCAGCCTCGAATTCTTGCAAATTCTCGCCCGATTTCTGGAGTCTGTTATCCAGTTCCGAATTATAAACTCCCTCCATCAATCTCTTACCATAGCGAGTCTCCAGCCGTGCAATCAATTCCTCATAGTTTCCTCTGTCTTTTAATGGAATATTCTGCAGCACATGAATAGCATCGTCACGTAAAGAAACGCTCAATACTTGCGCTTTCTTTTCTATAGACCATCCTTGCATCATGGCCGTAGTCTCGAATAATGTTAAGTAATCTTCCCACGAGGATTTACCATCGAAAGTAGGTAATTTAGGGATCAGACCGGTTTCAAATTTTTCTTCCCTTTTCACACCCTTAGTCGGCACACCATCAGATGATGTTGTTGATAGTGCTGAGTTGGTTGGCTTCTTCGTTTATTAGTGTCTTTAGCCTATTCTCCAGCTCAACCAACTCCGACTCCACTTTATCAATTTTACCTAATCTTTCTTCTATTTCTGCTACTTTTTCTGAATTTTCTAGTAATTTAACTCTTAAGGCTCCACAATTTTCCAATAATTTTGTTTCTAAATTCCTGGAATTTTCTGATAATTTTGCTTCCAATACTCTAGAATTTTCAGATACTAATGAAGTTAGTTCTGTTTTTAAAGTTCCCGAATTTTCTAATAATTTTGCTTCTAAATTCCTGGAATTTTCTAACACTAATAAAGTTAATTCTTTTTTTAATGTTCCTGAACTTTCTGCTAATAATTTTGCTTGAAGCGAAGCGTTCGTCTCAAATACATAAATATCTGGATTTTTACCTTCCTCCAACATCTTTTCGTAAAGTCGTGCCTTAAGTTCCGACTTCTTTCCGCTAATGCTCAGTTCCCGTTCTTCTAGTTCTTCTTTTAACTCTGTTATTTTGAGTTCATCCAATTTTTTTGCATTAGCCATTTTGAACAATTTTATTTAAAACAACTTGTATATTTAAAACGTCTACTACTTTTATTTATTTAAATTTTATTACTGTTTATTTATTACTTAATATCACCTTACCCCACACCTGACACCAATTGTAACGTTTTTAAGTTCTTCGGTAAGGTGATATGCCAATTAAAACTATTATTTATATTTATCACTTATTTATTATTAATAATACTAGTACAACTATAATTGTCTCACACTAAAACTCTATTAATTTATATTTACATTTATATTTAGTCAATTAATTTATTTTAACAATAACTGTCTATTTATTTATCACCTGTCAAAAATCTGTCCAAAAACTGAATGTCATTTTTTTTTTAAGAACTGTCATTTCCGTTGACAGTTGTGCCTCTTAGATGTTCCAAGTCAAGTGATCCATGGCCGTTACATTATTTTAAATCAATTTCGCTTAGTAATTTATGAAGCAGATGATGCGGCGCAACAGGGCTGATTTGGGATTGATGTTTTGACAAAATGTTTTATAATTGGTGGTCAGCACAGCTGATACATTGATACATACAGGTTGTATAAAAAAGGATGGAACACGATATGGCTCGAAAACGTAACGTGTGAGCAAAGTATCCCCGAAGAATTGAATGGTAATATTGAAAAATTTTCGGAACAAACCGGAAGTATAGGACATAAAGGGAAAATTTGATTATTTAAATGGGGACATATATATATATCGTGTTGGGTATCTCTACTCTTGAGCTGAGTTATATATAATTCAGAGCATGATAAAAATATTTCACTTTCAAGTATTTTAAAGTTTTTCTTTCAAGTAAGTCTTTCTAAAAAGTGAAATATTTGTATTTCTATTATGCTCCGAGCTATATATAGCTGAGGAGTAACATTGCGAAAGTGTTTAAATCAAAATGGAAGGCATTTAGAACACTAAACAAAAATACTTTACTTTCAAGTCGTTATAAAGATTACCATTTTTCGTCAATCGTAAAATATATTGATAAAATGTTCAAGTAAAAGTGTTTCTTTTCAAAAGCTCAAGATAACCAACACGACATACGTTCTCAATTAAAAAATGAAAGTTGTCCTTGGTATCCTCTATTTCCGGTTTGTTCCGGAAAATTTTAATATTACCATTTGATTCTTTGAGTAAACTTTAGTCATCATTTTTTTTTTCCCAACTTGCTCACACGTAGCGTTTTGGAGAAAAATCGTGTTTTCTTTTTTTGGATGCATCCTGTATATATAGGTATACATTAGGGTTTCTCCCGGGATTCCGCGATCCCGAAAGATTTTTAGCTATAAAAATCCCGGAATATACACAATGATTGTTTTCTATTCATTAGAATTATTATTTATCTTTTACTTTAACTCTCCGACGCATATCAAGGTATTTTTTTTTCGTTGTAATTTTTTATAAATATTTTTATATTTTTTCGAAATAATTCAAATAAGTTTCTATATACTCAAATTCAAAAGTAATTGTTTTTAAATGCATGTATTATATGTGTTTCAAAATGATTGAATGGGTTACAAGAATTCCAATGAATTAAGCTAAAATTCCATTCCTAGAATGATCCCCGTAAAAAATAACAAAGGTGCGACAAAGATTATTATCCCGGGACAAAGAACATTTTTGTCCCGGAATCCCGGGATAAAAAAAAGCCGGGAAATGAGAAAACCCTAGTATACATATCTATGAACAAGAATTATCATCGTATTTTCTGTTTTTGTTATGAAATTGTTTATTTTTTTTATTACATGTACCTACTAAATGTATGTTTATTTGGCCTTTGGTATGTGTAATAAAAATAATAATAATAATAATTATTATTATTATTAAAAATTTAAGCAGATTTACTTATACACTCAACAAAATAACCTAGAAATTTTTGATGACGTATTTGATGAGGGTGAAAAAGAAATTTAAGATTTTATAATTGGTGTGCAGGTAGGACCGCTGCGCATATGTCGACCGTCCGTGTGCGGGAATTCTTGGGACCGCTCTTTGTTAGAGTCGACTCCAAACGCCACAAATATTGATGAAAGTTTGCAAACCTGCCCAATTTTCGCTAGATTTTAGTGTGGGGCGGTATTGCATTGAATATCCTCGGACCTTTTTGATGAGTATATTATGGTACAAGCTTATAAAAAGAATTGATTCAAGCTGCCTGTCCAATTGCAAAAAGTATTCCTACTATTCAAGCGAGTGTCGAAAAACTATTTTCTGTTCTAAAACTAATACTAAATGACGTAAGACAAGCAATGAAAGCCGGCTTGCTTTCCGCAACTCTGTTTTACAGAATAAATTATGGCTATGAGTTATATTGTAAAACTATGAATTTATTATTTAAAATATAAAAAACTTTATTTTCTTGGAGCATAGAACGGAGCTGAAGCAGGAATTTCGATGCCGGAGTCGGGCTGAAGCAGATCAATTTTAAACTGCACTGCTCCAAATCCCTAATTTCAAGCGCTTCATTTTGAGCAAGACCAACGTCTCTAGAGCAGATGAATAATTTTATGAGGTCCATCAATAAAAAATACTTTTCGTTTCTTAATCTACGCTCAAAGAGCTTTCTTTTGACACCCTATACCAGTAGTTTTCAACCTTCTTACATCTGCGGAACTCTACAGTTTAAATGCTATTTCTTTGGAACCCCAAGGCAAAAAGTCACGATAGACTGTCTTTTTTTAATTTTAAAGTCAATCGTTTTAAAACATTAATTTAGATGTTTATTATTGAATTTAGTCTTAATCTAAACTGATATTTTATAGCTAACTATATTTATATATTTTTTAAATATAGGTATACTATTTAACTTTTTAAAAAATTCAATACCTATCTAATTTAATTTTTAATACAAATTATAAATAAAAATTGAATCGAATAATTAGCGATATGCTGTTTTGAATCTTACTTATTTATTTATTATAGACATTTATTAGCAATCATTATAAACATAAAATAAAAGTAATATAGTAATTTCTAAACATAAGTACATATTTAAATGGTAGGTGATATAAGTAAGAAGTAAATAATAGTCCATACTCAACAAATTTGAACTTTTTGTCGAGTAAAATTAGCTGTTTTGAAATCTATATATATAAAAGGCAGTGTCCTGACTGACTGACTGACTGACTGACTCACTCATCACCGCCCAGCCCGAACCCCTGGCCCTAGAAACTTGAAATTTGGAGAGTATATTCCCTCCATGACGTAAGCACCCACTAAGAAGGGATTTTTCGAAAATCCACTCCTAAGGGATGAAAAGGGGTGAAATGTGATTTCACGAATTCCTTAATATCTCTTAGGGCCGATGGGATATCGACTTAGTTTTTGCTTACAAGTATTACCCATACAAATGCCGAAAAACCAATTTCGGGATTTTGCCCTAATCAACCCCTAAAGGGGTGAACCTACAATCGGGGTGGATTATACATCCCGTTGTATTTCCTGTGTTCGTTTAGTTGCAAGATTACTTTTTGGCACATAGGTGTCTTTTTAAAATATCTCGAAATGGTATTCACAGTTTTTTGAAATTTCACCCCTAAAGGGTGAAAAGGGGTGAATTGTGATTTTAAGGATTCTTTAATATCTCTTAGGACCAATAAGATATCGACTTGCTTTTTGCTTACAAAGATTACCCATGCAAATACCGAATCACCAATTTCAGGATTTTGTCCTAATCAACCCCTAAAGGGGTGGATCTACAATCGGGGTGAATTATACATCCCGTCGTAATTCCTGTGTTCGTTTAGTTGCAACATTACTTTTTGGCACATAGGTGTCTTTTTAAAATATCTCGAAATGAGTTTGACAGTTTTTTAAAATTCCATCCCTAAGGGTTGAAAAGGGGTGAATTGTGATTTCAAGGATGCCTTAATATCTTTTAGGATCAATAAGATATCGACTTACTGTTTGCTTGCAAAGATTATCCATACAATTACCGAAAAACTTATTTCAGGAATTTTTCCTAATCAACCCCTAAAGGGGTGGATCTACAATCGAGGTGAGTTATACATTCCGTCGTATTTCCTGTGTTCGTTTAGTTGCAACATTACTTTTTAGCACATAGGAGTATTTTTAAAATATCTCGAAAAGGTTTTGGTAGTTTTTTAAAATTTCACCCCTATAGGGTGAAACGGGGTGAATCATGATTTCAAGTATTCCTTAATATCTCTTAGAACCAATAAGATATCGACTTGCTTTTTGCTTACAAAGATTACACATACAAATACCGAAAAACATATTTCAAGATTTTGTCCTAATCAACTCCTAAAGAGGTGCATCTACAATCGGGGGTGAATTATACATCCCGTCGTATTTCCTGTGTTCATTAGTTGCAGCATTACTTTTTGGCACATAGGTGTCTTTTTAAAATATCTCGAAATGGGTTTGACAGTTTTTTAAAATTTCACCCCTAAGGGTTGAAAAGGGGTGAATTGTGATTTCAAGGATTCCTTAATATCTCTTAGGACCAATAAGATATGGACTTACTGTTTGCTTGCAAAGATTATCCATACAATTACCGAAAAAATTATTTCAGGAATTTGTCCTAATCAACCCCTAAAGGGGTGGATCTACAATCGAGGTGAGTTATACATTTCGTCGTATTTCCTGTGTTCGTTTAGTTGCAACATTACTTTTTAGCACATAGGAGTATTTTTAAAATATCTCGAAAAGGTTTTGATAGTTTTTTAAAATTTCACCCCTATAGGGTGAAAAGGGGTGAATTATGATTTCAAGTATTCCTTAATATCTCTTAGAACCAATAAGATATCGACTTGCTTTTTGCTTACAACGATTACCCATACAAATACCGAAAAACATATTTCAGGTTTTTGTCCTAATCAACTACTAAAGGGGTGCATCTACAATTGGGGTGAATTATACATCCCGTCGTATTTCCTGTGTTCATTAGTTGCAGCATTACTTTTTGGCACATAGGTGTCTTTTTAAAATATCTCGAAATGGGTTTGACAGTTTTTTTAAATTTCACCCCTAAGGGTTGAAAAGGGGTGAATTGTGATTTCAAGGATTCCTTAATATCTCTTAGGACCAATAAGATATGGACTTACTGTTTGCTTGCAAAGATTTACATACAATTACCGAAAAACGTATTTCAGGAATTTGTCCTAATCAACCCCTAAAGGAGTGGATCTACAATCGGGGTGAGTTATACATTTCGTCGTATTTCCTGTGTACATTTAGTTGCAACATTACTTTTTAGCACATAGGTGTCTTTTTAAAATATCTCGAAAAGATTTTGATAGTTTTTTAAAATTTCACCTCTAAAGGATGAAAAGGGGTGAATTGTGATTTCAAGGATTCCTTAAATCTCTTAGGGCCAATAAGATATGGCCTTGCTTTTTGCTGACAAAGATTACCAATACAAATACCGAAAAATATATTTCAGGATTTTATCCTAATCAACCCCTAAAGGATGAATCTACAATCGGGGTGAATTATACATCCCGTCGTATTC
The DNA here is from genome assembly GCA_963971575.1 of Liopterus haemorrhoidalis. Taxonomy (NCBI): domain Eukaryota; kingdom Metazoa; phylum Arthropoda; class Insecta; order Coleoptera; family Dytiscidae; genus Liopterus; species Liopterus haemorrhoidalis. The sequence continues at coordinate 20,495,243 of OZ020616.1, read as the reverse complement.
CCTGTGTTTATTGAGATATAATTATATAATTATAATTGAGGTTTCTTTTTGGCACATAGGCGTCTTTTTAAAATATCTCGAAATGGTTTTGACAACTTTTTTAAATTTAACCCCTAAAGGGTGAAAAGGGGTGAAATGTGATTTCAAGGATTGTTTAATATTTTTTAACACCAATAAGATATCGACTTGGATTTTGCTTAAAAAACTACCCTTGCAAATGCCGAAAAACCAATTTTTGGATTTGGTCCTAATCAACCCCTTAAGGGGTGGATCTACAATCGGGGTGAATTATACATCCCGCCATATTTCCTGTGTTCGTTTAGTTGCAACATTACTTTTTGGCACATAGGTGTTTTTTTTTTTAATATCTCGAAATGATTTTGACATTTTTTTTTAATTTCACTCCTTAAGGGTGAAAAGGGGTGAAATGTGATTTCAGTAATTCCTTAATTCTTTTAGGACCAATAAGATATCGACTTGGTGTTTGCTTACAAAAATTATCCATACAAATGCCGAAAAACTTATTTCAGAATTTCGTCCTAATCAACCCCTAAAGGGGTGATTCTACAAACGGGGTAGATTATACATCGCGTCGTATCTCCTGTGTTTGTTGAGTTATAACGTTTCTTTTTGGCACATAGGTGTCTTTTTAAAATGTCTCGAAATGGTTTTAACAGTTTTTTACCTTTAACAAATATAACCCCTAAAGGGTGAAAAGAGGGAATTGTGATTTCAAGGACGCCTTAATATCTTCTAGGATCAATAAGATATAGACTTGGTTTTTGCTTATAAAGATTACCCATACAAATGCCGAAAAATGAATTTCAGGATTTTATCTTAATCAACCCCTAAAGGGTTGAATCTACATTCGGGGTGAATTATAGAACCCTTTGTATTTCCAGCGGTTGTTGAGTTATAACATTCCATTTTGGCATATATGTGTTTTGACAGTTTTCTTTCACTCCTAAAGGGTAAATTAGTATTTTTTTGTTAGAAATAAAAAACTCGGAGAGTATATTTTTCAGTATGACGTAAGAACCCACTAAGAAAGGATTTTTTCAAGTTCGACCCCTATCTGGTGAAAAGGAGTAAAATGTTTTTTCACGGATTCCTCAATATCTCTTAGGACAAATGAGATATCGACTAGATTTTTTGTTACAAAGGTTACCAATACACAAGTTTAAAAACAAACTGCGGATTTTATGCCAATGAGACCATCAATATACCGTAGCGAAGCACGGGTTTTCAGCTAGTATATGTATATGACCTACTAATGACGAAAATGGTTATTCAGAAATTTGTAGCACCCTCAGATTTAAAGTTATTCAATTTTCAAAATTTACCAAAATCATTGTATCCAAGCAAAAAGTAATTAAAAAAGCAGAATAAAACCATTTAATTAAAATTTAAGAATCCCTGAAAACTTTCCACGGAACCCCAGGGTTCCGCGGAACACAGGTTGAACACCACTGCCTTACAGTAACAATCCAAAACATTCTATATTTACAAAACAAAATAGTATATTCTGTAACAAGGTTGGAATGAGAAAATTCGATGCGAGTGGAACATTCCGAGCGCGAGCCGCAGGCGAGCGTGAGGAACCCTACAAAAACAAAAGACAACAAGTATGGAATAGTTATTTCTTTACAAGTGATGGAATGAAATATATGCAAAATACATAAGAAGATAAGTGCTTTAGAATAACATTCCAACTCTTGTGTTAGAATATTAACTTTCTGTAGTCAAAATTGGTTTTAGAATTGTTAAATTCTATAGTGGTCGTGGAGAAAAAGATGTTCATCATTGTACATTACTCTGAATGAACATGAACTGAACATTTTGAGATTTTTAGACCCGTTTAGAGGGGGAGGAGGGGCAAAGAAGACAAATGAAGGGCCCGGGCGGCCCAAGGCCCTTGACGATCGATTATTTCTTGTTTTTCCATAAATGAAAAAATACAATAAACAACTTTGATAAAGTATGAAAATAGTCGCATCAGGTGTTTTATGATAAGTAAATTGCTCTTTTTGGAAATAATTTTATTTTTATTATTTCATGAGATTGTCTTTATCAAACAAAATAAATATCGTGCGACAGTATTTATCAAATAAAATAAATAAATAAGTTATGATTTGTTTACGGTAATTACTTTTCAGAAATATTAAGCCGAGACTACACGAGGCGGTTTGGGCGACACAGCGGCCTATTCGGCAATTGTATTTTTGTATCATTTTGTATTTTATCTTTCATTTTCAGAAAATGTTGCATGTGTACAGGCAGCGGCGGCCGGTGAAGCATGTTTAGGAGGGCAATTGGTATGATCGGACAAGCTCGTACTATATCCCTCAACAGTAGTATACCAACGACAAAGCACGAACGTTTTGTTTAACCTTTGTAAATCATTCTTACAATAAACATTTTTTGGTTAAGGTTAATATCATTTTAAAATATAATTTTCTTTATATTTTGATTTTTTGTTTCATTCTTAATACAAATTTGCATTTTTTTTTTTTTTGAAAAATATGTGAAAAAGTATTTTATTTTTGACATGTCATTCGTTTCCATGGTTTCGCTGTTCGAATTTTAAATTTTCACATGACAACGTCAAAAATGATATAACCCAAGCAAGGTCCCTTCTCGTGCCAACCTAAAAGAACGAAATTCCCATTTAGTTCCGGCTGTAGCTATCTTTTTATATATTGAAGTTGGCTTTTCCTGAACAAAATGATCAAAAGTTTCAAACAATCGGTAAAAGTTACTAGATTCGAAAATCTAGTTCCGCCTAAACCAAAGAAACAGACTTTATGTTATTCACTTTTATAAGGAATAGTTATGTTGGTTACTTTTATAGTGTATTACTGACTTTAAATGTCATTTAAAAAATTTCCTTGCGCTGTAAATCAGACTTCAGATTTGTTGGTTATGATCATTATAATTAAGATATTTTTTATTATGACATATGTCAAACTGACATTTTTTAGCATTTTTTAATATCAACATGATATACAATTTCAAAGATGCAAACTATTGAAATCAAAATTTCCTCTTAATTTGTTTTTACAAAAGTGAATAGCATATATAGGCTATTCCAAACGATAAGGCGGTACTAGATTTTGCAATCTATACTCTATCTCCGAAAGACTGATAGTAATAAAATTTATTATTTGTAAAAAGTTATTGTATTATCACACAGAAGCGGTAAAACAAAAGCGACAAAATATGAATATTTCGAAACGAAATATTGCTAAAAACAACCGAGTGTGCCGCACATATTATATGGGAATAGAGATGGGAATTTCGGCTCAGTTTGCGGAACCGGATCAGTGGAGGTCGTTCAGTTTGTTGAGCCGGTTCATTGATCCGGCTCAGTGATCCGGTTAAGTAAACATGTCTCCGAAACACAGGACGGTCGTTAGTTCGTAGGTAGAAAGTCGCTTAGAGCCGGTTCTTGCAATATATAAACTGTAAATATGATCCCGAGACACAGGTCGGTCGGTTGTTCGGTCGTAGGTAGAACGTCGTTTACACCCGGCTCTTGCTTAGAGCCGATTCTTGCAATATATGAACTGTAAACATGATCCCGAGACGCAGGTCGGTCGGTCATTCGGTCGTAGGTAGAATGTCGCTTAGAACCGACTCTTGCTCAGAGCCGGTTCTTGTAAACATGATCCCGAGACGCAGGTCGGTCGGTCATTCGGTCGTAGGTAGAATGTCGCTTAGAACCGACTCTTGCTCAGAGCCGGTTCTTGTAAACATGATCCCGAGACACAGGTCGGTCGGTCGTTCGGTAGAACGTCGCTTAGAGCTTAGAGGTAGAACGTCGCTTAGAGCCGACTCTTGCTTAGCGCCGGTTCTTTTAAACATGATCCCGAGACACAGGTCAGTCAGTTGCCGGTCGTCCGGTCGTAGGTAGAACGTCGCTAGCCCCGACTCTTATCTAACATTTTTGAAACAAGCAATTCACTTTATGTAGCTACTGTATTTTAAACCAGATGTGTTAAGTTTATGGCGATGTTTATTGCCCTTATAAATCGGACATCTGGGATTTGGGCAATATTTTTAATATTTTTATATAGTATGGTTGTAAGAAAATACAGACTAACCCTATTAGTTTCAAATAAAGTGCCCTACAAATTGATGACAAAATACACTTTATGATAATACATTACAAGCCAAGTTCTCGCGAAGTTCAACATGACATCGATCCAGATCCGGATCACTCCGGTCACTGTTCACAATCGCCCGACCAATCGTATCCTTGAAACTTGAATCTATACAGTGAGCCGTGAGCCGGCTCATTTCAATTTGGTGAACCGTGTCACTTCGGTCAGTGTACTGAGCCGGCTCAGTGAGCCGGTTCGTTCATGAACGACCCATCTCTATATGGGAATACGAACTAGGGTTAAACACAATAGACCATAAAAATTTGACCCTAAAATTTTGAGGAAAAATATGGTCACAGGGGTGTGTTTAATGATATGATAAATATGGTCACAGGCGTGCGTTTAATAAAATGATAAATAGTAATATAGAAATACACAAAACCAATTTAAACGTGTTTAAAATGTGCACGCCACTGGTAACTGCCTGACAAAATGATTTATTACTATCAGTCTTTCAGAGATAGAGTATAGTTACTTTCATCGTTTGAATCGTGTTTTTTGGCCGTTTTGTTTAAGCTTTGTAAATCATACTTGCAATAAACATTTTTTGATTAAGATTAATATCATTTTAAAATGTCATTTTCTTTATATTTTGATTTTTTGTGTCATTCTTAACATAAATTTCCCATTTATCTATTTTTTATCAATAAAATATGTAAAAAAAGTATTTTATTTTTGACATATGTCATTCGTTTCCATGGTTTCATTGTTGGAATTTTAAATTTTGACATTCTAACGTGAAAAACGAAATGACCCAAGCGAGGTCCCTTCTCGCGATAACCTAAAAGAACGAAATTCCCATTTAGTTCTGCCTAAACGTTTGGAATAGCCTGTGTATGTTAAGAATCATACCTTTTTTTGTGGGGTATCCGAATATATTTTTGTATGAAGCCCCGTAATTACTGTCCACGGCATTCTTTCAGACCAGTGTTTCTCAAACTTTCGACAGTTGCGGACCACTTTCTGAATTCCACGCTAACCGCGGACCATCAATATCAAGAAAAAATGTGTTTTTGCGAAAAGGCCCATTATTAATACTAATGAAATGTTTTGTTCGCGCACCAGTAAGAACTGACTCGCGGACCACTGTTTGAGAAACACTGTTTTAGGCTAACCCCTTTTAGTTATAGGGTCTGTTAGAAAAATATAAAGCCTGTTTCTTTGGTTAAGGCGGAACTAGATTTTCAATTCTAATAAGAAAAAAATAAAAATAAAATAATAATAATAATAATAATAATAAAAATATAGCTCATTTAATTTTGAAAAAATAAATGAAATTACAAAGTAAATATGTATGTATCAGTGCAGATGCTAAACACCTGCACAAACATGTAAACTAGAAGTTTGTAATAAGGCAAATAACAGTTAAAGAATAAGTTTATGAACAGATCCAACCGCATGTCCGACTTGAGACGTGTTAGATATTCAGGTCACCGCGAATGCTAAAATTATCTGACTGATTTCATTGTAATCACTGTGTAGTAAATTTAAGTAGAAGAACTCTATTTATTAATTAAATTCAAGAAAGCTAACAAAGCGCATGCTTCGACTAAGAGTTTTACTTTTATCTACAAGTACGCTGATTTGCTACGAACAGATTGACTGAAGGTTACTGCGAATAAAAAACATCATGTCAGGAATAGTAACTATTACATCCGTGAAGACTAAAGGGATTAAGCCGCATTCAGAGCACTTAAATCAATAGCTTATGCACTGTAGCTTATAGACTATTCACTATCACCAGAAAGTTTGTCATATGGTAAGACGTGAAACAGTTCAGACCTCCAAATTTAATACGTTGTTTGTTGTGGATAGTGAATAATTTTCTAAACTTTGTAGTTAGTGAGATGTTTTAATGAGACAGACATATAAACACATTGGCTATCGCATTCTATCAGTGACACCGTAGTTATCGTATGCCTTTGCATAATCTAACATAATGTCATTATTAACAAATCTTGCTCAAAAATACAAAGATGGACAGTAAATATGATCAATTTAGGTAATTAGGTTAGGTTTAGTTAGTTAAAATCTAAGACAACAGAAGTATAAAATCGATAATACATAGAATTAATTTTACGAAGCTATGTAGTTAGTTGGTAAACGCACAGGTGGCGGACTATTCGTAACACGTTAATTTCTAATTAGCTGTGAACGGTGTTTAGAACGTTAACACTATCCATAGAAACATAACTCAGAGCGTAACAACGAACAGTCTATAACGTATTATTTAAAGAGGTCTGAATGCGGCTTTATTGCGCATACTTGTAGTGCTCCTATCTGCTAGAAACTTCAACCGCGAATATATCTAATATAAATTGGAAAAAAAAAATGTAACTCCTATATTACATGCTGTTTGTTTTTTAAAAATGATTTAAATGTCTATAAAAGCATTAAGTTGAAATAAAATGTTTGCTAAGGTAACGATAATAATATAATAATGTAGAAACATTTCACTATTATATCCTGGTTAATGACCTCAGCAGTCAAGAACAGACCAAATTGAATTAAAATAAAATTTATGTGAAGTGTGAATTTTCACACATTTCAGGGTTTTGTAGGTATTTAATAAGTGTAAGAAGCCATAATACTGCATAATAGTGGATGTTTAGGAATATTTGTTCTGCAATCACATTAAAATCAACAAAAAGTTTTTTGATAGTCACTTTTCTTCGTTATTTGACAAAAATCCCAGCGTTTTTTTCAGCATTTGCTTCGTATTCAGGTCTTCATTAGATTAATAAGAAATATATTGATAAATGGCTTAATTTTTTCAATTTCAGAAACGTATTTCTCACTATTAACAATGTGTTATTTGTTTTATAAGTATTTTATTACTACAAATGATTTATTCTTCTTAGATACTTTAAAAACAAATATCTAATGTAATTCAAAAAATAAGTTAATTCACAGCGTAAAATAGTATAATAAAATAACTGAACACTCCTGAACTCCGAACTGAATTGAAGTGTTGAGTATAGTGTGGTGTGGTGTGTAGCTGAGTTCGCAACTATTTAAAAAAAAATATATATTTTTTTAAATATTCTTAATTTCAAAATAATACACGCACTATCTTATATAACATCTATCTTATTAAATCCATAACATTATTAGGCATAATTTAGCCATGAATTAAAAAAATAATTATTTTTGTCAAAAATACAAAAACTGCCATATTTTTCAAAAACACAATCTGTTCAAAAATTCTTCTTGTATAGTTTGTTTCACTATAAGATGAAGTGACTAACTACTTATGGTCCTAAACACAGTGGGTGGTAATTACAAATAACTCTAATCCCTTGTTTGTACCCATAAACTAGCCAGAGATGTGACAGGTATAAATTACATTACACCATGTAATGAAACAATTGTAACAAGAAATAAACATAAGATATCATCAAAATAAACTTTATTTTTATTATAAAAACAATTAATTTATAGAACTTATAATTAAATTTAAAACAGTACAATCAGTATTAAAAACATTACAATAAAATAAATTTTAAATTAATAATGTTTAAGATAAAAAAAAATCTTACAAGTCCAAATCATTCTCTGAATCAGTCTCTAAATTAATGATTATAGTACGTTCTATTTGAATATAACTGTCTTCAGTTTTAATAACATGATTTACACAATTTTTCCAACTATCTACAGGGATATTATCCACTTCTAAGTTCTATCACAGTGCCGTTTAAAGTGGGAGAAACATTATTCCGTTTTATTCTCGCCTTTAACTGACTCCACATTTGTTCAATAGGATTGAATAAACAATAATACGGAGGTAGTCGTAATACTGTGTGTCCTTTGCATTGAGCAATATTATCGCAAACAAATTCTTTAGAAAAACTATAACTTTTTAATAATTTAATTAAACAATTTTTTTTATAACTTTCTTCAAAGTAAATATCATTTTTATATAAAAAGTCTTGGATTTCCTTCTTACTGTTTGCACTATTCGGTACTTTATTTAGTTGCCGACTATGGTAACTTGCATTGTCCATAACAATAACACTGTTAGCCGGTATATTCGGGAGTAATTTATTTTCGAACCAGTTTTCGAACATTTCCGCCGTGGTATTGTCATGGTAGTCGAGTCTAGAATCTTTGATATTTTTCGCAGAAAGTTATCCATCCAGTTTCAGAACCAGAAGTATCGTAATACGTTTACCTTTATTAGACGGTGCTCTTGTTTGACATTTATTTGACGTATCCACCCAACCTTTTGAGTTTATTTCGTACGATATAGAACGTACTATAATCATTAATTTAGAGACTGATTCAGAGAATGATTTGGACTTGTAAGATTTTTTTTTATCTTAAAATTTATTTTATTGTAATGTTTTAAATACTAATTGTAATGTTTTAAATTTAATTATAAGTTCTATAAATTAATTGTATTTATAATAAAAATAAAGTTTATTTTGATGATATCTTATGTTTATTTCTTGTTACAATTGTGTCATTACATGGTGTAATGTGATTTATACCTGACACATCTCTGGCTAGTTTATGGGTACAAACAAGGGATTAGAGTTATTTGTAATTACCACCCACTGTGTTTAGGACCATAAGTAGTTAGTCACTTCATCTTATAGTGAAACAAACTATACGTTACCGGGTCAGATCAATGTACAATACCTACATTATTTTCAGGTTTTTAGTTTAATCCTTTTTGGTAAAAGGGTGCGGGACAAGAACTTTTTTAGCACATTTTTGGCTAAAATCGTCTTAAAAGAAACTAATTTCAAAAAACGATCTATCGTTCCTTAATCTGCGTCTTAAGAGATTTCTTTTGATACCATACAATAAATTTTAAAAAAATATATATTTTTTTTATCATCGACACAAAAATCGGCATTTTTCGAAAAACTTATCTGAGCAAAAATTCCTATTGAACTATTTTGGTTTCCATCAATGTTCATTACGGAGATTTTTTTCAGATTTTTACATCCACCCCTCTGGGAGATAGGGTGGGGGACAAAAGTTTTTTGACACATTTTTGGCAAAAATCCCATAAAAAAAATGATATTTCAAAAATAAAAAATTGTTTGTTGATCCACGCATTAAGAGGTTTCATTTGGTGTGCCACTTAAATTTAAAAAAAAAAAATATTAATTTTTTTATTAAATACATAATTGAATCGGTGGTTACGAAAATGGCATGAGTCATTTAGAGGAAATTTTACAGGAAACACATTAAAGTGTCCTACATCTTACTGATTGCTTTTTTTTTAATATATATTTTTTAAATGTCTATCACTATGAAATAAATATTTTATGGTATTTTATTTTTTATTTTGAACACTTTTAAAAAATAAATAAATTGTATGACTCATGGCCTTTTCAAAACTATTAAAATTTAGCAAGGAAATCAAGTCATTTTTCTTATGTTAAATTTTTATTTTAAAAAATACAATACGTCATCTGTAATTTGGGTCGTTGTTAGCCACTTCAATATTTCCTCATAAAAGGAGACATAATTTTACGATATGTATTTCATGAACTGACCCTAATTTTGAATGTTTAATATACTAATGGGACATTTATTATTGTAAGCATTGTTTTGTGGTAACAGTAAGGTATTGGGTTTTTTTAGTAATTTAAATTGATGCATTATAAATCCACCAATGAAATCTTTAGTTGTTACTCTGGGATTCCCACGATCGTACAAGAATTCGTAATACTGAGATACAGAAAATGTTTTTTTTTTCATCCTTAGGAAGACAGGACAGATTTTTTTAAATACTGGGCCACTATTCTTGTAATCAACACGAAAGTTGTCTTTCATCAGTCGAACTGTAAATTTCCCTTGCTTACTTGAATTAATTATAAGTTCAACTAGAGCCGCAGAAAGGGGGGGGGAGGTGCGACGGCCACTAGCGCACTAAGGAAAAGGGCGCCGACGAGCTTGACTAAGGAGCGCTACATTGCGAAGGTGAGGACCTTTTTTTTGCTCATCACATCAAGGACGCCAAAACACAGTTTTCCTTACTGCGGCTCTGAGTTCAACATACTCTTGTGGAGAGTAAAGGTGACTATTTTTTTAAAGAACCCTTTTGATTAAACCAAAATCGCAATCGCAGGGTAGAAATGAGTACCTTCTAATAGAAAAATAATGAGTTATTTTATCGACGATTTCTTGTGAAAACTCTTGTGAAAACAAAACGTATATATTTTATCCAACTGCGAGTAATATGATCAGTGCCATTTTCAACAAAAATGTGATGCTAGGCTTTTAAAATAAAATGGCCGATTAAAAACATTTTCGTTAAATCATTGACTTATGCCCTTTTCGTTTCAACCGATTCAATTGTATATACCGTATTTTTCGGACCATAAGAGTTATAGACGATAAGACGCACCCCAAATTTATGGGACAATTTTTAGAAGGAATATTTATTATTACAATAACTTGTACCAGCAACATTCTGTTCATCTTCACTCTTTGTACTATCACTCATATCGTTAATTTCATTGTTCCTATTATTTTCGTTTGAACTATTATTGTCAATCACTTCAAAAACCAAGTCATCTTCGATACTATCCAATGCGTTGCTTATACCGAATTTCTTAAAAGATTTTATAATCGTCTTTTCTTTTACAGCTTCCCATGATTTTTTTACCCAGGAACTTTTGAAACTGTCCGTTTCATCCGTTGCTGTAACATCGCAATTTGGCTTTATCATTCGTTTGTTCCACTCTTCCCGCATAAAATTATTAAATGGTTTATTAATCGACCCAAGGGTTGTCGTTGACTTGTAAGGCCTCCAGAAATTACTAATTCTGTCATTTCTATTATATTTTCTTGGTTGATTCTGTTTCATGCGCTCCGAATTGATTTCACACTAATATCGCACACTTTTGAACAACGCACCTGTTTCTTCGGAGCATAAGACGCACCCCAATTGTGAGTCGATTTTTCTGTGTAAAAAGGTGCGTCTTATGATCCGAAAAATACGGCACATATTTATGTCGGGATGTGTTTTTCTGAACTCTCAGTATTTTTCCTATATGTGGGTCAAAGAGTTGTATAAGCATGCCAAATTTCAACTTTCTATGTTAAGCCGTTTGGCTACAATTTCTACCGTACAGACAGACAGACAGATACGTTAGTGACGTTATACGGTTTTTTTGGCGGTCATACCTACAAAGCCCTAAAAAAGGTAACGATTCTGTTGATTGTTTAGCAATAAATTAAATTTAGTCAGTATTATTTTTATACAGGTTGTTTACAATATTTATTTTTAATGGGGTATACTACAGGTCAAAAAAGGCGAAAAACCTTAAAACACCTTAGTAAAAGTTTTTATTTTTGTGGGATCAAAAGAAAACGATAAGCGCTTTTACAGCAGATGTTAGAAGTTATCACCCTGCTGTTGTATGCAAAGTCTTGCTCGGCGTATCCATGAATCAGCGTATGCTGCAAGGCCCATGCCTTGTCGAATTTCCGCCGCTGCTGCTTCCACCCGGTTACGGAGATCATCCAGGTCCATAATTTTGGAGGTGTATACCATGGTCTTCAAATGCCCCCACAAATAAAAGTCTAATGGTGTTAAGTCTGGTGACCGGGGAGGCCAAGGAACAGGACCGCCCCGACCAATTCACTTATTTTCAAATACATTGTTTAAGTGTTGACAAACGAAACGCCGGAAATACGCGGGTGCACCGTCTTGAAGGAACCACATTACTTGACGTACATTTAATGGAATATCTTCTAAAAGTTCTGGCACATTACTTTGCAAAAAAAAAAAAAAATAATAATAATTTTGTATTAAATAACTCCGAACATCTGCTGTAAAAGTGCTTATCGTTTTCTTTTGATCCCATAAATATAAAACTTAAAAAATTAATATATCTTTTATTATACAACTTTTACTAAGGGGTTTTAAGGTTTTTCGCCTTCATTTGACTTGTAGTATCACCCATTAAAAATGAAATAAGAAGACCGTAAACACCTTTTATATAATATCTTTCAACTATCTGGTCGGATTATTGTCACTATCCGGCTAAACCGGACATTCGACCAACTTGGCCGGATAAGCCGAATATCCGTCACATCTCTAATCGACATAGAAGAAAAATAATGTAATTACCTACCTAACATATACATCGACTGTGCTACACTCTTCATCCATCTTTGCCCACAAACTAAATTCCATTCAGTAACTCTGGTATCTCCGTAATAGGTATGATCAAACACCCAATCGCTGCAGGAGATTGTGTCATTCCCACCTTCAGTTGTGTACATGATGCACTTTTCGAGAGCCCCATTACTGTCTCGTGGTATCCAGTCTTCAATGGCGGAGTTATTGAATAGGGCCGTGGTGAGATTGCCATCCATTTCGGGGACGAAACATCTGTGATCGGGTTCTGCCGCGACTGTAGTTAAGGAAAGCATGTGCAACCCCGCTGTCAGGGCGGAGAGTATGTGTAGGGTGAACTGGAGGGCTTGATACCGGCCAAATTGACCTGCAAAATATTAAAGTATTACATATATACCAATATTATAACATATTATTATAGGTTGTCAAAAATAGAGAGCAGGAAATATGTATTTGCATATTCTATAGCTTGATATACACTCAATGCGAACCGCACAAACCGTGCAAACCGCATTAGCAAATATCGATCGTTAAAGAAGAAATCAATAGAAATTTACCGGTACAACACTGTTAGTGTCTTAATTTCTTAATTTACATTGTGTATGCTACTTAATTTCCGCCTACAAATTTAACGTTAAGTGCTAATATAACGTTAATTCTAATTTATAATTTTGATGTTGTGAATGTAACAAAATGGCCAAAAGCCCGATTCTATCGTTAAAATTTACTAGATATTCAAATCTAGTTCCGCTTGAACGTTTGGAATACACCATACCATTATGTTTTCGTCATTGAAAAAAAAAAAAAATGTACGAAAACTTATTTTTGACTGGACGCAAAATTTGAATAGCGTCTAAACTATATTTCTAAGGCAGTCTGTAAAGTTCATTCTACATTATACTTTTTTCAATACCTTTTTCAATACTATCCAACTCTGACGTCATTTCAACTTTTGATACTACAGAATATAGTGGGAGAAAAATAAGAGACAGCGATACTTCCATCTTTTATTACTTTGTGATACTCTTCACTGCCAACTTAAAACATTTTAGGTTCAGGTAACAGACAACAGTTTGGTTATAGAACCAATTCTAGTAACCAATTTATAAATATTGTTTAATTGTGCTAAGTTTATATTTAATTATATGTTCTAAATAAACTTCTTATCAACCTAATAATAAACTTCTAAAAGTTAAGTTGTAAACAAAAACTAAAAAGTTGGTAGTTGGTACGACTGAGAAGTATACAACTGTCCAGTAATTTCCCAGGAATTTTTGTAGGAGGGGCGAAAGACAAAATTATTTAAATTATGAATCACTTGATCCTTAAAGTGATGACTTAAAAACAAAGGTCCTCGCTTCGGAAATAAAAAAAGGGGTCATCACTTCTAAAATACCTAAAAAAAAGTCATCATCTCTATTTTTAATATTTTCTAGTATGTTTATGTGTTTTTATTTTTATTTCCTTCCATTTTAGGGGGCGGGTCCCCGGGCCACCCCCTGGGTGCGCAACTGCAACTGACATCCAAAAATTTGACCGGAGGTAGTTTTGAAAATAGTGTAGTTTGTAGTGTAGCATCGAAAGTTGTAAGGAAGGATTTTGTTTCACATTATACTTTTTACGTCAGTACTACGCAAAAAATCTGTACTGCTACGCAAAAAAGTATAATGTAGAACGAACTTAATATTATGTATCGATATTCTAAACAAAAACTATTTAGAAAACAGAGCAAATATTTCATTAGTAGAAAGTGCCTCTAATTTGCATGCAGGAAATCCTCTAATTCTCGACAGTTCCGAGGAAATTACGACTTAGAGACTGCGTTTAAGGTTAATGAACGTGTTATTAACTCAAATATGGAAATACAGTTTCTATTATGTTTTACATATATGCATAAAAACAAAAAGAATTATCTAGTTAGACCAGTTAAAGTACTGCGATTACTTCTATCCTGTTGTTTTAAACCATTATATAGCCTGATCCAGTAGCCAGCAATTTTTCTTTCTCGGTGGTCCACAATATAGGAGGATTTACGTCATTAATAAAACTTACTAAAACAATGACGTCACTTTCAAGTACGTTTACATGCGAAAATTTATTGTTTGTAAATACATCACATTGCTACCTACTTAATATTATTATCTATTTCTTAGCTTCCAACGAAATCATTATTCCCAACCGAACACTGGTGCACGAATCTGACTTCGGCTTTTTCGAAGATTTGTGTTACTTTGTTGATCTAGGACAGTGGTTATCAACCTTTTTTCTCGCGGAAGTCTTTTGAGTATTTCAAAATACACACTAAGGTATTTTAATAGAGGCTACTGAAATTTATAAATATATCTTCATTTTTAGGGTTTTGTAGGTATGACCAAAAAACCCTCATACCGTCATTTTGTCGTCTGTCTGTCTGTCTGTCTGTTCGGTAAAAATTGTAGCCAAACGGCTAAACTTAGAGAGTTGAAATTTGGCATGCTTATACAACTCTTTGACCCGCACATAGGAAAAATACTAAAACATCTAAGAAACATATCCCCCTAAAAATATAAACAAATATGTGCTCATCAAAAAAAAATATATATATATTTTTTTTAAATTCTGAGTAGGGTAGCAAATGAAAGCCCTTAGTACGTGGATTAATGATCAAAATTTTATTTTTGCAAAATAAATTATTTTGATGCGATTTTTCACAAAATTGTGCAAAAATTTTTTTGTCTCAAACCCAGATGGTTTAAACTAAAAATCTGAAAAAATTCTAAGTAATGTACATTGGTGTGAACCGGAATAGTACAACAGGAATTTTTGATCAGATTATGTTTTCGGGAAATAACGCATTTTTTGTGTTTTTAACTAAAATATGTTAAATATTTAATTCCCTATGTAACACTCCAGATCAGTAACTATAGTAGCTCAGTTGGTTTTCTGATGCACAAAAAAAAAAAAAAAATTGATGGGAAGTGTGACACATTGCAAGATTTCGCAGGTATATAATAAGTGAAGGCGGCATGCTGAGTGTGTAGAACAATTTTTTTTTTGTACAAAATGTGGCAAATTGAACGATATTTTTAAAATAATTTATCGTCTGTTAATCTAAGAGCTTTAAAAACAAAGATTATGTTAAAACATTTTTTGTTAATTTTAATTCAGTATTAATTAATATTTAATTAATAATATGTGCAGTATTTTTTTTTATACAGCAAGGTTCATTAATATTTTGAAAATTGCACCTATGGTTTCCATTGGTTGTTTTAACTCATATGCTCCGCCCTTCTGGTTTCGTATATATGACACATAGAATGAAAATATAATTCCAACCATTTTAATTGGTTATTAAATTTACGCTCTTAAAAATTAAATGCAACATTTGCCAAAATATAACTAGACAAAATAATTTAAACAAAATAAAAATGGAAAAAATACAATAAATTAAGTTGTCTCCTCTGCCCGGGAGCGAACCCTAGTTTGCTGGGTAGCAAGCGAACAAGCTAACCATTAGACCAGGATACGCCTTCTAATATAGTGTGTTACATAACTATAACTTTTGTGCATCAACAAAAAAACCTAAAAATGCGTTATTTTCCGAAAATATAATCTGTTAAAAAATTCCTATCGTACTATTCCGGTTCACACCAATGTACAATACTTAGAATTTTTTCAGATTTTTAGTTTAAGCTATCTGGGCTACAGGGTGTAGGACAAAAATTTTTTTTGCACTATTTGGCAAAAATCGCATCAAAATAATTTATTTTGCAAAAATAAAATATTGTTAATCCACATACTAAGGGCTTTCATTTGATATCCTACTCAGAATTTTTAAAAATATATATTTTTTTTTCAATGAGCACATATTTGTTTATATTTTGGGGGGGGGGGATATGTTTTTTAGATGTTTTAGTATTTTTCCCATGTGCGGGTCAAAGAGTTGTATAAGCATGCCAAATTTCAACTCTCTAGGTTTAGCCGTTTGGCTACAATTTTTACCGAACAGACAGACAGACAGATAGACAGACGACAAGATGACGGTATAAGGGTTTTTTGGTCGTACTGTCACATAGGTAATCCTAGGTCAGGATTACGACATCTAGACATTGTGACGGTCAGCTGTCTGATTAAAAACTATTCGTCAGCGTCTGACGTATGTGGCCTGATTACGAAAATGCAGACATCGCATTTTCGTAATGAGGAAATATTTGTCATGACGAATGAATATTGGAACTGGGTTAATTTTCGTTACAAAAAGGCTGGAAGTCACAAAATATGGAAGCAGTGGAACATAGCTAACTCCTCTGCACGTATTAGTCCAGAAGGTGACGACCAAGACACTGACGCCAGATTCTTGTATCGAGAGAGAAGCCAAGCAAGTAGTGACCATGTGAGTGGGAGAAGACTTCTCCAGGCTCCTCGACTCCCGGATGGGTAGCCCCCGCCTCGGAGATAGGTCCAAGCCGATCATGGCCAACACGGGGTGGACCGAAAACTTCCCCAACTCCATGGACCAATTCAAACATATATTGTAAATGTGATATAAATATTTAATAAATTTGTTATGTTGAAACCAGGAGTTGTGTCTCAATCAATCCACCCACGTGACAATACCTACAAATCGCTAAAAATACTAGTTTAATGATAAAACAAACTAACTTTTTTCATATTAATTGGAAATTTGAGTTTTGAATTATCATATTTATATTTAGTCGTAAAAAGGATAATGCATTTCATATTCCACATGTATAAGTTTTGATCTTTTTAGGGTTTTGTAGGTATGATCCAAAAAAAAACCCTTACAACATCACTCATGTGTCTGTCTGTCTATCTGTACAGTAGAAATTGGAGCCAAAAGGCTTAACATAGAAAGTTGAGCTTGGTATTCTTATACACTGTTTGACCCACATATTGAATAAATACTGAGAGTTCAAAAAAACATATCCCCAGATAAATATAATCAAATGTGTAATTAATGAAAAATAAATATTTTTTTAAATTTTGATTGGGGTACCAAATAAAACATCTTAATACGTGGATATACAGTCTGTTCCAAACGGTTAAGCGGAACTAAATGGGAATTTAGTTCTTTTAGGTTGTCACGAGAAGGGACCTTGCTTGGGTTATTTAATTTTTCACGTTGGGATGTCAAAATTTAAAATTCCAACAATGAAACCATGGAAACGAATGATATATGTCAAAATTCAATATTTTTTTTTATATTTTAATGACAAATAAATAAATAAATGGGAAATTTGTATTAAGAATGACACAAAAAATCAAAATATAAAGAAAATGACATTTTAAAATGATATTAACCTTAACCAAAAAATGTTTATTGTAAGTATGATTTACAAAGCTTAAACAAAACGGCCGAAAGGCACGATTTAAACGATGAAAGTAACTAGATTGCAAAATCTAGTTCCGCTTAACCGTTTGGAACAGACTGTACGAGCAAATTTTTATTTTGAAAAATCTATTATTTTTATGGAATTTTCGCCAAAATATATAAAAAAATTTGGTCCCCCTCCCTATTTTCCAGAGGGCTTGATCTGAAAAAAATCTCCATAATGTACAATTAAGGACATAAAAAAATAGGACACCGTTTTTTGTTTAGTGTGAATCTATCTATTCGAATTTGAATAGTAGGCGTCTATACCCAAAACGTGTATCAATTTTATTTATAAAAGCATGCAATTCGTCGCACCGGCCATCCATTTTCCGCTTTAGCAGTTATGTTAGCCTTAACAAAATTATTAATGGAGGGTATACTTGTTTTGCAGTGTTGACAATATATTGACAAGTTAATGTTTGACAGATGTCATAATTAGAAAACCTGATTTAAACAAATATATTTTAGGAAAAAAATTTATACACACGATTAAAAAAGTGTCCTATTTTTTTATGTCCTTAACTGTACATTGATGGGAACCAGAACAGTTCAACAGGAATTTTTGATCAGATTAGTTTTTCGAAATATATAATTTTTTTTGTGTCGTTGATAAAAGTAATTATAAAAAAAAATGTATTGTGTGGTATCAAAAGAAAGCTCTTATTAGCTCTAAATTCGTTTCTTTTAACACGATTTTAGTTAAAAATGTGCCAAAAAAGTTCTCGTCCCACCGCTTTTATTCCAAGGGGGTTAAACTAAATATCTGAAAAAATTATAAGTAATGTACATTGATCTGAGCCGGAAACATACAAGAGCAATTTTGGATCAGATTTCGGTTTGGGAAAATATTACAGTTTTTATGTTTTTGACAAAATGAATTATTTTTTAAATTCATGGCTAAATTATGGTTAATAATGTTATGGCATTTTAGTATTTATGACTAAGGTAGTGTATGCATTTTTTTATATTAAAGACATAATAAAAAATTGTTAACAGCTGACAACGAGTAGTCTTCTTACGGAGCACTCATAAACTCGATCATTAGCGTCTATCGTTATACGTCTTGTTTTTAAGGTATCAAAGAGAAATACATCTAATAGGACTATATTTTGCCGCGGACGCGATCCTCATCAATAGTATCTCTCCGCCAATGTGACTTAAGAATCACAATTGAGCGTTCGCAGGCACTGCATCACTTTATAACCAAAATTGTTATTTAGTTAAATCTAAATCAATATATATTTATCATTTTCTGTAATTTGTGAGTGGTCGAATAATAAAATAAACTTAAATATTTATAGAGAACGTACATTTAATATGAACCAGCTATTTATCAATATACAGTCGATTCCGCTTAATCAGGACACCGGTTAATCGGGACAACCGCTTATTAGGGACATATCCTAAAGAACGGAAACAAAACCGAGGAAATATCTTAAATTTACTTCGCTTTTTCGGGACAATATTCCGTTTAATCGGGACAGTAATCGTGTGATTTCCCGTGGCGCCGGGAATTCATGTTGGAGTGGGGATTCACTTTGACATCATTATGTATAAGCGTGTGGTCAAGTTCACGTAAATTTAGTGTAGTGACTCACTGATATAACCCTTACCGGGATGCCAAGAAAGGATTTGACATATTTGAAAGCATTTGATGTATCACGTATATAATTTTTTAATATTTATACAAGGTGTCTCAAAAGAAATTTTATATTTAGTGGATCGATTAAAAAAAAAGTAAGCCGTATATAGAAAAAATGTTTATTAATTATTAAAATACACTTTTTGGGGATTTATTTCTTAAAAATAATATCGTCTAAATGTAGACCCTCGCGTTCTCGGCACTCATTTAATCGAACAGTAAAATTACTTATGACGTCTCGGCAGGTGGACTCAGGGATGGCTGCCATTTCGTGACGGATATTTTCTTTCAAATGCGCCAGTGAAGTCGGTTTATTGGCGTAAACTTTAGATTTAAGATAACCCCATAGGAAAAAGTCCATAGGGGTTAAATCTGGACTGCGTGGAGGCCAATTTATGTCACTTCTCCGGGAGATCAATTTGCCTGAGAAAATTTCACGAACACGTGGCAGAGACATATTAGACGTGTGTGAAGTTGCTCCGTCCTGTTGGAACCATGTTCTTTGGTTATAGCCAGGAAAGTTTTGCAGTTCAGGTACCAAGAAGTTGTCTAACATCTCCACATAACGCTCTGAATTCACTGTAACTGCAGGCCCCCTTTCGTCTTCAAAAAAGTAAGGGCCGATAATTCCTCGCGCCGACATCGCAGCCCATACGGTCACTTTAGGCGAATGTAGGGGTTTCTGATGTTTGCGTTTCGGATTCGTTGCACTCCAGTAGCGGCAGTTCTGCTTATTTACGTGGCCATTAAGATGAAAATGAGCTTCATCCGAAAACAAAATGTTGGTAAACGTTGAAAATCGCTCAATCACCTGATTTACGAAATTAAGCCTCTGACTGGCATCTTGGGGCTTTAATTCTTGCACCAATTGAATTTTGTAGGGGTGCAGCTTTAGGTCTTTGTGCATAATGCGATGTAATGATGATCTATGCACATTTAAAGCACTTGCGCGCTTCCGAATTGAAAGGTTCGGGTCGTCACGAACAGACTGATTAACATTCTCCACGTTTTCTACCGTTCTTGATGACCTAGGTCGCCCGGATTTTGATTTATCCAGCGTTGTACCAGTCTCTTCAAACTTTTAAACCCAATGTCGAATGAGAGGAATGCTTGGCGCATCATTTAAGTGGCGAAAACCTCGAATACTGCAGAATTTTCTACGCGCTACAGTCGCCGAATCACCGTTTTTGTAAAACTCTCGCACGCATACCGCGCGGTCTGCTCCCGAGAAACGCTCCATAGCGATTTGATTCCCAAGAGCCAGGCTACCGATTGACATAACCCCCGCGCCCCTCGGATACGTTGCGTTCACGCAGTAAGCTAAATAAATATAAAATTTCTTTTGAGAAACCTTGTACATACCTACGAATAGTTTTTTGAGTTGTTTTATTTTTCTGCAATTTATCAAATAAAATACTTATCAAAAAACACTAATCCCGTAATTTTTGTGGAACTTCGAATAATTGGGCCAGCAGCTTAATCGGGACAAAATGTACTAGTCCCGATTTGTCCCGATTCAGCGGAAACGACTGTATTTCTTATTAATTTAATGAACACTTAGATACGAAGTAAATGCAGAAAAAAATCGCTAGGATTTTTTAATTTATATTTTCTTATAACGTAATATTTGCAAATTATTTAAATTTAGTTTAAACAAATTATATGGAAGCTCTTAGTACTCAAATATTGTATAAAAATTGTAATAAAAAATCTGTTGATTTTGATGTGATATGTGATTATAGAAAAAAAAATAAATAAAAATGGTGAAGTGTGAATTTTCACACATTTCAGGGTTTTGCAGGTGTTTAATAAAGGTAAGAAGCCAACATAATACTGGATGTCTAGGTATATTTATCACATCAAAATCAACAGTTTTTTTGATAATCACTTTTATTCGTTATTTGAGAACTAAGAGCTTCCATTTAATTTTTTTAAACAAAATTATAATAATTTGCCAAATATCTCAGCGTTTTTTCAGCATTTTCTTCGTATTCAAGTCTTCATTAGATTAATAAGAAATATTTTACAGAGTAGAGTGCAGTGTGGTGTGGTGTGTAACTCAGTTCGTAACTATTAAAAAAATATGTTTTTTTTTTTAAATATTTTTAATTCCAAAAAAATTCTCGCACTATCTTACCTATAAATACAAATAACATTATTAGCCATAATTTAACGATGAATTAAAAAAATAATATTTTTTTTCAAAAACACAAAAACTACCATATCTGTCAAAAACACAATATGATCAAAAATTCCTCTCGTACGTTTCCGGCTCAGATTAATATACATTACCTATAATTTTTTCATATTTTTTGTTTAACCCTTTTTGGTTAATGGGTGCTTGACAAGAACTTTTGCACATTTTTGGCTTATTTCGTATAAAAGAAACGAATTTCAAAAAACTATCTATCGTTTCGTAATCTACATCTTAAGAGCTTCCTTTTGATACCTCACAATAAATTTAAAAAAAAATAAATCAATGACACAAAAATATCGACATTTTTCGAAAAATTTATCTGATCAAAAATTCCTGTTGAGCTATTTCGGTTCCCTTCAATGTTCATTATGAAGTTATTTTTTAGATTTTTAGATCAATCCGTTTGGGAGATAGGGTGGGCGACAAAAGTTTTTGATAAATTTTTGGCAAAAATTTAATAAAAAAAAAAATGATTTTTCAAAAATAAAAATTTGTTTGTTGATCCACGCATTAAGAGGTTTCATTTGGTATGCCACTCAAAATTAAAAAAAAAATGTTTATTTTTTTATTAAATACATATTTGTTTATATATGTCCCGCGCTGTATTTTTTGAACTCTCTATAGTTTTCCTATAAGTGGGTCAAAAAGTTGTATAAGTATGCCAAATTTCAATTTTTTATGTTCAGCCGTTTGTCTTCAATTTCTACCGTACAGACAGACAGACAGACAGACAGATAGATAGACAGACACATGAGTGACGTTATAAGGGTTTTTTGGTGATCATACCTACAAAACCCTAAAAATTATCCATTCTATTGACTTCTTACACTCTTAATATACCTACAAAATCCTGAAATGTGTGTAAATTCACACTTCACATCAATTTTTTAGATTTTATATTAGTTAATGCCGAAAATTCACATTAGCATAAACAGGATGTTGAAAACTGTAATAAGATAATTAATGATTTTCTTGATATAGCTGGAAAATCTTCTTTGAGAAAAATCTAGAAAAAATTAATTGATATTCCTTCACGTTTTAATTTAAGAATTCTGTCAGCGGATATAGAAATAAGTTCTCTTCATTCAATGTAAGATTGAAAATGGATATATCGCTTACTAAAAATAGATTTCTTAACCAATCATATTTTTCTAATTACAGAGTTTGAAAATATATTTCAATTTGTTGTGCTAATAATGTCAAATGCCAATGACAGTTGATTTTATTTTTTCATAAAAAATTTGGAATGGATTCAAATTTTTAAATTACCTTCGTTTATTTGCAAAAAAATATTATCTACAAAATTTCGCAGGACACTAGTGTGCCGCGATACACTGGTTGAGAACCATTGATCTAGGGCAGAGTTTCCCAACCTTTTTTATCGTTCAACCCCTACATTTAAAAAAATCCTTTTCCGATCCCTAAATAAAATGTTTTAATCATACATAAATAATAATATAATGTTACAAAAAATTTGCTGTTTAGAAACATAAATCTACATAAATATAATTAAATTAATAAATAAATATTTTAGTCAATCAGTAACCCTGTATAGGCCAGTCAGTCAGTCAACGCACTTCGTCATTTTGCGTCATAACTTCAATGGGAAACTTAATGGCGACAATATAACTAAATCGATTTTTTTTGCATTTTAATATTTATAGACTAATATTGCTCTTCACTTTTTTATTTTACTAAAACATACCTATTGAAGTCATATTTAGTTTGTGTTCGATAGTCATTTTGAAGATTTACAAATATTAAAAGATTTTTTTTAATTTGGGAAATTTGTATTCGTATCGCTCAATATTATTTTGTTTACATTTGCCCACATTCTATCATACATTCCGATTTGTTTTGACACTTGTGTTCACATATCTATCTCATAGTAATTTTTAAAAGCCTTTTTTATTTAGTTTGTTATTTATTTAGCAGTTTTATGTTTAGTTACATATTTTCTCATAGATACCTTTGGCCCGTCTACATTGAGGCAACATGGTAGCATACGACAAGTCTGACGAGACCGTCAGACCATGTCGCATTGACAAGCTAGTGTCTACACCAACACTTGGGAGCGTGCGACTGTTTATTGTTGCGAGATCTGTCAGTTTACTGAATAAATATGGCGGATCGCAGAAATAAAATAATCGCCGCTGCTGGCTAATAATATCAAGCTAATTTATATTATTTTATAACAAATTTTAATTCCATAACAAAAACATAATCTTACTTAATTATGTTTATCATTATTTCTCATGCTCTATTTTATCAAAACTTATATTTACTCACTTACCTTAAATAAATTTAAGTTGCTAAATAATTTTTGTTGATACATCAACGTTTACAACACTAGTTTATTTAAAAAACAAATACTTCTATAATAACTACTATCAAATATCAAAATAGCGAACATGTGGCTTTCAGAATTGGTAGCGTGTCGCACGAAAACTCTTTGATGTTTACCGCCAAGTAACGGGAACGAGCAACATGTCGCACGGCTCCCATCAGACCGCTGCACATTGGTAACATGGGACATGTCGAACGGTCGCATGCCAACATGTTGCCTCGATGTAGACGCGCCATTATAGATTTCTATTTGATACTGTGTGTAATGCATTAATTTTTAGGTTAAACTCATCTATTTCTATTTTCTTTTCTTTGATCACATTTTTAGATCACATCAGTCCTTTTTAGGACTATTTTGCCTATTAGAATAGTTTATTTGTTTCTATTCTGTATACTATCCTATATTACAGTTAAAATCACAGTCAATACTTCAATAGGACAAGATTGACTCTTTTTATTCTGGTACGACGATTACTTTTTATGTTTTTACAAACGACCACTAGATGGCAATATTGAAATTTACGATTTTAGTAAAGGCCTAACTTAACAACAATGCATAAATTCGCTTCGTTCAACTTTTGGTAATGAAGCACCATCAGAAAAGACTTTGCAGGAATTGGATTGCAGAATTCCGTCGTGGTTGTGCGTCCGTCAGTGATGAATCTCGAGCAAGATGGAAGACCAATGTGAGTGAGGCCAAAAGTCAACCTGACTAACAGTATCCAAAGGAAAAGAAGATTAATTTCAATACTAATGATAAAAATCAGCTGTGGCCACCACAAGACCTACCGCCATCACAAAGTACTTGTATAAAATACATTTAAGCAGCAGAGTAGAAATAACTTGGCCTAATATTTTGTAACAGAAATATTATTTATCATGATCATGGAAACGTTACATATAAGTATGAAAAAATAGACACTTAAAAAGAATTTTTCGTAAAATTTTCGATTTATCAAAAACGTCTCAAATAAAAGTTATTAGTTATTGCATTTATAGCAACTTTTGTTAAATAAATTTTTTCGAAATATTTTTCTGTTGCTAAATATTTGCAAAAATCTTAAAATCGACACGAGTAAACGCCTATTTCTAGTCAACCGATTTTTACCAAAAGTTGATCAACTCGTGTCATTGATGTCAAAAGCTTGCAGTTTCATAAAAATCCTTTTAGCCGAATTTTCTCTGCACGTGTACACAGACAGACACGCGGACGGACGGACAGACGGACGGACGGACAGACGGACGGACGGACAGACAGACCGACAGACATCATGCTAAAAATAGTCAAAATGTCCAATAGTCAAATACTCCACAAATAGACCTCAATTTGTGGAGATCCATCAATATCTCGAAATGTCAAAATCGGTATGATCACAATACCTCCCTTATAGGTATATGTTGGCGGTCGGTAATAAAATATAGCTTGTGCAGGTATATTATAATAAATTATTACATTAAATTGGTATTATTATAATAAATTATATATATTAAAATATAGCTTATGCAGGTATGCTTATATATGTTATTTTGCTGCACGATTATTTTAAATTAAAAAATAAATGTTAAATAATGTTATATGTTTTAACTTTTAAAAAATTTGGAGTAAAATTTGGGGGGGGGGGCTAGAAAATATTTTTTTGTCGTTTACACATGAAAATATAAGTGATGACCTAAAAAAAAGGTCCTCACTTCTAAAATATATTTTTCTCCAACTAATTCTAGGAGGGCCAACTGGGGGCCAGAGCAAGATTAGGGGGGGGGCGCTAGCGCCGCCACTGATGTTGAATATAAGATTTGGTTATAAATCTAATATATGAATATTAATAATTATTACTATTACAATGAGTACCTGTTTATACAGGGATAAAAGGACCGGTCAAAATGTCACACTGACCATGTGATTTTCAAATCTATGGTCGGCGGTCTAGAAACAGAGAACTTACTTATTATTTATTATTACAATTATTGAATACGAATAAAGAAATATCGACCCCCAATCGATCTATTTGCATATATCGACCCCAGCTTCAAGCCGACTGACCCCTGGGGGGTCGATAGCGATCCTGTTGGAAACCCTTGATCTGGGACTTTAGTCTGTCCCATCTGTTACTCTTTTGTTCTTTTCGCAATTAGAGATTTCGTTGTAAATCATTGTTTCCAGTGATATTGGTAATGTAAAAATGATGATAGAAACAATACAAATTATCTAAAATCTTAATGACTAGTTTACGTAATTGTTGTTATAATTGTTCTGTTAACCAACTTTAAATGCGGGAATGAAGCTAAGACCTTCACATATATGTACAGTGTACTTTTACTGTCATAAATAAACACATTTTAGAAAAATGTTCGTATCGAGATTATTGATATACCAAAAATTCAGTTCTACAGTAAACAAATCTCACTCCGTTGTCAACCATTAACTTAATTACGAGAGATATTCTCAGTACAATGTTTCGAGGTATTTATGTAATATATTTATTTAGCGTCAAGATTAATATTATTTACAACAAGATGTAAATAATTGTCATAAAATAATTTATGTCATGTCTTGTACGTCGTACAATTAGTGTTAAAAATAAAAAAATTAGTGGCGTGTATTTGACTCTACATTAAGTCAAATTTGCACGCCACCACCTTGTTCTAAAGGTATTTCCAGTGTTTCCTCCAACATTTGCCACAAATGTATATTTGCCAATCTGGCAATCCCTTTCTAGATAATGTTTTTTTTTTCTCTGCATTTTTCAGTTGGATGAATATTTGGGGAGTTATGCGGATACACCAAATATAGACATATTTCACGTATCAGCAAACACGCAGAAAACCAAAATTGTTTAAAATATGAAAAAAAAATCGTTTTTGTTATATGCATATTTAAAATTTTCAAATATGTTACTTATTGTTTAGGCTGTGTGAGGCACAAATCGCCGTCGTAGCTGTGCGCCAATTAATATAACTATCACACTATTTTGATAGATAATGCATTTATTTATACCTTCCGATATAAATCTACATATGTTTAAGTGTTGGGTCTAATGTTAGAAAAGTTATGGAGCGAATTATTGCTGAGACTCTTACAAGCTTTTTATTCGAAAATGGAGTTCTTCCTGAAGAGTAACATGGTTTTCTTCCTGGGCGCTCAGTTACGTCAAATATGCTGTCTTCAACCGACTTTTGGACAAAGGCACATAATCGATTTATGGCGCTGGATATTATTTATTTGGATTTCTTGAGAGCTTTTGACAAAGTTCCAAAGTTTGATTGTTACACAAACTAGAATGTTATGGTATACGTGGAAAACTGCTACATTGGATCAAAGCCTTCTTAACCGACCTATTTTTTAAGTCAAAATTGGCAACATGTTATCCGAACAACGGCCTGTACTTAGTGGTGTTCTACAAGAATCTGTGCTTGGCCCCTTGCTTTCCTCAATTTATATAGCTGACTTAAAAGCATGTATGCAGATGACACCAAAATCTACAATTTTTTAAATAAGTTCCAGACTGTATAGGATGACATTAATTTGATTTTTTATGGTCTAAAACCGCATTCAGATCTCTTTAAATTAATACGTTATAGACTGTACGTTGTTATGCTCCGAGTTATGTTTCTATGGATAGTGTTAACGTTCTAAACACCGTTCATAGCTAGTTAGAAATTAACGTGTTACGAATACCGCCATCTGTGCGTTTACCAACTAACTATATATCGTAAAATTTATTCTATGTATTATCGTTTTTATAATTCTGTTGTCTTAGATTTTAACTAACTAAACCTAACCTAATTACCTAAATTGATCATATATACTGTCCGTATTTGTAATTTTGAGCAAGATTTGTTAATGATGACATTATGTTAGGTTATGTAAAGGCATACGATAACTACGGTGTCCCTGATAGAATGCGATAGCCAATGTGTTTATATGTCTGTCTCATTAAAACATCTCACTAACTACAAAGTTTAGAAAATTATTCACAATCCCACAACAAACAACGTATTAAATTTGGAGGTCTGAACGGTTTCACGTCTTACCATATGACAAACATTCTGCTGACAGTGAATAGTCTATAAGCTACAGTGCATAAGCTTTTGATTTAAGAGCTCTGATTGCGGCTTAACGATTGACTTTTATCTCTCAATCTACAGAAAAGTACCGTCTTACGTTGCGGTCACAATAATCCTAAATATTGCTACAAATTAAATACTGTTCCAATTGAACAAGTCACTGAACAAATTGATCTTGGAATAACTATCACTTCAGACATGTAATGGTCCTCGCAAGTTTTAAAATCAGTGAAAAGGGCTAACTATGTCTTATACTTGATATCAAGATCCTTTTATCAGCCGTCACCGGAACTAGAGCAAAAATTGTATATTACATACATAAGACTGCATTTGGAGTTTGCTGTGTCAGTTTGGTCTCCGTCTTTAAGAAGGGATATAAACTTAATGGAGAAGGTTCAACGGCGTGCTACAAAGTTGTGTCCAGTGATTAGACATTTGTGTTACGATAACAGATTGGCAATTTTGAGATTAACATCTTTAGAACATCGCAGTATGAGAGGTGACATCATTACGTTCTTTAAAATAGTGCGTGGCGATTTTAAGTGCGACTTATCTTATCTTTTCCCCCTCAATAGTGATAGCTGTCTGTTCGTTCTAATTTTTTAATTAACCGTAGTTTTAAAATTTGGAACAATCTACTTGAACATGTTATCGAATAGCGTGAACAATTTTAAGAACAATTTGGATTTATATTTAGCCTTTGGACAATATATTTGTTATTTTTTTTAGTCTAAGTTTACTATTAAGGATTAGTTTAACTAACTTTGTTTTTTTTTTTCTCTCTCTCTCTCTTTGTTTTCTTTTTTTATATGTATTTTGTTTTTGCACATACTAATAATTGTACATTATTTAGAGCTATACAAGTCTTATGACTTCTGCTCTTAGCTGTAATAATAATGATAATAATATCTGATACATATATACGAGGGTTACCATTTATGTTTTTACAAACGACCACTAGATGGCAATATTGAAATATGTCATTACTATATTCGTAAAATTTGACATTTGTTATTGTGAAATCAGAAGCAGCTTATAAATTGACCGACTAGTTTGTTAACAGTGAGCGTTTAATAAAAAACAAGTGAAAAAATTGATATTTCTCGTGAAGGTTTTCGTTGGATGATTTTTTACGATTTTAGTAAAGGCCTAACTCAACAACAATGCACAGATTCGCTTCGTTCAATTTTTGGTAATGAAGCACCATCAGAAAATATTGTTTACAATTGGTTTGTAGAATTACGTCGTGGTCGTGCGTCCGTCAGTGATGAATCTCGTGAAGGTCGACCAAAATCGGTTGTGATTTAAAAAACATCGATGCTGTGCGCAAAATGATTGAAAAAGACCGGCATGTGACGTACCAGGAGATAGAAGCATCCTTTGGCATATCGCAGACTGCAATACATTCGATTTTGCATGAACATTTAGCTGTGAAAAATATCTGTTGATGAAGCTCAAAAAAAGGCTCGTGTTGATTGGTATAAGGAAATCAAAATCAACCTAGGCACTGCAAAATCCGTATACAACATCGTTACAGGTGACGAAACTTGGATTTATTCATATGAACCGGAAACCAAGCAACAATCCACTGTTTGGGTCTTCCAAGATGAACCGAAACCCACAAAAATTGTTCGTTTACGAAGCACTTCCAAGGAAATGATCGCTTGTTTCTTCGGTTGTACTAGACATGCCACAACCATTCCTATTAGAGGATCGAAGAATAGTTAATGCTGAATGGTATAAAACAATTTGTTTGCCAGAAGTCATCGACAAAGTCAGAAAAAACAACCAAAAACTTCGCATCATTCTTCATCATGACAATGCAAAGTCCCACACAACACGTCAAACAATTGATTATTTGAAGGAGAAAAACATCGAATTAATGTCTCTTTGCCCGTATTCACCTGACTTATACTCTAACTTTATTTTGTTCCCCAATGTCAAACAAAAAATGCATGGACAGCGATTTTCATCACCTCAAGAAGATGTTGAAGCCTTCTAAAATCATGTTTTTGAGATATCAACTTCAGTGTGGAAAAAATGTTTCGAGAATTGGTTTAAACGCATGCAAGAGTACATAAACCTTGAAGGCGAATTTTTGGCCCAAGGGTGGAAAAGTTTTGTGAAAATTTTAATCACCCTAAATTTTTCCGAAATTTCCACCTTTGGGCCGCATGTCAATTTTTTTATAGGGACTTTATGACACAAACTTTAATTATTTTCATCGGAATGCTGCATAAAAACGCGGAAAATCATATATTTTTATTACAAGATCACGTGACCGTTTGAGCCCTTTGGGACACTGCGAAACGCATGCCTATAGTTCTTGAGACTTTAAATTTGTGTTAACTTTCTTTTGATAAAAGGATAAGAATTATTATATCAGAGAAAAACACAAAATTTTGCCCAGTACCCCCCTCCCATGATTACGCCAGTGGGTGATCTGAAATCTTAAAATACCTAGCGTAATATTTACTTTACAGCAAAAATGTTTATAAGAAAAGTGATTTAGAATAAAAAACAATTGCTTTTGTTTAATTTTCAAAGAGGTATGGGTCCCGCCACCCAGTAGTGGCTTTAAGGGAGGGCGAGGTCGGGCGAACGCCTAGGGCGCCAGGCCATGAAGGGCGGCGGACTGTCATCTTTAGGTAGGGTGACCATCCGTCCCGGTTTTTACATAATTCTGCATTTGTAAAAAAAGAAAGGTGAGGACCTTTTTTTTGCTCTTCACTTGGATTTGGGAGGTGAGGAACTTTTTTTCCCTGTGTCTCGATTACCCTTCACTGAAATCTGGTCACCCTATCTTTAGGTCATCACTTGTATTATATAGAGTAATTAATTTTTTTTTATGAGGGTGACAAAAAAATCTCGCCCGGGGCGCCAGACTTACTAAGGCCGGCTCTGCCGCCACCTAAGTACAAATTACGGGTTCCTCAGCTAGTAACTAAAAATTAAAATATAATTATAAGATCTTGTAAACAATTTGAATATAAAATTAATTTCAGCATATAAAACAAAGAAGTATGAAAACCAATTTCTTGGCTATCATAGTTTTTTTCTGCACGTTTCAGATGATTACCATAAAAATCAATTTGTCTGTCTATTCGAGATTTATTCAAAACAGGTGGAGTTATTTTTATATAATTTGGTCCAATGACAGAACTGAACGGGTATTCGAACTTATATGGCTACCCAAACTTTTTATTCTAAAGAGGAATTTCGGGGGACGCTAAATATAAAACTTGAAATATCTCACCTATTATTGATTCAACAGCCAAAACGTATACGAGAAAAATTGTTTAAAATATGAAAATAAATATTTTTTATTCTATGCATTATTTCATTCGAATGAATATTTGGAGAGTTACGGAGGCGGCACCCTAAATCTAAAATCTACATTTATCTCCCTTATTATTGACTTAACAACAAAATCATATTTCACAAAAATATGATTTTGTTAAATAACATAGCTGCAGGAATTGATGACATCCCTAGCGAGTTTCTTAAGTTTGGCAGTGAAGGACTTCGCAAGAGACTACACGATCTTATTTTGATGGTATTGAGAAAAGATGAGCTTCCCGAAGAATGGAAAATAGCTGTGATATGTCCGATCCATAAGAAAGGAGAAAAACTGGATTGTGGGAATTACCGTGGGATCTCATTTCTATGTACATCATATAAGATCCTCTCAAATATTGTTCTGCATCGACTTGGACCGTACGCAAAAGAATTTATTTCGGGATTTCGATCTAGCAGATCGACAACAGATCAAATTTTCTTATTAAGACAAATTCTTGAAAAATGTTGGGAACATAACACCGATGTTCATATTGTTTTTATTGATTTTAGGAAAGCCTATGACAGCATTGTACGTGAAAAACTCTGGGACATCATGGACGAATTTGGAATCCCTAATAAACTTATCAAGATGACTATGGTGTGTGTGTCGGGATCCATAAGCAGAGTGAAAGTAGGAAACCTTTTGTCACAGCCTTTTGAAATTCATACTGGAGTCAAACAAGGAGACGCCACCTCATATTTGCTGTTTAATCTCGTGCTGGAGATGGTGTTACGAAAAGCCCAAGATATCAACCAACGTGGTCTAGAGCTCAATGGATACCATAAGATTTTAGGGTATGCAGATGACCTGGATATTATTTCAAATAAAGCTGAAGACGTAATATACCTTACTAACCTTATTGATGTCGAACCTCGTAAAGTAGGACTCATCATCAGGACTTAAAAATTAATGACAACACTTTTGAGAAAGTTTTCAAATACCTGGGCACTATGTTAAATCAGGTGAATATGATACAGCAGAAAATTACGAATAGAATTAAAGCTGCAAATGCATAGTATTTTGCACTTGGTCCCCTTTTCAAAACGAAACTCTTGTCGAGGAGCACCAAGATCAGGTTATACCAATTTATAGTACGTCCCGTACTTATGTATGGCTCCGAAACATGGTCCTTAACAAAGCGAGATTGACAACACCTCATAGTTTTCAAAAATAAAATATTATGCAGAATCTTTGGTCCCATTCAAATCAATGGTGAATGGAGAATCCGTAAGAACGAAAAGAAATCCAAGAACTGTACTCAAGGCCAAGTATCACCTAAGAACTCAGAGGCAGACGATTATAGTGGATAGGACACGTTATGAGGATGAGGGAGGACAGAATGGTTAGGAAGATATGGGAAGGAAGATTGAATACCCGTCGACCAGTGGGAAGACCTCGCAAGAGATGGAGATGGAGAGATCAGCTAACCGAAGATCTAACAAGTATTGGTATACCTGGCAAGATAGATCGAGATGGAGGACTTATGTGAGTGAGGCCAAAAGTCAACCTGACTGATAGCGCCCAAAGAAGAAGAAGAAGAAACAAATTTTTTCATTAAAATGCATATTTGGGAAGTTATGGGGGAACATTCTAAAGCTAAACTTTAGAAATATCCCCCTTATTACCGACGTAATAGCAAAAATGTATATGACACAAATTGTTTAAAATAAGATTTTTTTTTGTTGTTGTATATCCTTTTTCAATGGGATGAATATTTCGGGAGTTGCGGGGAGACACCCTAAAACTAAAATCTCGAAATATCTGACTATTATTTATTTTACATCAAATATGTGTACGAGGAAACATTTTTTTTTCTTCTCTTCAATGCAGTTTAATAAGAGATATTATTATTATTATTATTATTATAGAAGGGGGGTTTGTAGTCTCGCTAGTACCGTTCAGGTTTGCCCGCAACGTGTTCGGCCCAGACGAGACGCTCTTCTCTAACCTTCACGAGAAGGTCGAGAGAGCTTTTTCCCAGCAATCGGTCGCATCCCAAACCCTGGCGATATGCGACCGATGGGCTCACACCAGATCCAGCGTCCGCACAATGCGAAGCGATCCGAGCAGCACTGCTTTTTGCAATCTGCAGACCAGAGAGGTAGCAGATGGTCTGCAGACGGGAATGATCTCGATTTCCCTCTTAAAAACAGCTTTAAGGCCACCCAATACACCCAAAATCAAGACTACGAGCTTATTATTATGGGGTTTGTCAGGTCTTGACAAGCGTCCACTAATCTCAAACTTCAGCAACCTTTTGATTATTATTATTATTATTATTGTTATTATTATTATTATTAGAAAATCAAGGACCTGAAGCCAAGGCTTGTTTTGCTCCCTAAAAGTAATACAATACACAGTGTACATAAACTTACATTAAACATTGTACATCAAAAAACAATAGAAATTGAAAGAAATGAAGAGAAAAACAAATAAATAAATATGGCAGTCTATAAATGGATGTCTAAAATGTTGTTAAAATTATTGACACTACCGGAGAACGCACTGGAAGGTAACCTATTTCATATATGGAAAACACGGTTTATCAAAAAATTACCCCGCACATTTTTCTTAAATTTGTCCCGTTTTAATTTGAAACTGTGTCCTCTTAGACGTATGTCGGTGTTAAAAGTACAGTCCATTCCGCTTAATTGGGACACATCGGGACTTAGGCATTTTGGCCCAATTAAGCGGCTGCCCCAACTAAGCGAATTTCACATAAAATTAAACAATGCATATTTTTCTTTCAATAATTTTATTTTATAAACTCTTGGACAAAACTATAAATTACATATAACCAAAAAATATAAACTTTTAAGAAAAAATAATAATAAATTCCAAAATAAAATAACAAATAGGTACATACAATTTAATTCAATGCAAAAATGCGTAAAGTGTAGTATGTCTTTGTTTTTGTAACATTCCACTTCTACAAAATCAGCACAGGTATTCAGTGCGGATGTAGGGCTCCCTTCATATCCTTCCTGCATAAAATAACGCTGTAATATTAAATTCTTTGTACATATTTTTTCTTGAGAATATGTGTAACATAATATGTACTGCGATCTTAAATTTACTGTCCCAATTAAGCGGAATGTTGTCCCAATTAAATATGTAAATTTACTGTTGGTTCCTTGGTTTGGTTTCTGTTCTTTGAGATTTGGCCCAAATAAGCGGCTGCCCCAATTAAGCGGCGGCCCAATTAAGCGTAATCGCCTGTATATAGATTGGACAAGTCGCACTGGAAATCGCCACGCACTATTTTGAACATAGTTATAAGGTCACCACGTAAACGTCTTTTCTCAAGAGTAGAAAGTTTAAGTTGGATAAGTCTTTCGTCGTATGACAGTCCCTGAAAACCATGTGCTAATCTGGTGAAGCGCCGCTGAACTCGTTCCAGAGCTATAATGTCTCGCTTGAGTTGCGGAGACCATACGGAAACAGCAAATTCCAGATGTGGCCTCACGTACGTCGTACAGAGTTTGCGAACCGTCTCTGAGGAGGGACGAAAAAAGGCCTTAGAAAGTAAATACGACACATAATTAGCTCTTTTTACGACCTTATTTACTTGCTGCGACCAACTCAAGTCCTGCGTTACTGTGACCCCAAGATCAACCTGTTCATCCACCTCCTTAAGGGCAATGTTATTGACAACATAATTGTGCTGTGGGTTCTGCCGTCCCATATGAAGGACCGTTGTTTTGTTCAAATTTAGAGGAAGTAGCCATTTTTGTGTCCATTCAAAAAATTTCTGGATATCACTCTGTAATATCATTTGGTTAAGTCTGGCATCATTGAAAATTTTTGTGTCATCGGCAAACATGCAGAACGGTGACTCAAGGAATCATGTAGGTCAAGGACATATATTAGGAATAGGAGAGGACCAAGGACTGAACTCTGAGGAACACCACTAAGTACAGGACGGGAATCCGACAGGAACACACCAATGCGAACCCGAAAGGATAGATCGGAAAGGAAAGCTTCAATCCATTGGAGCAGTTTCCCTCAAATGCCATAATGTCCCAGTTTTGCGATTAGTCTGCGGATTGGCACCTTATCAAAAGCCCGCGCAAAATATAAGTAAATAACGTCCAGTGAAGGGGAATTGTCTAGGGCCTTTGACCAGTGATGCGTAGAATACAGCAAGTTGGATGTTACAGAGCATCCAGGAAGAAAGCCATGTTGTTGTTTTGGTATAATACCATTAACTGCCAGAAAGCCAGATAAATTTAGGGCGCTACGAAGAGAGATACTTATAAATGAAGTACCTCAATTATTATTTACTTAACATTGAAAATGCATATAAAAGAGTGGTTTAGAATAAAGAATCAATTATTTTCTGTTCTACTTGAAATTGAAATATCTCATTTATCATTTACGTTACAGTAAAAATGTACATTACAATGAGTATTTGGGGGATATGGGAAACGCAACCTTAAAAAGTTTTCACGAGCCGCTGGCATGTACTGGTAAATAAGACACCTATGCAATTTTACAGAGCAAGATAGACAGAATAACACACCAGCAGTGGGTCACACTGGTATCAACACGGTCTTCGGAGTAAGAGCATTGACTCGTGAAGATGTTACGCGCAATTATGTTGCACGGACCTTGAAATTCAGGTTTTGCAAAACCACGTGGGTTAGAAACTGTTATCTTGACAAAAATATAAACAAATATGATTTTATTTGCTTTAACAAAACACGCAAACGAAAATAAAAATTACTTAAATTATTTAGGGTAGTGTTCCCCAAGTTACTACACTTCTTGGCAACTCTCAGTTGGAAATTTTATTATCATTTGTATCATACACGCGCACACACAAGGGAGTGGCCCTCGAGTTCGGACCACCCCAAGCATGAAATACTTATTTAATAAAAATGCAATTGAAAATAAAAATCACCCTTTTCATTATAATCAAAATTAAATTAATATTAAGGTCATTTCGCTCCGTGAAAAATCAGTAATAAATTTGTATTATTTTACGGATATTTTTTCAAAATGCCCCCCTCCCGAACAATATCCTGTGTGCGCGCCTGGCATCATACCAGGGTCATTTTATCACCTAGGCCAGGGGTCGGCAAACTTTAGAGGGTAAAGAGCCAAATTCAACCTTTACGCCATCTGGGAACATTTTAAAGAGACATAATTTTGTTTTAATACCTGGCTTTCAGTGGCGGACTTTCGCAGAGGCAAAAAAGACATTTGTCTTGGGCCCGTAATTTTCAAGGGCCCGATTTGGGAGATGAGAACCTTTCTCTCTTTTTTTTTTGCTCTTCACTTGGAGTTGGGAGGTGAGGACATTTTTTTGAAGCCTAGAGAGCCCTCAACGCCTGTAGGTCGAGGGCCCGTAAATCAAAAATGTTTTGGGCCCGGCGAAGGCTTAATCCGCCACTGCCTAGGGCCCGCTTATATAAGGAGCCCGGTCGCCGGTCATAATTTTATTTGGTAAAGTTTCTAATTTTACAAAAAAAAATTAAATAACAAAATTAACATAATTACTAACATTAACATTATAAATATAACAGGAAATTCATATTTTAGACGAACTTCCATTCCGGATTATAGAATTTAGGTATTTAAAATGTAATTTTAATAAAATAAATAGAGCGGCAATGAATAATTAAGGTTAAAAATTAGGTCTCAAAATAGTTGTAATCGCTTATATTGCAATATATATATTTTTTAATTTGACTTGATTCTGCCTGGGAGGGAGGGCCCGTTATATACCCATGGTCTAGGGCAGTGTTCTTCAACCTTTCTACACCTGCGAACCGGTGAAATTAGGATAAATATTGCGTGGACCAATTGCGCGTCAAAGAGCCCAGGAATGTCTAGGATTTTTTGATTATACTTACGAAACCCTAGACTCTTCTATAATCCTTTATTTCCTCTCGACTTTCTATGCGCTGTTACTTCCACTAGGTCCTGAATAGTATCTGTGCAAAATTTGGTCCAGATCGGTTAAAGAGCCTAGGAGTGTACATTGGACACACAAACAATTTTCCTCTTTTACATATATACTAGTGGGTGTATCCGTGCTTCGCTACGGCATTTCACTACTTTAATTCCAAGAAAGTGGAACATAACGATCATAAAGTTAAATATATAAAACGGTAGGTATAGTAATTTTAACTACCGCTAGGCAGTGGAGAATAATTAACTACTTAGCACTGCCATCTCTTGACAAATTCCATAATTCTCAACATATCTGCATTTCGGACTTCTGTTTAACCTGTGATAACTCCTATATTATTGATCTTTGATGTATAGTGTTAAGTACATTATGATTCTACGTGAAATGGTCTAATTTATTATTCTAAAATAATTGATACATCACTATAAAACCTTGATCTTATGCACCCACAAACTTGATAAAACTGACCAATACACGATATCGGTGCATGATAGGTACATGATCTACATTTTTTGTTTACATTATATCAATATATCTCTTAAAGTTTTGCCTACGTAATCAATTCTAACTGCACGGAGAGAGAAAAATGATGGTTTCCCCCCATAACGCCTCCTAGGGGGACACGGACGAAGTTGGAACCCTCACTAGAACCTTCCTCTGATAATTTTACCCCCTGTACTAAATTTGGTGAAAATCGGACAATCCGTTTGGCTTTGCATAAAGGACAAACAAACAAACAAACAGAAATTGATTTTTATATTGTCACATAGGTAATCCTAGGTCAGGATTACGACATCTAGACATTGTGACGGTCAGCTGTCTGATTAAAAACTATTCGTCAGCGTCTGACGTATGTGGCCTGATTACGAAATGCAGACACTGCATTTTCGTAATGAGGAAATATTTGTCATGACGAATGAATATTGGAACTGGGTTAAACTTTCGTTACAAAAAGACTGAATGAAACAGAATATGGGAGTAGTGGAACATAGCCAACTCCGCTGCACGTATTAGTCCACAAGGTGACGACCAAGACACGGACGCCAGATTCTTGTATCAAGGGTGAAGCCAAGCAAGTAGTGACCATGTGAGTGGGAGAAGACTTCTCCAGGCTCCTCGACTCCTGGATGGGTAGCCCTCGCCTCGGAGATAGGTCCAAGCCGATCCTAGCCAACACGGGGTGGACCGAAGACTTCCCCAACTCCATGGACCAATTCAAACATTATATTGTAATTTTGATAAATGTTTAATAAATTTGTTATGTTGAAACCAGGAGTTGTGTCTCAATCAAACCACCCACGTGACAATATAAAGATATAGAGATATTGAATAATAATATTATTAAATACTATTTTTTGGTGGTGTCACTCTGATGGAGAGGCACTAGGGAGGTCCTCATGGGGCATTTTCAAATTCCGGTCGCCTTAATTTATAGCAGAGTTTCCCGAACTGTGCTCCACGTAGCGTCTACAAATGTTTCACTCAGAAATGATACGCTACTGAAGATAACAAAAGCCAGTACACTAATATTTTATTGCCCCCAATAAATGTTAATAAAGACACTCGAACCTTAATAGTTCAACTGGTCATTGAAAAAGTTTTAACCATTATGAAATGCAAATATACAGCTGAGTGACCGTTCTATATACAGTACAAATTCCTTAAAATTTGCCAAATAATAGATAATGGATGTTGTGACGTTTCATGTGCCAACGGAGTGGCCGAGCGCATTAAGTCCCCTCATCCAGGTGTAGGAGCTTGCCCCCTGGCATCGGCGATTAGCCTCGTTGCAAAAATAGGCCGATGTAAAATAAATAAATAAAATAAATAAAAAAAATTACGTTTCATGCAATGGAAATATGAATTACCTATATTCTTTAAATATCTTACAATTCAGACAGTAACTCAGTAACTGATAGTGGTGCAGTGTTATTTATTTGTTTTTGCTGCGATTATTTTTCGATGGATCGATGGCTAAAGTACGGATCGTTAAAAAAGCTGCCACAGTCTCCATTTCAAAATGTCCAGTAGACGACAAGTGTGTTCAAATATTATAAAGATAGTATTTCAATGGTTTTATCGATATTTTCTATTTTGTATTTTAAAAAGCTTTTTTTTACCCCAGTTTTAGTAATGTTTTTACCGACCGCCACATACATGTACACATAAGGGAGGTATTCTGATCATAACGATTTTGACATTTTAAAATTTAGATGGATGTCCACGGATTGAGATTCCTACATAATGTTTTTACTTCGCGGATTTTTATGTAACTTCATTTTTAATCTTCTCATATCAATGGCATTAGTTAATCAACTTTTGGTGAAAAGTGGTCATCTAGAAATGGAAGATTTTTGGCGGTCAGTCCTGTGGTGGCCACAGCTGACATTATGCTCAGTTTATAGTACGTACCAGATAACCTTTCAAGATCGGCATAAAACAATTATCCTGAATCGATCAACTGAGAAATTTATTTCTACAACATATCACACGTCAAGATCCACTAAAATATATTTAAATATATAGCCAGAGGTCTACGCAAGGGAGGGGATCAGGGGGATAAATCCCCCACCCCCCTGAAAATTTGAAACTAAAATTATATGTTGTGAACTAATTCCGATGTTGTGAAAAATCCCCTCCCAAAATATTTTTCTGCATACGCCACAGTATATAGCAACGATAGTGCTCCGCGACGAATTCTTCTCGTAAAAGTACTCCGCGGCTCAAAAAGTTTGGGAAACCCTGGTTTATGGCGACTGCTGCGCATTGGGTTGATAAAATCAAGATTTAAGAAATCTTAAATCGGATATAAATCCCAATTCATGTGCCAGATCATAAAACGAAAACCGGAATATTTTTATGCGTAACAGCAAATATTTCACCAATTTTTAATTGAAGGGGAAAACTATGGCAAGAGATTAGTTGGATGATCTAGGACACCTTGATTGTGCAGTCTGAAAGAATCAAGCTGCTGTATCCAAAACTAAAACGTATCTGTTAATAGCGAACCTTCTACACGGAGATGGCACTTGAAGAAAAAGAAGAGGACCTCCTTCTGTTCGACGGTTCTTTATTCCCAATATTTTTAGTTAAAAATTCATTTACTCAAAAACTAATTTATCATAATTTTAATAAGAGAGTTTATTTTCCAGAATATACCTATCACTAATTTATTACAAATCGATATATTCTAAGTTATTTAGTAAGTTTTGTCTGGTTTTAACTTGGGTTATAATTTAGAAATTATGTATTACCTACTAATCATCGAACAATATTCATAATCAAGGAAAAATGACGTAGAAATTCGCTATCGATAGCATATGGTATTGTTTGGATTTAGGGCACGAAAGTATTAATATAATCTATGTCTGTAATAGTTTTTTTTTTGTTGTTGACGGTGTAACCTTGGACAATCATGTCTACATTACTGTAACCCTTTTCTTTTACAACTATGTAATTTACATCAAATGTTACTTAATTTTTTACGGACAGTGTTTCTCAATGGCTGGGAACACGTCATTTGTAAGAAGTCCGGAAAGAAAGAAATTTCTCTTGCACTTCTGAATACGAAAAGTAAACTAGGAAAACGTATAGTGACCACAGCCGGCGCTAGTTACTTTGGCGGCCGGGGCAAACCAGTCAAATTGCGCCCTTTTATTAAAATATGCATTGCTGTACCGAAGAGGGGGGTTGAAGTCACGTGCACCCCCAAATTTTTCAAGGACAACAATATCAACAGAAATAAGAAAATATTGTTTTAATAATCTCGAGAACTTCTGATCCGATTTTTTCATGCATTTATGTTTTTTTTTTTTTCTATGTATAGCTATATCATCTGGTCAAGTTTTTGGCTGCATTTTATTAAGATCGGTTCAGTACTTCCAAAGTTATAATGGAATTTGTGCGTACGGGTGAAACGAAATTAATGTTTTCCGTTCATATTTAAGGCATTTTCTTGAAATTATCAGCGACAAAATACGTTTTGTTAGCGGTAAGGTTGGTAGGAATGACGAGAACTAGAAATGTATGGAACCGGGTACCCGCAACAATTACCTGGATATTACCCACTACCCATTAATTACCCGTTACCCGTTAATTACCTACTACCAGATAATTACCCTCTATCCGATAATTACCCGTTATCCGTTAATTACACGCTATCCGTTAATGTATAAAAATGAAAAGTAAGTATAGCAAAATTGATGTGATGTCTAAAATTATTTTTTGATAAATATGTTTTGAACCTTTTTATTCGTTATTTGAATACTAAGAGCTTCCATTTAATTTTTTTCAACTAAATTTAAATAATAAGTCATAATTTAGCCATTAATTAAAAAAATTATTAATTTCTCTCGTATGTTTCCGGCTCAGCTATATTACCTATAATTTTTTCAGATTTTTGGCTAAAATTGTGTTAAAAGAAACAAATTTTAAAAAACAACTTTTCGTTCCTTAATCTACGTCTTAAGAGCTTCCTTTTTATACCACACAATAAATTTAAAAAAAATAATAATAATTTTTTTCAACACAAACCCCAACAAACGTCAACAACGTCAACCCCTCTGGGAGATAGGGTGGGGGACAAAGGTTTTTTGGAATATATTTAGCGAAAATCTCATAAAAAACAAATTATTTTTTCATTAAATACATATTTGTTTATATTTATTTCGTGACGTGGTTTTTGAACACTTAGTATTTTTCCTATATGTGGGTCAAAGAGTTATATAAGCATGCCAAATTTCAACTTTCTATCTTAAGTCGTTTGGCTACAATTTCTACCGTACAGACAGACAGACACATGAATGATTTTATAAGGATTTTTTGGTGGTCATAGCTACAAAATCCTAAAAATAAGCACAGGTGCATTATGGAATACTTAATCCCTACTACTGTAACCGAGAAAAAAATAGTCACAGATAAATAAATACTCAAAATAACTCACACAATTACCCGTTAATTTTCCGCTACCTGTTAATTACTCGCTACCCGCTAATTATACGCTACCCGTTAGTAATCTGATACCCGTTAATTACCTGCTACCCGCGAAATACCCGATACCCGTTAATTACCCGTTAGTTAACGGGTAATGGGTAGATAACGGGTCGACCTTAACGGGTTGGGTAGCGAGTACCCGGGTACCCATTGTCATTCCTACTAGCTAACCATAGTACTTAGTCGTTAGAAAATTAAATAATACTGTTCTGATAAAAATATCATTTCAAAAAGATAATCAATAATTTAATCTGAAGAGGGTATTTAGTAAATTCTGATTGATCATTGTAGTGAAATTAGCTATGAGAAGATATGCCTCATAGTGCAGAAAACAGTTATTATTACATCGCTAAGGGCTAAAAATAATATTTATTTTTTATTTTTCTTTAACCCCTTCCAGTGAGAGAGGAGGTTAAATTCCATAACAGTTCAAAGACTATTTTTATTTGAAAGCGAGGTCATAGATAAGATGGACCAGGTCTTAGTTCGGTCGGCTCAAATTTCAGATAACAGATGATATGAAATTTTATCAAAGTAGTTATTGAATCTACTATCTAAATTTCTCTGTGCATAACAGAGACATAAAAAAATCCACGTGTAGAAGTATTTTAAGATTTATTTTTATTCTTTACTAGCTGAGGTGCCCGCACTACGTTTTTTGTTTTATACATTTTTGCTGTAATATAAATAATAAATTATATAATTGAATTAAATTATGAAAAAAATGCATTAAATAAATAATTTCTTCTCTCCATACAACTTATTTATATGCATTTTTTAAAAGTAAATAATAAGAGATATTTCCAGTTAATAAGTAGCGCTTTCCAAAACCTCCCAAATATTGCTTGCAAGAAAACTTCTTTCATTCCAAACAACTTTTCTTATTTACAATTTTTGAAGTAAATAATAAGATATTTCATAATTTTAGTTATAGGGTATCCCCCATTTTTGCTGTTAAGTCAATAAGAAGTGAAATATTTCAAGTTTTTTAGTTGACACATCCCACCAACGTATAATTTTTCGGTGGATATTTTTCTACGATAATTTGTAACGTGTAAAAACGAGGTAAAATTAAAAAAAAAAAAACATTCTTTACTCCACAAATTATTTTATTATCAAAAAGTACGAACAAATTAAAAACATATGTATACTGTTTAAGGGTGCGCCCACTGATGGCATCCTAAATTTTCAGGAAGCGGTTCTATAAAGTCATGTAATATCTAGGAACCTATTCTGTATTTTTAGGAGTGAAAACAAATCACTTACTTTATTAAAATAGCATTTATTAAATATAAGGAAAAACATTTAACAGCGTATTATTAATAAACTATTAAATAAATATTACATTTGCAAGACTGCATGACACGGCGCACGATTCAAAACTGAAGTCAGAGTAATTCATTTATTTTTAATAATTCTAACAACCGGTTCCCTAAGGCTTCCATAATTTTAAGAAACGGTTCGCGCGAACCGGCCCAAACCGGTAGGATGCCATCACTGGGTGCGCCCAACCGTATAGTTTCTTCTGAAATGAAGTTAGTAACAATCTATACCAGGACTTCTTAAACTTTTTCATATAGCGACCCCCTTCAAGCCTAGGAAATTTTAAACGACCCACCATGTAATGAAATTAATATTGACCGTAGATGTAGGTGTAATATCGCGACATTGTAGAATCTACCTTGTAGATTCTAAAAAATTATTTATTATTACCCAAAAGTAGGATATCTTTGCGACCCCTCTTCAGTAGCCTCGCGACCCCCTGGGGGGTCGGGACCCACAGTTTAAGAAGCCCTGATCTATACATACAAATTTTCAGCGATTTTTTATCTATCTAAGAGAATATTTTTAATTGTAAAAAGAACTGTCATGTAATTGTAAATAAACCAGAGAGTCGAACCGGAACCGAACCGAAAACCGAAACTAACCGGAATTTTTAACAGAACCGGAACAGTAACCGGAACGTAAAATTGCTCAATTTAAAAACCGAAACCGGAACGAAATGTTAATAACGGTTAATTTCGGTTCAAATTTTTTTTTCATTAAATTAATTAATTAATCGCTTTCTTACTACTAAAATTTATATTGACTGATTAAAGAATGAATCTATCAGCAGCAAATTTGAAGAACATATTAATGTGCCGATTCAAATTTCAAATACACTTACTTTTTACAACTGAATGAACTGTGATTAATTTTTATTTATCTATTTTATTATTATTATTATTATTATTATTATTTTTTTGTAAGAAAAAGGTTTATGTTATTCAATTTTCTTCTTTATAATATTGCGATTCTTCAAACTGTTGTTTATCATTTTTGTGAGAGAAAAGTTCATACATAATCCTAGATACATAATCCTAGAACCTCTTCTACCCGTAGGTGTTGAGGTGAAAGTTTTATATAGTTGTTATTGCTCGTCTCGTGTGTGTGCTGGAAGTTTATAGAGCTTCCTCCATTCTTTTCTGTCCATCGCCAAAGCTTTCATTTCCCGCGGGTTTATGTTTTTGTATTGAGCTGCTTCCGTGATGCCTTCCTGCCAAGTTTTCCTGGGTCTTCCTCTTGGTCTCCTACCTATGCTTCTGGCTTCAAAAGTTTTTCTAGCTGTTCTTTCGTCTGGCTGTCTTACCATGTGCCCATACCACCTCAGTTGATTTTCGTATATGGTTTCTAATGCCGGTTTTGTATTTAGTTCTTCTCTATAAACAGTGTTCTTTATTCTATCTAACCTTGTGCCTCCTTTGATTTTACGTAGGAACCGCATTTCCATACTTTGTAGGTTACTTTTATGTTTCTGTGTTAACGTTCAGGATTCACTTGCGTAAATTAAGGTTGGC
Source organism: Liopterus haemorrhoidalis (assembly GCA_963971575.1). NCBI lineage: Eukaryota > Metazoa > Arthropoda > Insecta > Coleoptera > Dytiscidae > Liopterus > Liopterus haemorrhoidalis. The sequence continues at coordinate 20,450,266 of OZ020616.1, read as the reverse complement.
AGATATATTGTCTTATACACAGCTAACTTTGTCGATTCGGCATTCTCTGAAAAGTGGCTACCTAGATACTTAAAGTTTTGTATTTGTTCCAATTTTTCGTTTTCTATATGATTTCCGCGTTTGATGTTTCCGTTTCCGATAATCATTGTCTTAGTTTTGGCTTTGTTTATGGTAAGTCCAACACTTGTTCATTCTTCATTGAAGGCCTGCAAATTTAGCTGTAGATTCTCTTCCGAGTCGCCCAGTATTACCATATCATCTGCGAATGCTAATTATATTAATTTTACATCGTTCATTTTCCATTTGCCTAGGTTGAAATATTTACACTTTTTTCTAGTTTTTTTTACTGCCTCATCCAAGTATATATTGAATAATGTAGGGCATAGTATACAGCCTTGTTTTAGTTCTCTCGATGTTGGAAATTCTTGTGAAGTCATTTAACCAGTGCGCACCAAGTGTGTACATCCCACGTATAAACTTTCAATTGCTTTTATTAAGCTTTCTTCTATATTTCTCCCCTTTAAGATATTCCACAGTTGCTCTCGTACTACTCTGTCAAATGCTTTTTCCAAATCTACAAAGCAGAGGTGCAGCGGCTTTCTATATTTGCTCGTCTTCTCACTTATCTGCATGAGCGCGAATATTAAATCTTGTGTACTTCTGCCTCTTCTGAAACCATGCTGTGATTCTTCAATATTACTGTCGGTTTGCTTTCTAAGTCTTGCTTCCAGTATAGATGCGTACATTTTTCCTGGTATGCTCAATAACGGTATGCCTCTGTAATTATTACAATCCTTATTATCGCCTTTTTTAAATATGGGAACTATAATGGATTTCGTCCAGTCGGGAGGTACTTCATTTGATTTAAGCGCTTCATTGAAGATGTCCAGGAGAACAACTTGTCCTTTTTCGCCTATAAATTTTATCTCCGCCGTGATGTTATCGCAGCCTGCTGCCTTTCCGATTTTTATTTTATTGATAACCGATTTTATTTCTTCTTCTGTGATTGGTGTAAATTTCTCCGGGTTTTTTAAAGTGCCTTTCCTCTGCATATCTCTTGTGCTCTCCTTCTCTGCTGGTACTTGACTTTCTAGCAGTTCTTGAAAGTGCTGTTTCCATCTAGCAATTATTTCTTCCTGGTTTGTTAATATTTTGTTTTCCTTATCCTTGATAAATTTCATAAGCTGCGTTTTAGGTGTTCTGAGGTTTTTGAGAGTGCGGTAGATTAGCTTTTTGTTCTCACAGAAGTTTGCATTTAAACGTTCGCCATATTCTTTCCAAGTTCGTTCTTTTTCTTTTTTCACTACACACTTGGTCATTTCCCTTTTCTGTTTGTATATTCCGTAATTTTCATTAGTTCTGTTATTTAGATAGATCTTCCATGTTTTCTTTTTCTCTTTTATTGTCTCCTTGACCTCTTCTGTCCACCATGCTGTCCTCTTTTGATTTTGTTTAGTTTTAGAAAATCCGCAAACTGAGGCTGTCACTTGCAATACTATTTCTTTAAAATTGTTCCATTTTTCTCTAATCCCAGTTTTCTCCTCTGCTTGCAGTATAAATTTTTCTATTTCCGTTTGATATTTTTGTTGATTTTGTGGGAGTCTTAGATTGTGATGCTTGATTTTTATTTCTTTTTTATTGTTTTTTATTTTATTGTTACAGGGAATTTTGCGGTAAATTCTACTACACTGTAAAAAATCCATGTAATCCAACTAATAAAATTGTAGCGATTTTTACAATATTGATACTAATATTTGCACAAAAACGTTGAAAATTACATATTTATTTTTAGGAAAAATACAGTATTTAGTAAAATTGATTGTAATTTTACTAGAAAGTTGTAAATACCCATGAAAAATGTCATAATATCATATTTTTCGTAGTAAACATTACTTCTAAATGTAAAATAATCTCAATTGTTCAACTACATTGTATAGTCCGTTCAAAGGTGAGTTTGCAGTACAGGACATATGGAGTAGTTCTTTTTCATACTCTCTAATGGGTTACATAATGACGCTATCCTTTTCTTGCTTGTCGACGTTGCCAGCTCTAAAACACGCTGATCTGTGAAGACGTAGATTTCTACAAATGGTCATTTGTTTCTATTGAGTGTTATTTTGAGTTTTATAAGAGCGGATTTTTGTAAATCATACGAGTTTTTCATATTATTATAACTGACACATTTGACACTTTTACAACATTTGGCAACACCGCTGCCATTTGTCATAAGAGCAATACTGCATACTCACCTTTGAACGGACTATAGTAATGGTACATTTTTATGTAAAGTCGCTCATGCGCGTATTGTTACGAGACAGCGTGCTATCTACTAACCGTTGTCGCCATTACGTTTTGTTTGTGCTGTGTTTGTAATACCATATGTTAAAAGTTTCGTATCGAATATTAAAGTATTTATCAAGTGTAAGCTCTAAAGTGTTATATTGTGCATATACTTGTCCTGTGTGTAGCAATAGTTTACAAGGATTGTAAAATTTACACCCTCACTGCAAATAATTTGTGATTTTAGAGTACATGTGTTTTTTGATTAAAGAGACTGAAGTGAGACTGATTTTATATATTTTTTACATATGTTATAAAAAATTAAATATTATTTATAATTTTTTTTAATAAAATGAATTTTTAAAACTGTTTGTGTAACTGTAAAATCCCATTATTGAAATATATATATATATATATACCTTCTAATAATTTTGTAAAGTTAGTTTTACACAGTTCAATTAATTGATCAATAAATTGATCAAGTTTTTTGTCAATTAATTGAAAAATTTATTGGTAACCTTGGGAACAAAAACTTTGCTTTTCACACATCAATTTATTTATCAATTTTTATATATATATATATATAATTTTTTTTATATATATATATAATATATATATATATATATATATATATATATATATATATATATATATATATATATATATATATATATATATATATATATATATATATATATACCTTCTAATAATTTTGTAAAGTTAGTTTTACACAGTTCAATTAATTGATCAATAAATTGATCAAGTTTTTTGTCAATTAATTGAAAAATTTATTGGTAACCTTGGGAACAAAAACTTTGCTTTTCACACATCAATTTATTTATCAATTTTTTTGAAAATTTTTACATTACCAACTGTAAAACATGTTGACATATTTATCAAAATGAAAATATTGAAAAAATCTTTACAAAATTACGAGCTGTGAACAAAAACAAAAGAAATAACCTAGATGACGATAAATTAGAACGTTTGCGGTTATGTTAGATTTGAAACCGAAACAAAAATAATGTTTCGAGGTTATGCTACAACTAAACAGTTGGCAATATCTTAACTGATAAAAATATACCTAGAATTCCCTAAAAATTTGATGAAAAATTGACGAAAAATAGAAGTTGTTCTATTTTCAAAATAAATTGATCAATTTTTTTGTCAATTAATTGACGAAATTTTTACGCTTTACACACATCAATTAATTGAATGAACATTTTCAATTAATTGAATCGTGTAAAACCCACTTTACAAATATTTCTTTTAAGCTTGTCTGTTAATTATCTGATAGAATTGTTTCAATTTTGCCTTTTATGACCTATTCAAGAATTTTAATTCAGTTTATGTTGAATTAGTCATTAGGCAAAATAAAATAAGAAAAAAGAATGATGAAATATGTAATCAGATTACTATACATGTTTCACATTTGCATGTATTAAAATTGTTTCTTCTTTACTCTGTTCGTACACATGCCTATTTAATTGTTCATTTTTCACCTGTACATACTTATATGTATCTACTTTAAGCGTATTATGATTAAAAATAGTCACCAACAGTTATTTCTGTTCGATTTTTATTAAATATTGATATTCATGAACAATATAAATGTACATAATTCAAATATTTTGCAGAAATAATTTTTATTGGTATATTTTCTTCCTCCAAAATATTGTGTACTATTTTTGCCCATAATACGCTTAGAGTAGATACCATATATGTACAAGTGAAAAATGAAAAACTAAATGGTTGGTGTACGAACAACTTAAAGAAAAAACATTTTTAAGTAAAGTTCCTTAAAACTCTAAGTATACAATTTAATGGAAATCACCAATTAACTTTTTCATGTAACATTCCTCTATGAAGGTAAGTATACTTTTTATTGTAAATCATCTGTTAACAATTTTGGGTAAGTTTACTAATTGTGGTAAATGACGTTTACACAAACTTGTACTATTACAACGCTATTGTAACATTACCATATCATTTGTAGGTTAAAAGGTAACCTACAATTATTGTAGTAAAACATTTTTACAGTGTAGATAATGATCACTACCAATTTCGGCACCCCGTCTTACCCTTACATTTGAAGCATAGTTCCACATGTTTTTACTTACTAAAAGTGTATAGACAATATGGGTGCATACTTTGATGAATAAAATAAATCCTTGTATTTGTAAGTTATCAACCAACTTTGCCTTTTTTCTACAAATTTCCTTGACGACCTAATATATACATTTTTGAGGTAAAATAAATAATAAGTGAGATATTTCAAGATATTAGTTCAGGATGTCCCCGCGCAACTCAAAAAAAAAATTTTTTTTTTCTAAGCATTAAGAGGTTATCTTGGATATTCCACTCAAGAATTTTAAAAATAATAATTTTTTGTTTAGTATATATTTGTTTATATTTTTCCCGAAATAATTTTTTTTGAACTCTCTATAGATTTCCTATATCTGGGCCAAAGAGTTGTACAGGCATGCCAACTTTCTAGGTCCAGCCGTTTAGTCACAATTTCTACCATACAGACAGACAGAAAGACACATGAGTGACGTTATAGGAGTTTTTGATCACACTTTGTCTGTTTGTACGGTAGAAATTTTCGCCAAACGACTGGTTTTAGATAATTGAACGCATGTCCGACAAATCCAAAGACTTTAAAAATATATACAAATATGTATTTAACGAAGAAAAAAAAGTTTGTAAATATTTGAGGGATATCAAATGAAAGTAATTAAATTACATGGATTACCAATCACATTTTTTTTATCAACAAATAATGACATTATCATATCTTTTTGTTTTTGATAAAAACATCAATATCCAAAAGCAGAGGTGTCAAACTCATTTGGGTCGCGGTCTATTTTTATTATAAAATGATAAGCAATGACGAAACTTCAAATATCCCGAAGGGATCCTTCAAAATTGTTATGAACAGAAAAGGGAGAAGAGAGTATATTCTACATTTTTAAATATATTTTTATCCTAAATAAGTTTTTTTTTTCAGTAACGCTTCAGGGGCCACAAAAGACTATGTTGCTTGGCCATTTGCGGTCCGCGAACCGCTGGTCTCCCCCCCCCCCCCGTTTACAGATAACATCATCATAAGTGTCCCCCCCCCATCATCATGAGTCCTGTATACGCCACTGTTGTAAAGCATGGGTTTTGCTATAGTACGGTTTATAACTTTTACAGTTTCTCAATTACAATTAGGATTGCCACCTCTTCAGATCTGACCAGGAGATTCCGGGTTTTACAGGTTTGTATCCGGGTTCCGGGTTTGATCTGTATTTCTCCGGGTCGCGCGAAATATAAACATCCAACTTTTTTTTATATAATACTGACGATTTGTTACAAGTTTTCTGCCTTTCCTATAATTCAAGTATTTTCTGAATATTTGACCCCCGCTCTTCAAGTGATTTTCTGAATATCTGCGCCTCACTTTCATCGCTTTTTAGGGTTTTGTAGGTATGACTAAAAAACCCTTATACCGTCATTTTGTCGTCTGTCTGTCTGTTCGGTAAAAATTGTAGCCAAACGGCTAAACCTAGAGAGTTCAAATTTGGCATGCGTATACAACTCTTTGACCCGCACATAGGAAAAATACTAAAACATCTAAAAAACATATCTCCCTAAAAAAATAAACATATATGTGCTCATCGAAAAAAAATATATTTTTTTATAATTCTGAGTAGGGTATCCAATGAAAGCCCTTGGTACGTGGATTAACGAACAAATTTTTATTTTTGTAAAATAAATTATTTTGAAGCGATTTTTGCCCAAATTGTGCAAAAAATTTTTTGTCCCACACCCTGTAGCCCAGATGGTTTAAACTAAAAATCTGAAAAAAATCTAAGTAATGTACATTGGTGTGAACCGGAATAGTACAACAGGGATTTTTGATCAGATTATGTTTTTGGAAAAAACATTGTGTTTTTTTGCTAATAATGTACACAAGTTATAGCTTTGTAACACGCTTCACTATAAGGTGTGTCTTGGTCTAGTGGTTACGGCGCTGCTCTTCACCCAACTAACTCGATCGAAAGGGATCGAACCCTGCGAGAAGAGACAATATTATTTTTAGTTTTTTTTTGAATTTTTATTTTTTTTCATGTTTAAATTATTTTTTCAAAATTCTAGTTATATTTTGGCAAATATTGCATTTAATTTTCAAAAGCGTAAATTTAACAACCAGTGGAAATTGTTTAAATTATAATTTAATTCTGTTTCAATGTGCACGAAATCAGAGGGGCGGAGCTTATAACAACCAATGGAAGCCATAGCGCAATTTTTAAAATTCTTAATGAACCTTGCTATATAAAAAAAAATACTGCACATATTTAGAAACCTAAATAATGGTATTAGGCGTTCGAATTAAAATTAACAAAAAAAATATTTTAATATAAAATTTGTTTTGGCATCCCAAATAATCATCATTCACTTACTAAATACCTGCAAAACCCTGAAATGTGTGTGAATTCACACTTCACATCAATTTTTTGATTTTCTTTTCTTATTTTATGAAGCATATATTGTATATATAATAAATATTTACAGATTTAATAGAGATTTATAGATTTTATTTAATATGAATTGATAATATGTTCAAGTATATTAATTGAACATAAAAAATTTACAAATAAGATTGGAAGAATGTCATTATTTTTGAATGTCAAATTTTATGCAACCAAACAAAAAATATATCATGGCTTACTCAGATGAGCAATGGATTATATTTTAAACTAGTGGTGTGCCGGCTATCCGTATCCGCGGATGATCTGCAAAAATTTAAAATCCATAGTCGGGTCCGTATCAGTTTTTCTAAGGCGGAATTTAAACAAATATCAAGAAAAATTTAAATTAGTTTTCATACAAGCTTGCATCTAAAAATGGCAAGGTGGAGTAAATTTTATTTTGGCATTTAGACTGATGTCGACCATCACATAATGTGCTGGTGATTTTCGAAACTGCATTTAACCTGTACTGCATTGTAACAATTGAACGGTCTATAGGAACAGTGCGATATATCGAACTAACGCTTCAAGGTCTCTGTACTAGGGATGGGAAAAAAAACATCGATGTATCGAAAACATCGATGTTTGTTTTAAAAACATCGATGTTTTTACCATCGATGGTCAGCTGGCGATAGTATCGATAAAACATCAATGTCTACTACCGATGTCGATGTTTAAACTTTGAAATTCAGAAACTACCGCTAGAGGCGCTGGAATCTTAAAAATTTAATTTTTATTAAAATTAGTACACAAAATATAAGCGCCATCTATTGTGATATAACAATACTAATAGTGTTAGTTCTTATTCTTCTTAGCAGTTAGCAGAATACGAAAAAATAAGGAGAAACTTCTAATTTTTGCAAACAATGCGAACGACCAACGACGCCAACACATTTTCATTTCTTTTTCATTTTCAGTCTTGTTGACACTTTCCCAGTTGTTATTCCTCCAATTCCTGGATTTTTGTAAGTTGTCATTAGCTATTTTTTATATATTGAAGTTGGCTTTTCCTGAACAAAATGATCAAAAGCTTCAATTAATCGGTAAAAGTAACTAGAATTGAAAATCTAGTTCCGCCTAAACCAAAGGAACAGGCTTTATTTCAACTTAAAAAAGTATAAAAATAATTGTGTATGACAGTGTAATTTTTATGTTAAATAATATAAAATTAACATTAAGATTACTATAATAGTATTGTAATAAAATCCAATATTTCATTTTAGAAATGTAAAAATAGTAAGGTCTGTTCCTTTGGTTTAGGCGGAACTAGATTTTCAATTCTAGTTACTTTTATCGATTGATTGAAGCTTTTGATCATTTTTTTCAGGAAAAGTCAAATTCAATATATAAAAAAATACCTAATGACAAATTACAAAAATGAAAATTGCGGTTAGTTCCGCCTAATCGTTTGGAATAGACTGTAGGTACAAATTAGGATTATTATATTGGGTATAATAATATTATGATTATATGTGAAATTAATTACTATTAAAAAGGAATATTTCTATTTCAAAATCTAATAAATGCTTTTTGTGTATTATGTGTTACTTTATTCGTATTTTATCTTTACATTATTAAATAAAACCTATATAATATAAATAAATAGCTTTTTTTAATATTAATAAAACATCGATGTTTCCGATACATCGATGTTTTCTCAACATCGATAGTAAGGCGCCGATGTTAACATCGATGTTAAACATCGATGTTTTGCCTTCGATGTACAACCCTACTCTGTACTTACATGAAAGATCCGTATCCATATCCACGGATCAGAATAATCCCTATCCGTATCTGTATCCGCAGATCTGGCTTTTATGTGATCCGGTATATCTCTATTTAAAACATAACTTTTTTTTTGCTCCTGGTCAGAGTAAGGCGTTAGGTGGCAACCCTAATTATAATAAAAATGTATTTAACAAAAGTTTCTCAAGTGCTAATAGCCCCGTAGCTGAAGCACTTAAATTAATAAAAAATAAAAATAAAAAAAAGTTGTTTAAAATTTAAAAAAATCTTTTGTTGGGTATATTTTTCAATAGAATGAATATATTGGGTGATCAACTTCTCTCTTTAAGCAATATTTAATTTGTATTGTTATTATACAACCATTACACTAAGTAATACACTGCTTACTATTCTAATTAAAAAAGTTATGTAAAGCGTAAATTTTCACACATTTCAAGGTTTTGTTGATATTTAGTAAGTGAAAAAGGCCAACAGAGAGTTCAATGCAGGATGTCTTTATTTCTGTTGAATTATTATTTTTTTTTGTCGTTAATCTTGTCTTTAAGACCTTTACTTAATGCCCTAAATTGTTTTTCAAAAATAATTAATTTCTTGAAAAATACAAAAATATTCCATAATTTTCGAAAAAACTTGGTCAAAAATCATACTATTCTTATTCATATTGTGCCTGTGCATTACTCTGAACTATTCCGTTTGAGAAATAAGTACTGAATAAAAGGGAATAAAGGGGGAGGGAAAATAAGGAGGGGATCTTTTTAGCAAGAGGCGTTCAAACGTTAGAATGCAGTATAGCTCTTATGGGAAATGGGAGTGGTATTGCCAAAAGTTGCAAAATTGTCAAATATGTCAAAGAACCCAAAATATTATTTGGAATTTTAAGCGGCCAATTACTATAGTATGCTGAATGTGTGAGGCATCATTGTTTACTGTAATCACGTGAAAATAAATACTGACAAATTATTTATCGTTTGTTGGTCAATGTATTAAGGCTGCGTATAACCCCTGGAGGTTACCAATTTCTTATACAAAACTAACAATCTGAAATAAAATTAGTATCAATCTATACATCAAATTTTGCACCGAATTTTTATCTATCTAATAGGATATTTTTAATTGTAGAAACATTTATTGTAAAAATATTATCGCTCAATAACTTAATAATTGACATCAGCAACATTGTTCTGTAATTTTTTAAATATATTTATGGGGTTCAAATAACTTTTATATTTATATAGTTTTGTGTAGAAATGTTCAAATAATACGTCAACATTTTTTTCGACTTGATTACTTATAGTTTAGAACCCTCGTCGAAAAATATTATACTTGATGATAATGGAATGCCACTTGGTACACGTATTCTTCACAAAAATTTAATCATTTTTACCCGTTACACCTATTTTAAGAACCACGGCAGATTCAAGATGGCGGCAAATATACTACAAGCTACCAAGTACAATAACTATAAGTAGTTTGTACAATACAACATAACAGCTAAAAACCTTACTAAACCCTAGCTAAAAACCTTACTAAACCCTAGCTAAATACCTACAAACTACCAAGTACAATAACTATAAGTAGTTTTTACAATAGAACATAATAGCTAAAAACCTTTTTGTAGAATGAAGCTTTAGCTACAATTTACCGCATCGTATGCAAATATGCGTCGATTGGTTTACAAGATGGCATCTATAATGCAATTTGCTTAATTACAATTACATAACAGTTTTTTGTAAAATTTAAAATATCCTATTAGATAGATAAAAATTCGCTGCAAATTTTGATATATAGATTGTTATTAATTTTATTTCCGATTATTAGTTTTGTATAAGAAACTATAGGGAACTATAGGGTTGTGCGCCGCCTTAAGAGCTTTTATGTAATAACTTACACAAATCTTACAAAAAAAGTCAAATATTCAAAAAGATCATTTTTTTCGAAAAGAAAAAAAAATGTTGATCTATTCCAATTCACATCAGTGTACATTTTTGAGATTTTTTTCAAATTTTACGACCAACCCTTATGGGAAATAGAGTGGGGAACAAAAGTTTTTTGACACATCTTGGGCGAAAAGGGTAAACATATTTGTTTTTCAAAAATATTTTTTCATTTATCTACGCTTCAAGAGCTTCCATTTGTTACCCCACTCAAATTTTAAACATAATGTACGAGGTGTGTAAATTATGTAATCGGACTGATTTTTATTTATTTTTTTTATTGGAATAAAATTATAATTCAATATTGTCTCCCTCAACTTCCTTGGGAAGCAACACAGCGCTGGAGACGGTTATACCAATCCTCACAGCAGTGTTGGAACTCGGATACTGGAATAGCTTTCAACTGGACGGTTACGGAAGTTTGAATGTTTTCGAGTGTCCCAAAATGACGTCCTTTGAGGTGATTTTTCAATCTTGGGAAGAGGAAAAAGTCACTAAGACTCAAGTCAGGCGAATAAGGAGGCTGAGGAGCCACAAAAATGTTTTTACTGGCCAAAAACTCGTTTATTGAAATTGCTGTTTGACAAGGCGCATTTTTCTCATCCCCAATTCATTGGTCAAAATCTGATGAACGGTAGTGTGAGTCAAATTCAACTCTTCCCTGATCATTCTGACTGTCAACCGACGATCTGAACGCACAAGATCCCGGATTCTGTTGACATTTTCATCGGTTCTTGAAGATGAAGGTCTTCCACTGCGTGATTCATCTTAAATTAACTCTCTTCCTTCTGAAAATGCCTTATACCACCAAAAAACCTGGGTCCTTGACAAAACACTGTCTCCATAGGCCTGCTGAAGTTTTGCAAAAGTGTCCGTTGCAGTGTGCCCAAGTCTGAAGCAAAACCTGATAGCAAAATGAATGTCACTTTTAGAACGCACTAGAAAAGACTGTTTAACGAAAAAAATCGCTATGGAAAACAAAATTACTCTAGCGAGTTTACACTCGTACTGAAGGGGTATCACATGTTCACCTGCCACCCCTCCACGTCCCGCGTCCCAAATGTTGCCAGTCCGGTTACTTAATTTACACACCTCGTATGTTTTTCGTTAAATATATATTTGTTTACATTTTTCGTGTGATGTATTTTTTTGAAGTCTCAGAATTTTTCCTATATGCGGATCAAAGAAATATGCATGTTAAATTTCAACTATCTAGGTCCAGCCTTTTAACCATATTTTCTATCTTTTAGTGACAGTATAAGAGTTTCTTGGTATACCTACAAACCAGTGGCGGCTCGTGGAAACCTCTAATGGAGAAGTATAATTGAGATTTTCTTTTGGGAAAGAAAATCGTTATTAAGATGGGCATAACATTTTTTAACTACATACCTACATGTTAGTTTTCAAATAAATATAAAATATAAAATATAGAAATATTACATTTTATGATTTAATATGTATTAGTACATAAGTACATATGTAGAACATGCGATATCCAGCATTCGTATTTTTGCATGTTCTATCAATCTTCTTTTGTAATTCTTTAAAAATTAATTTAATTTTAAAAGAATTTGAATTACACTATTTTTTGCATGCAAACACTATAAAAAATAATGAAATATTAAAAATACTAAAATATCTGTAGTCAATTGTACACTCCGATAGTTTTTGTTTTTTAGATCATCACTTGTATTTTAGAAGTGAGGACTTCTTTTTAAGTCATCACTTGTAGTTTGGAAGTGAGACTTTTTACTAATTTAAATATTTTCTTCTGAGTCCCCCCCCCAAATTTTCTGGGTGCGCGCCTATCCTTCTGTATTCCGCCGATATCCTCCACCCCCGCTCAATGCCAATTGCCGCAACACAATAAACAATTGGTGCTGTCAAAGCACGCAGCACATCGAATCACTGTATAACATAACTTTCAGGCGAACTATTTGTTATTATGCACAATGCAAAAGAATAGTGACGGTTTTTAATTAAAAATTAAGTAAACTTAAAGAGAGAGAGAGTTTATAATAATGTTTAAAACCATTTAATTTTGGGGGTGCTGCAACTCTGCAGCTCTTATGTACCAGCCGCCATCGCTATGAACTCTAATAGTTATTAATTATTGCAAAATAATAATAATAATAATAATAATAATAATAATAATAATAATAATAATAGTGTATTTAGCTCCACTAGTCTCTAGTATGACGCGGCTCAAAAGGTTGCTGAAGTTTGAGATTAGTGGACGCTTGTCAAGACCTGACAAACCCCATAAATAATAATAATAATGTGGACGCTGTATACTGTACTGAAATACTGTACGATTTATTAGATAACAAATTATTCTAAACTATATTTAAATGTTAGTTTAGCAAATAGAATCAAATTTGTGTATAGCAGGCATTTTCCACATACTTCCATCTAAAGACTTACAAGCGTACTTAATAACGAGATGTGCGCGCATCAATACAGCTGCCCAATTATCCAGTTAGTCAGTTAAATACTGCTAGCACAAAAACTTTCGAAAAAATAAATCAGATCAGAAATTTCTGGTAGTACTATTCCGGTTCACACTAATGTGCATTACTCAATATTTTTTCAGATCATTAGATTAGGCTGACCAGAATTTTTTACAGAAATAGAGTATGCTAATAAAAAAATTATGTGAAGTGTGAATTTTCACACATTTCAGGGTTTTGCAGGTATTTAGTAAGTGAATGATGATTATTTGGGATGCCAAAACAAATTTTATATTAAAATATTTTTTTTGTTAATTTTAATTCGAACGCCTAATACCATTATTTAGGTTTCTAAATATGTGCAGTATTTTTTTTTTTTTTATATAGCAAGGTTCATTAAGAATTTTAAAAATTGCGCCTATGGCTTCCATTGGTTGTTATAAGCTCCGCCCCTCTGATTTCGTGTACATTGAAACAGAATTAAATTATAATTTAAACAATTTCTACTGGTTATTAAATTTACGCTTTTAAAAATTAAATGCAACATTTGCCAAAATATAACTAGAATTTTGAAAAAATAATTTAAACAATAAAAAATTAAAAAAAAAAAAACAAAAATAATATTGTCTCTTCTTGTAGGGTTCGATACCTTTCGGGTCTAGTTAGTTGGGTGAAAAGCCAGCGTCATAACCACTAGACCAGCATACACCTTCTAGTGTAGCGTGTTACTAAGCTATAACTTGTGTACATTATTAGCCATAAAACACAATAAAATGCGTTTTTTTCCAAAAACATAATCTGATCAAAAATTCCTGTTGTACTATTCCGGTTCACACCAATGTACATAACTTAGAATTTTTTCAGATTTTTAATTTAAACCATCTGGGCTACAGGGTGTGGGACAATTTTTTTTTTGCACAATTTTGGCAAAAAACGCTTCAAAATAATTTATTTTGCAAAAATAAAAATTTGATCGTTAATCCACGTACCAAGGGCTTTCATTTAATACCCTACTCAGAATTATAAAAAAATATTTTTTTTTTCGATGAGCACGTATTTGTTTATATTTTTAGGGGGATATGTTTTTTAGATGTTTTAGTATTTTTCCTATGTGCGGGTCAAAGAGTTGTATAAGCATGCCACATCTCAACTCTCTAGGTTTAGCCGTTTGGCTACAATTTTTACCGAACAGACAGACAGACAGACAGACAGACAGACAGACAGACAGACAGACAGACAGACAGACAGACAGACAGACAGACAGACAGACGACAAAATGACGGTATAAGGGTTTTTTGGTCATAGCTACAAAACCCTAAAAAGTTACAAATTATAATACGTTAAACTAATACGAACATTTCTTGGTCAATTATTGGTCAAAATAGATCTTATTATGACAAGTTTTCTGTAAATAATTTGCAGCTGAATAAAAACAATTAAATTTTTGTTTAGTTATGTCAATAACTAGTTAGATAACTACAAATACAAAAAGTCTTGACCATGTAGGATTTTTATTAAATGAGTTAGTTATTTGAATAAAAGCGAAAAGTTGGGGGATGTAAAGTTAATGTTATAATTGTTTCGCGGTAATCCCCAAGGATCCGCGGGCCACAGTTGAATAACCGCTGCTCTAGATATTTATGAAATTATTTATAGCTATATTAAATCAAAAAATATCTAATTATAATCGTAATTTTAAAAACCCTTAATCTCTTCCTTTATTACCTAGCTAATAGCCAAAGCTGCTAAATCCAACAAACAAAAAGGCAAAAAAAAGATCTGTTAAATGACAAACTCGGTTAGGCAATAATTTTTAATATTGCTATAGCAACGATAATCAAATATGTGAACAGCAAGCATATTGTTGAAATTTAAAAAATATACTATTGTCTAATAAAATTTATGGACTGTACGATCTATTAGATGATACATTTATCTGTTAAACCAATATTTAAATTGTAGTGTTACATGTTACTACAGCAACAATAATCATTGTTAAGTAAAATAACATAACTTATGTTAAAAACGTAGCAAAATTTTAAAAAATGGTGATTTTTACCGAGGTATCCAAGGATAGCGTGGAGATCCTGTTGCTCCTCCATCCTTGTTAATATTCACAGACACTACACAGATCACAAAGCATTAAGAAGAGCGGTGCGTGCGACCCTCACAGAGCTACGGTTTACTAGCATGTGGAGTTTTATGTGAATACCGCGACTGTGGTATACCACGCGGCGTTATCTTGTAGTTGTAGTATACGTCAGGTTTATGCATTCATGTTTGGAAATGAATTAGACCTCGTGTGGACACGAGGCTTGAGGTTTGGGACAGGCCAGTGTAACAGGTGGTTTTGCATACAATAGCTACACTTACAGTTTTTGTATTTCGAGAAACTACTGAATTAGATACAACGTTAGGTTTGTTTAAGCGTTTAACTTTTGTAAAACATATGTTATTAATAAATTTTTTTGACATCTCCATATGTTTTATTTTTAGAGTTTCCTAGAAATACCCTAAAAACCCTTATATCAGTGCTTCTTAATCTTTTGAAAACTGTACAGTTCTTAGATTACAATTCAGAGATTAACAAGTGATACTACTGCAGTGGCGGCGCTAGTTGTTAAAATCTGGAGGGGCCAGGAAATATTTGAGTAAAATCTGAGTGGGGCAGGAAATATTTGAGGTGGGCATGTTTTTTTAGGTGAAAATGTTGGGTTGTTACATAAGTCCGTTCGTTTTTCTTTTTTTTTCACCTTTTATTCAATAGATTATACATTCAAAAAAAAAAATTTTTATTATCAAATGTACTGTCCATTATTTTCTTTCACTTTGGACCAGTGGCGCAGCCAGGATTTTGTCTTGGGGAGGGCCGAATCAAAAATACACATAAACAATATGTAGACATTTATTATTTATTATGTTATAATAAATAATTTTTAATGTATATAATTATATTCACAGTAATAATCACAGATAAAAAGTAATTACCAAATAAATATGTTTTTGAGGTTGTTTTTTCATTTCAACTATTATTTCTTCGTGTGTTATAACTTCGTTCCCAATGAATATTTAGTTGAGTTGATAATAATCCATTAAATGGAGCTTCACCAGTTGCAGAGCCGCAGTAAGGTAAACTTGCGCTAGGGGCAGAACCGTGTTTTGGCGCCCTTAGTAAATAAAAATAAGGTTCCTACTTCTCAAAATTTAAGTGATGAGCAAAAAAAAGGTCTTCACCTCTCAAAATCCAAGTGACATGCAAAAAAAAGGTCCTCATTCTTCGCCATGGCGCCCCTTAACAAGCCCGTCAGCGCCCTTTTCCTTAGTGCGCTAGGGGCCATCGCCCCCTCCGCCCCCCCCTTACTGCGGCTCTGACCAGTAGTGCTCCTTAAATAAGTTTTCAGTCGTTTTAAGGTAAAAAACGATCGTTCTAGAAGAGCTGATTATACAGACAAGATGACGAATATTTTTGAAAGTTATATACATAATAATAAATAGTTTTGTTTTTTTTTACACACACACATATATATATATATATATATATATATATATATATATATATATATATATATATACATATTCTTTATTCTCTAGGCCTTGTGGCGTTCAGGGTATTAACCATAACAAATAGAAATAGAAAAATCAAAAATAAATAAAGTACAATACAATAAAATTTACAATATTTTTTATCTCATTTCTTTCTTCTTGCTCCAGTGTCCCTCTCTTTCTTCCTATTCTCATTCTGGTTTCCCTCTCCGATCTCCTTCCTTCTTGCTTCCAGTTCTCTCGCCCATCTTTAATTTATTTTATTCCATTCTCTTCCCTTCCAACCATTTCTTCACCCCTCCTCCTATCTCTCTTCATTCCTTCCCATTTCCAGGTAACCTCAGCCCCCTTCCTTCCTTCCATTTCTCCCCTTCTACTTCCCACCGGGCATCTTCCTTCCTTCCTTTACCTCTTCCTGTTATCCTTCCCCAATCTCAATCCTTCTTACTTCTAATTCCCTCGCCCACCTCTCCCCCTCCATATTTGTGCAACAGGTCCAATGTGCTCCCCGCCGATACTGTCATCTCTCTACACCTCTTCGCGAGGTGCTCCATATCTTCTTCCTCCTCCCCGCACATCTTAGCCTCCTGTTTCCTCCAATATCTATTTCCTCTCTCTTCATTCCCGCACCTTAGCCTCGCAATCCTCCTAACCCTCCCTCCCTGACCTTCCTCTTTCTCCCTTCAAGTAGCTTGGTATCCCTATAGTTCTGACCTCCTTATATCTCCCTGCGCTCCTTGATTTGTCTATTCTGACTGTCCTTTCTTGCTCCCCCACTTCCTTATCCCTCCTCCACAACTCCTCAATCACGATTATCCCGTCTTTTCTTCTCCTTTCCACCTCGGTCGCATCCACTCCGCATCTCCAGTAATACTCCTATCTCATCTCCCCCATGCGTCTTCCTTTCTGCTCCTCTCTGGCTCTTTCCTCCCAGCATTCCCTCATTATTCTTTTGTCTGTTTCTATTCTAACTTTCTCCTCGTATTTAACCGCCCGCCTTCCTGTACCCACTTTCATCTTATACCTTTTCAGTTCCTCTCTTACAATATACCTTGGTGGTTCTATCTACCCCTAAGATCCATCTCAAATACCTCTCCTGTACGTCGTTCTACCTTCTCCCATTCCTTCCATCCCTAAGTTTCCACCCCATATAGCAGGATGTTCTTCATCACGGCGTCAAACAACCTAAATCTCCATCTAATATCGTCGTTAAACTTCCTCTCTCCTATACTCCACAGCTTCCCCATGACTATTCTTGCCTTCTTTACTCTTTCCCTTATGTGTAGTTCATAAATAGTTTTGTTACAATTCTGTAAAGCGTCCATTCAGTGGCGGAGTGATGGGGAGGCAGGGGGGACAAATGACCTGGCCGTTGGCATTTAGGAGGCGCCGAAATTAAGGTGATTTTCAGGGCCGAAGGAAAGCGCTTGATGCCAGGGGGGCGCCAAGATTAAAGTGAAGTTTTTTTTAGGTCTTCAATTGAAATTTAGAAGTGAGGACCTTTTTTTTAGGTCTTCACTTGAAATTTAGAAGGGAGAAACTTTTTTTTTTTAGGTCTTCTCTTGAAATTTTGCCCTGTCTGTAAATTAGGGGCGCTGATTTACCTGGTTGTCCCCGGGCGCAGGAATACCACGCTACGCCACTGCGTCCATTCAAGTTGTAGGTAAAGCCATTAAGTCAAACGTGAGCTTTTTATCCGCTCTTTGTATGAGTAAAACATCATAATTTCAAAAATACCTAAGAAGATACTAATATTCACATTTATCTATAAAATAAAACCAAAGACCGATTTTTAGTTTCTACATATTTTTCGTTTTACTATATTTCTACAATTTCTACTCTATTTCACGTATGAGGTGTCGTTTTAAAATTACATTCTGAAGGCTGTAACGAAGCTAGATTTCCACTTTATCTTACCTGAATCGAGTAAATATTAGTAGTTAAAACAATGAATGTGGCCCACTATTTTGTGGTAAAGAAATGTAGCGTTAGACGTGACTGCTAAACATTGACTGGACGAATGTCCCTAGGGGGGGGGGGGGGTGTAGGATCAACCTTTATATAATTCAGAGGAGCATATTTGGAAACTGATGTATTTTCAATTGGACAATAATTATGTCACATTTTCAGAAGTAGGCAATCATGAAAAAATGTTTATTTATAAGAAAAAAAAAAAAAAGAAAATTGTCAATATTGTTTACAACGAAGTAATTTAAAAATAAATTACTAATTCTGCTGGGCCTGGGGAGGGCCCTAGCCCTCCCCTTGACTGCGCCACTGCTTTGGACAAACGCTCAGGCAATTTCATTATGCCATCTCTCCAGAAGGTTCCGTCTTTGCTCTCGAAAAATCTGTAGAGGTGAATTTTTATATCGTCCAAAGATGCGAATTTTTTTCCGTTAAGGGAATTTTGTAGAGAGCGGAACAAATGGTAGTCGGAGCATATGGTCCAGACATCGCACCATCCGACTACCATTTGTTCTGCTTTCTACAAAATTCCCTTAACGGAAAAAACGAACGGACTTATGTAACAACCCAATACAAGCGGTGACCTAAAAAAACAAGGTTCTCACTTGCGCACACATTTTTCTCCACGCATTTCTGGGGGGGGGGGGGTCAATTGGGATCCAGAGTAACTTATGTGGGGTGGGGGCGCTAGATCCGCCACTGTTCTACTGATATTCAGTGGTGTATTGCCGGAACATTCGTCGATTAAATACAAATAGTTCAGTGGCGTAACTTAATATTACCCCCACAGAATTTTCTGTGAGCCCGCTAGTAAATATGTTAACTTTGGAGCAAAAATAAACAAGCAAAAATAAAAATTGATGTGAAGTGTGAATTTTTAACATTATTCAGGGTTTGTAGGTATTTAATAAGTATAAGATGCTACCATAATGCTGGATGTCTAGGAATATTTGATCTATAATCACATCAAATCAACAGTTTTTTGAAGATTATTTTTATCTGATATTTTTTCCTAAGGGCCGGTTTCTGAAATCTTGAGCTGAGTTTAATCTTTCAGTTAAACTCGGTTACAATATAACAATCCCATAAGTAACCATAGTAACCATTTTCTAACCATTTGATTATAGTTAACTAAGCTTTTAGAAACTGGCCTTAAGAGTTTCCATTTAATTTTTTTAAACAAAATTTAAATAACTTTCTCACAATAAAATTTAAATTAAAAAATCGCAGGTTTTTTTTCTGTATTTGCTTCGTATTCAAGTCTTCATTAAATTGATAAGAAATATATTCCGAAATGGCTTTTTTCAATTTTAGAAACGTATTTATCATTATTAACAATGTGTTATTTGATTTATGTATTTTAAGTATTTCATTACTGTAAATGATTTACTCCTCTTTGATACCTTAAAAACAAAAAACTAAAGTAATTCAAACAATAAGTTGAATCATGACGTATAGTGGTAGAGGAGCCCACTGAATACTACACACTACACTCTAGACACAAGCACTCGGTTCTCAGTTGTTAAATTAATTTTATTATTTTTTATACATTTTCAAGTGTTTCACACTTGATGAGGTAAAAGAAAAGGTAAACATAACGGGAGGCGTAATGATACAACGAGAGAGACTGGTTTCGTTTTGCGAAAGACATTGCGGTGCTAGCAACGAGTGAAGATGAATTGACCTCAATATTGGTGATATTTTACTATTAACTCTTCTTCACAAATAGTTCTCTTTGACCCGATTATACCAATGTAGGGTTGTACATCGAAGGCAAAACATCTATGTTTAACATCGATGTTAACATCGGCGCTTACTATCGATGTTGAAAAAACATCAAAGGAAAAACATCGATGTATCGGAAACATCGATGTTTTATTAATATTAAAAAAAGCTATTTATTTATATTATGTAGGTTTTATTTAATAATGTAAAGATAAAATACAAAAAGGTAACACATAATACACAAAAAGCATTTATTAGATTTTGAAATAGAAATATTCCTTTTTAATAGTAATTAATTTCATATTAATATTATTATACCCAATATAATAATCCTAATTTGTACCTACAGTCTATTCCAAACGATTAGGCGGAACTAACCGCAATTTTCATTTTTGTAATTTATCATTAGATATTTTTTTATATATTGAAGTTGACTTTTCCTGAACAAAATGATCAATTGCTTCAATTAATCGGTAAAAGTAACTAGAATTGAAAATCTAGTTCCGCCTAAACCAATGGAACAGACCTTACTATTTTTACATTTCTTAAATGAAACATTGGATTTTATTACAATACTAATATAGTAATCTTAATGTTAATTTAATATTATTTAACATAAAAATAACACTGTCATACACAATTATTTTTATACTTTTTTAAGTTGAAATAAAGTCTGTTCCTTTGGTTTAGGCGGAACTAGATTTTTAATTCTAGTTACTTTTACCGATTAATTGAAGCTTTTGATCATTTTGTTCAGGAAAAGCCAACTTCAATATATAAAAAAATAGCTAATGACAACTTACAAAATTCCAGGGATTGGAGGAATAACAACTGGGAAAGTGTCAACAAGACTGAAAATGAAAAAGAAATGAAAATGTGTTGGCGTCGTTGGTCGTTCGCATTGTTTGCAAAAATTAGAAGTTTCTTCTTATTTTTTCGTATTCTGCTAACTGCTAAGAAGAATAAGAACTAACACTATTAATATTGTTATATCACAATAGATGGCGCTTATATTTTGTGTACTAATTTTAATAAAAATTACATTTTTAAGATTCCAGCGCCTCTAGCGGTAGTTTCTGAATTTCAAAGTTTAAACATCGACATCGGTAGTAGACATCGATGTTTTATCGATACTATCGCCAGCTGACCATCGATGGTAAAAACATCGATGTTTTTAAAACAAACATCGATGTTTTCGATACATCGATGTTTTTTCCCATCCCTATACCAATGCTCATATATTGGTTGAAATAAAAAATGGGATTTTTTGGTTTATTCAATTTTTTTAAGAGTAGTAAAAAATAAAAATAAAACTCAATCAGTTTTTTATGTGTAACATACGATACAATAATATTAAGGAAATAAAACTGCTTTGAATGGCTTCTCTCTGATTGGATCATCTTCGTTAATTTTTGAAGTGTTTTGGATGTCAAACATCTTCTTTAATCATGTTCCGCACGCAAGCACTTATTTCGCAGAAATAGAAAAATGTTTTTTTTTTGTAGGATTTTTTATGGCAACAATTTTTGTCCAAAACGATATTAGAGATTTCCTGTTTTTAGAGTTTCGTAGGTATAACCAGGGATGTGGAGGAAAAATAAACGACTCCGACTCTCGACTCCCGAGTCGATATTTTTGAAAACCGATTCTAACTCCCGATACCGACTCCCAAATGAAATGGCCAGTCTTGTTAAGCTGCTTAATAAGCCGTAATGGGTTTATGGCAGTAATCCTAAGACTCGTTGCAGAATATAAGAGGTATTAAGGGAATTTTAAATTTAAATTGAATAGATGCAACACTAGTTCAACTGAAGTTTCTTAAAAACCCTTAAGGATATTTTCCAAATTTATAATCCTATTGTTTCTAAATTTTAGGGGTTGTTATACTGTTTGTTAGTTAATTTCCAACGTTCATAGCGTGCATACATTAACAACATGGCTCTTTGGCGACCATTTGATTTTGAAGAAATTCCGTAATGATTTGTGGAAAAGATGTGTAGAATATGTAAAGACAATAGAATCAATTTTTACCGACCGCCAACATATATAAGGGAGGTATTGTGATCATACCGATTTTGACATTTCGAGATTTCGATGGATCTCCACGAATTGAGGTCCCTACATAACGTTTTGACTATTTTTAGCATTATGTCTGTCGGTTTGTCTGTCCGTCCGTCCGTCTGTCTGTATGTGTACACGTGCAGATTAAATTCGGCTAAAAGGATTTTTATGAAACTGCATATTTAAACTTTTGACATCAATGGCACGAGTTGATCAACTTTTGGTAAAAATCGGTTGACTAGAAATGGGAGTTTACTCGTGTCGATTTTAAGATTTTTGCGAATATTTAGCAACAGAAAATATTTCGAAAAAATGTATTTAACAAAAGTTGCTATAAATGCAATAATTAATAACTTTTATTTCAGACGTTTTTTGATAAAACGAAAAATTTCGAAAAGTTTTACAAAAATTTTTCGAAATTTTTCGTTATATCATACTTATATGTAACGTTTCCATGGTCATGATAAATAATATCTCTGTTAGAAAATATTAGGCCAAGTTATTTCTACTCTGCTGCTAGAATGTATTTTATACAAGTACTTTATGATGGCGGTCGGTCCTGTGGTGGCCACAGATGATTTTTTTTATAATTCCACCAAATAAATCTTCAATAATTATTAATTTAAATGACAGTGGTAGTGACACAAACTCTGATAGTGATATAAACAATGATAATAGTGATAATGATTAATAATTTAATAATTTTAAATTGCCATAAATTGACAATTTCAAAACAAGAATGATTTTTATTTGTGCAAATTTGAAGTATTTAATATAGACTATAAAGACTTTAAAACAAAACGATTTTTAAACATGCCTATATTTATAATTCAAATATAGCCAGTCCTAAGCCTGATGAAAAATGTGAAGGAATGTCATGTGAGTAAATACAGTCTGTTTCAAACGGTTAGGCGGACTAAATGGGAATTTCGTTCTTTTAGGTTGTCACGAGAAGGGACCTTGCTTGGGTAATTTCATTTTTTACGTTGGAATGTCAAAATTTAAAATTTCAACAATGAAACCATGGAAACGAATGACAGTAAATTATTTTTTTACATATTTTAATAAAAAAATAAATAAATAAATGGGAAATTTGTATTAAGAAAGACAGAAAAAATCAAAATATACAGAAAATGACATTTTAAAATGATATTAACCTTAACAAAAAAATGTTTATTGTAAGTATGATTTACAAAGCTTAAACAAAACGGCCGAAAAGCACGATTTAAACGATGAAAGTAACTAGACTGCAAAATCTAGTTCCGCCTAACCATTTGGAACAGACTTTATATACAGTTCATTCTAAATAGCATATAAGAAAACACATTTATTTTAAATAATTATTACGGTCCTGGCCACTATTGTTAACAGAACCATGAACTCAGCAGGTATAATGGTTATACTGTCAGTCATTATTAGAATCAAAGGTGCTTACATTAAATTATTGTCAATCTGTCATTCTTCAATGTTATTTTCATTACATCTTGAGTTTTTGTCATTCTTATTACATATAAATTACTTATTATTAATACTTTTAATTAATAATAATTTTTAATTAATAATTTTTAAATATATAAAAAAAAAGCCGTTCACTTTTGTAAGAACAAATAAGAGGGAATTTTGATTTCAATAGTTTGCACCTTTGAAGCTGTATGTCATGTTGGTATTAAAAAATGTCACTTTTTTAAAATGTCGATTCATTTGACATATGTCATAATGATAAATGATATCTTAATTATAATGATCATAACCTTATCAACCTAAAGTTGGTTTTACAGCGTCAGGAATATTTTTAATTGACATTTAAAGTCAGTAACACACCATAAAAGTAACCAAAATAACCAAATCTAGTGTGTTCTTACAAAAGTGAACAGCTTATATATACAGTCTGTTCCAAACGGTTAAGCGGAACTAAATGGGAATTTAGTTCTTTTAGGTTGTCACGAGAAGGGACCTTGCTTGGGTTATTTCATTTTTCATGTTGGGATGTCAAAATTTAAAATTCCAACAATGAAACCATGGAAACGAATGACATATGTCAAAATTAAATATTTTTTTTAGATATTTTAATGACAAAAAAATAAATAAATGGGAAATTTGTATTAAGAATGACACAAAAAATCAAAATATAAATAAAATGACATTTTAAAATGATATTAACCTTAACCAAAAAATTTTTATTGTAAGTATGATTTACAAAGCTTAAACAAAACGGCCGAAAGGCACGATTTAAACGAGGAAAGTAACTAGATTGCAAAATCTAGTTCCGTTACTAGTTAGTCTTTACCGTTACTAGTTACGTCTTAACCGTTTGGAACAGACTGTATATATTTTTTTAAATTTCATTTTATTTTATATATATTATCTGTCTCAATTTGTAATACGAAACTAAGAGGAAAATTTCATTTTTTATGTTGTCTATTTAAAATATCATCTTAGGGTGGTACTGCTGAAATGGCACCTTTCAAAACATTTGACAATTCATATTTGACATTAAATTATATGTCAATTTATTTTTTTATTTGAAAAGTATTTTTATACAACCAAAATAAGAACATAATATCAGAAAATATGCATAAGAGACAACAATTAGATAAATATACAAAAAAACACATATATAACGCTTATGGAAAACTTTTAGAAAAAAATGGAACAAAATTAAAAAGAAGCGAAATTATAGACCTTGTGGGAGATATTTTTTCAGTAAATCTTGGTGTCCTTTTTGTTGTGAAATATAAAATAATTTACCCATTTCAATTTCTTTAGATTTCTGAAGGAGAAGTAAGAAAAATTTTAAATGAAGGTGTAGAAAATTTAAGACCGACGAACATGGGAAGAGGTAATAATAAGAAAACAGATAGAACCACAGACTACATGTTTCGGAAAGATTTGCAGAGAAAAATTTGGGATTTACATTCAAAAAATGAATATTTTTGTTTTTAAATATGTTATTAAATTTTGAAAAACAAGAATTAGATTTAAGGGCTGCAGAATAAAATGATAATTTATTATTATATAATATGTATTTTTGTTTTTTATATTTTATCACGATATTTCATTGATAATCGTAATATTATTTACTATTATACGAGTAATAATCGAAAGTTTGATGAAATAAATATTAATATATACATTCAAAATATGTCAATCACAATTTTGACATGTCAATTTAGTAATAACCTCAATATGATGAAACTTAACCATACTTTTAAAAGCCAGATTTACAAGTTCACATGATTCTACAAAAGTCTATTTACACCACAACAGTCACTAAAGTAACCAGATTTAATTTCGTATTACAAAGTGAGACAGATTATACTATTTATCTTTTTGCCATTTAAATTTTGGCTGCCAACATGAACTAATCTCAGAGCTCGTTAGAACTTGAGAAAATAAAATCCCCGTTTAGTTTCGCTTAAACACAGTAAACAGAACTTAAACACAGAAAATAAAAATGGATATGTTTAACGAAAAATATTTACTGCCTCATCGTATTAATCTGTTAATACAAGTAGTATTAATCAAATTATAAACTGAAGAACATGGAAAGCCAGTAAAACCCAGTATTGAATATTTACAATATCGTTTTCGTTCTTGAACAAAAAAAAAAAAACCAAATTGTTGTTCCAGTTTCGGTTCTTTAATAATTCTGGTAATATCGTTATTTTGTTCGTTTTATTGAATCGAGTCGGAACCCCAAGATAATACATAAGGGGGTGGGGGGTGGGGCGCTATATATTAATATATTTTCGATCATAATTTGATTTTGACATTAATAAAATAAAGTGATACTGTAACAGTGATACAATACATGTGAGACATATTTGCTGTGTTGCCAGTTATTTGTTTACACATGTCAAAAAAGTTGGGTTATATTCAGTTACTTCTAAAAAGGGATTGAAAACCTATATTTCCTAGAGGCTAATGCGAGTTATGATATAGAGTTAGAAAAAAGTCAAATATTTTATTATTGGAATAAATTTTTATTAATATTTAATAAAAATTTATATATTAATAGAATTTATTGGAATAACACACACAGGACAAGCCCAGTAAAGTGTTCTCTCTTAAATATACATTATATTTTTAAACAATTAGTAATTAGTACATAATCAGAGAGTAAACAAATACAAAATGTTATGGATACAAGTAATGAAATATGCAATTTATTGAACGACATAAGGTTTATCTTAGAATTTCAATGCACATTCGGCGGAACAGAAGTTTGGCACAATTGAAAATATCAATGGTCTCAAAGTTCGCATTATAAGTAGAGATGGGAATTTATTTTTGAATATCGAAATATGCTTGATTCGATACATCGTAAGTGTTGTATCGATATTCGATATATATCGAAGTAAAAATATCGATATTTTCGATATATCGAAATAATTAACACGTAACATGTAAGATACATAAATTACATATTTTTTGGTTGGCTTGGCGGGAAAAGAAGTCGCCAAATTACAGACAATCATTTTACAGTTGGTACTCACCCAGCAACCAACCAAATTTCTAATATTATCCTTGTTAACAGCTCTCTTAATTAAATATATATATGCTGTACACTTTTGTAAGGACAAACCAGATTTTTTGGTTACTTTTATAGTGTATTACGGTCTTTAAATATCAATTAAAAATATTCCTTACACTGTAAAACCGACTTTAGATTTATTGGTTATGATCATTATTAAGAAAGTGACATTTTTTATAATTTTTTAATACCAACATGTCAATTTCAAAGGTGCAAATTATTGATATCAAAATTTCGTCTTACAGGCTATTCCAAACGATTAGGCGGAACTAAATGGAAATTTCGTTATTTTAGGCTGTCACGAAAAGGGACCTTGCTTGGGTTATTTCATGTTTCAGGTTTGGTATGTGAAAAATTAAAATTCCAACAGTGAAACCATGGAAACGAATGACATATGTCAGATATTTTAATACATTTTTCCATATTACGAAGAGAAAAAAAAAAAATAATAATAAATGGGAAATTTTTATTAAGAATGACAAAAAACTAAAATGTAATGAAAAAGACATTTTATAATGACAATCAGTTTAATCTAGAATTTGCAATGTGAGCATGATTTTCAAAGCCTAAAAAAAATGACCAAAAGTCTGAATTTATTGATAAAAGTTACTAGATTTCAAAAATTAGTTCCGCCTAAACGTTTCGAATAGCCCAGCGTTTCCCAAAGTGTGGGTCGCGACCCGGCACCGGGCCGCAGAAAAATTTTTCCGGGTCGCGAAAAAATTGTAAAAACACAAAAAAGATTTTTTTTGTACATATTATTATTTTTTTATATCAGTTAATCACTAGAATAGTGTGTATTTGTACTCTTTATTACTATACTATATTCTTTATTACTATACTATACCCTTTATTACTATTTATTACTCTTTATTATTGTTATATTTATTAAGGTGGGCAGGGCCGCCCCTAGGCGGGGGCAAGTGGGGCACCTGCCCCAGGCCCCGCGCCTTTAAGGGCCCCGCGCTTCGACCGTCAAGTAATAAAATAATAAAATACATTAAAAATATTATTCCAAGTTTTATAAATAGTTGGAAAAAAAATTATATTTTCATTGAATATAAGTATGTCTACTTTGTTAATAGTTAATAATATTAAAGAAAATATCGTTATTCAATATATATATAAATGGGGCCTCGCAAATCCAGTTTTGGGGCCCCGCAATTCCAGTTTTGCCACAGGCCCCGCAAATGCTAGGGGCGGCCATGGAGGTGGGTCGCGAAAAATTTTAAAACCTCGTACCGGGTCGCGGTCAAAAAAGTTTGGGAACCGCTGGAATAGCCTATAGTTTGTTTCTACAAAAGTGAACAGCATATATTTAAATGTAAAAAATATACAAGAATACCGATATTTTGTGCGAATATCGATATTTTGCGCGATATATCGCATTTCAAATATCGATATAAAAATATCGATATATTTTTCTAAAGTATCGATATTTTCGATATATCGATATATCGTTCCCATCCCTAATTATAAGTAGCAGAGCCGCAGTAAAGGGGGGTGGAGGGGTCACTAAGGAAAAGGGCGCTGACGGGCTTGACTAAGGGGCGCCATTGTAAAGATGAGGACCTTTTTTTTTGCTCATCACTTTGATTTTGGGAGGTGAGCACCTTTTTTTTTTGCTCATCATTTAAATTTTGACAGGTGAGAAACTTGTTTTTATTTGCTAAGGGCGCCAAAACACGGCTCTGATTCTAGTGCAAGTTTTCCTTACTGCGGCTCTGATAAGTAGATGCCAATCTGATGGGGGGTGAATTACGGAAGGAATTAGTATTTAAATTTGTTAAGTGAAA